>CM056492.1:37066935-37666935 GCA_029783415.1 Anisodus acutangulus
AAAGCGACGTATTTTGTTTCGAATGGGGCAATTAGATTGAAACCACTTCTGGGAACAAAGGGAAAACACACTAATTCTTGATTACCTGTGAAATTTATTTTGGTCTCATAAATCAGATTATACTTATTCAAAATGAGTAGGAGAAAACTGTGTTCATCTCAAGAATGATGTCGACTTCATCTAATACAATAATACCTTTTACTTTGAACAGATACAATTTTCAAATGTATTATATTTTGTCATTAATAAAAATCAATCAAGTATAATCATTATCTTCACGTGAGGTTATTTCTAAAGAAACCTTTGTTACATATGTTTAACTGAACGTTACCAATTTTATAGGTGAAAACTATGTGGGGGTTGACGTTTTTTGGGTTATGATGATAGTGGATATAAATAACACGTGTAGACGAAAATTAACATTCAATTCAAGTAGATGAAAATTGAGATTTTGTGACAAGAAATTTGATTTAATGTGATCGAACACGCAAGACTACAGTTTGCTAGGAATGTTTCCTTTAATATTGTTGCGCTCCAAGTGGCGTGTTAATAAAAAATTACTTCACAAGGACACATTTGAATTAGCGATGTAATAACATTGATTTCAAGTCTTAAATATAAAATAAAGATGTAATTTTTGAATTGCAAATGGGCATCACAAATAACACTTTTGAAAGATAATCTATATATTAAATATTCGACTCTATCCTAGAAGAGTCCTAAACTTAAAATCAAAGTTTTAATACGATAATCTATATTTCAATGAAAGAGTCATTTTAATATTCTTTACTTTCTCCGTCATATTCAATTTGTAATATTATTTAATATCGATTTTTATATATTTTTCAAAAATTTAGATAATGATAATGTAGGCTTCTTTACTGTTTAATCTGTTAACAAATTGTATAAATCTGCTCTAATTACTATATCTTTCGTTTGAATTAGAGTTCGAAAAAATATCTTTGATGAATTTAACTTTTAAGTTAAGTATTTTTTTAACCCTTTATCATTATCTGCAACTTGAACTTGAGTGTAAGAATTAATGTGTGTTTCAATTCTTAAGAAGTAATCAACAATTGACATGCTAATTAAATAATCAGAAAAACATGATGAGAAACAACTGCATAATTTAAACAGTGACACACTTCTTCTATTACTATAATCATTTAAGAACGTCAAAAAATTAATCAAAGTTATATTGAATCAGTAAAATTGATCTAAAAACTTCAAATGAATAAAAATATTTTACAGCAGTACATATCTCAAATATAAGTGAAAGTATTTTAGCTATACTTGATAAAAAAAATCATTAAAGACTTGCATATAGGTGAATAATTGATAAATTTTTCTATGATCAATCTTTTTATTATGGAAGCGGACACGAATACTAGTAATAATAAAAAGCAAAAAGAAAGAACATATATTGCTGATAGGTGCAACAAATGCAATTTCATCAATAATAATAGGAAACCCCGAGAGACCAAATTAAAGGTTTGATCAGATATGGCTCCGTCCCCTTCAATCCCCAATGTGCAAGGTACTATACAAAGGAACTTAAAGAAGTTCATGTGTTGAATCATCAAGATTCAACAAGTGTTCTTTTTTTTTTTGTTTGTGTGTGGGGTTTCTAATATTTTATTGAATTTTGATGATCTTTAAATTGGTTTTTCTGAGGATAAACTTTTTGGGGTTTCGCCATTATTGTATTTGCTTCTTTTTATATATGTAAAACACTCGAATTCTGTTCCTATTATCAAGTTTTAGTAGCAGTCAATTTGGTATATTTCTTTTGATGGTTTAACAACTGCTACTACTATGCCTCAATTCAAACTAGTTACAAAACACTGAATAATTGAATGCAAAAAATTAAAAAAAGCTAAGTTTTCATTTTTATCATGGTTTTGATTCATCAAAAAAGAATTTATTTTTATTGTATTATTGCCTGAAGTTTGCTTTGTTGCATGAGCCGGGATCTTTCGGAAACAACCTCTCTACCTCCCAAGGTTCCCCAGACCCCCACTTGTATGTTGTTGTATTTGCTTTGTTGCATGGTCATAACCTAAATTTGCATTGTGGAGTTGTCATACAACCCAAAAAGAAATATCTAGGCGGCCCTTTATAAATAAAATACTGTTGAATGAAATATGAAATGCCTAAAGAAAAGATTTTTACTTATGGTTATTGGGTAGGCCATAGTGACTCTCAAGGTCTGATAAATGTAGGTTTTCCAATTGTTTTATCCAATTTTAACTCCTACTAAAGGAAGGAAATATCAACAGTATATAGACGGATCTAGGATTTCTAGAACATGGGTGCACCACTAAGAAAAAGAGGGAAACAAATATAAGTGGGAATTGATCCCTATTCCTCTAGGTAAATATCTCAACATTCACCAAGTGCACCATTCAACCTTCTTGGAGCATCAGTATATAGACGGATCAAGGATTTCTAGAACATGGGTGCACTACATAAGAAAAAGAGGGAAACAAATATAAGTGGGAATTGATCCCTATTCCTCTAGGTAAATATCTCAACATTCACTAAGTGCACCATTCAACCTTCTTGGAGCATGGGTGCCATCATATAATATTATATCAATTCTAGAAAATATGTACATAAAATACCTAGTTTTTCCCAGAGACAATAGGTTCACGCGCGCCATAATTAGCGCAATAAATCCGCCCCTGACATTATATATGAGGCAAGGCAATAAAAAAGTAGTCTTTTGCTATTTGATAATGTATTTATGTTTTGACTTGGACCATCTTTAGGCATAACGTGATAATGATCTAACTGTTGACCTTTTCCCAAAACGAAATCATAATATTGAAGTTCTGTATAGGAGTTTAAGAACAGTTAATGGATGTCAATCAAGGACTCTGTAGTTTTGATGACCTTTCATTTATCTATGATGCTGTGATATTGTGATTTGTGCAGGAGTTTTAATAGCGGTTAATGAATATTAATCAAGGATGCTTTAGTTTAGCTATCCTTTCAATTATCTATGTCCTATTGACTACGCCGGAATGATGCTGACCTTTTTTTTTTCCTCACCCTTCTTTTTTCTTTTGCTTCCACAGGGAATCGGCATAAGCGTGTGACAGTACATAACAGCCATGGTGAGGAGCTTGTGGGCGTGCTACATGAAACAAATTCCCTGGAGCTTGTAATTATCTGTCATGGTTTCAGATCATCGAAGGTTTGTCACAATAATTTGAACACGTAAGAGTTACAGCTCCTAGTTATATTGCTTATTCATATTGTCATTTGTCTGATTTTGGCTGACATGTTATTGGGTTGATAATTAATATTATTAACTTTTTATGGTGAGAAGTTGATATTCTTATATTATATATTGCTTTTCCTATGCATGAACATCCAAGCTTTGCTTGAATTTTGTATTAAATTCTTTTAGGAACTTCTTTTTGCTATAACTGAGTGTAGCGGAATTTATGCTGAGAGAAACATTTTCTTGCTTCTATATCTATCCTCCCCCCTCCCCCCAACCCAACCTCCTCCACCAAGAAAAAACAAAGAAAGGGAGGTTTTTTACTTTTCCACTACATGTGAGCATTTTGAATAAGAACTAAATGGCTGTTTTTCAATGTCTGAGTACTCTCATCATAACTTCTGTTCTTCCTTGGAGAACATATGAATTGCATCCTGGGAAATATGAAGTTCAGTGCATCTACTTGTCCTTGTGTATGCCACTACTCTTATTGAGTGCTATATTATGTTTTAGTATTGTTGAATCTAGTTTTCAGAAATGCTTCCTTTCTATCTAAAAAGATGTACTCATTGCTTATTACTAACATTAAAATTCATTTAGAGATTCTGTTTGAGACGGGACATATGGAGCAAAGGCCTAAATGGGCTGAATATTTTGCTTTCTACTTTATTATGTGATTCAGTCTAGCAACATCCAACTCTTTTGCTGTTCAACTGTTTTCATTGTCTATCGTACAATTTGTGGAAATTGGTTGGGTTGACTAATGATAGTCTTCTTTATTAATTTTGCTTTAACTTCAGGATCGGATCCCCATGGTGAATCTTGCTGCTTCTTTTGAGAAAGAAGGAATCAGTGCCTTCCGCTTTGACTTAGCAGGAAATGGGTATGTTCAAATACTAAAGCCAATATAGGAATCTCTAGGTTAGCAAATAAATGGAAAGGGAAGTAGCTAGTGAACTTTATTCTTCTCCTACTCTTGATCTGTCAACTTAGATTCACTCAATTTAGAAATGGTTAATGAAATCTGTCCTTTTCAGAAAGGTGAGGAAAATCTACTAGGTGTACCTGTTCTTATAAACAGGCACATTCTTTAGGTTATTGAGAGAACTAAATATACATGCATCTGGATTGCTGCTGCATAAGCATATGGACCAAAATACATTTATTTAACTTTCATACATTGTTTCGTTCTCTTTGTTCTTTTTCTTTTTTCACTTGCAAGTATTAGGAGCTGCTCACATACTTTTCTTATATGGTGTTGTGTCATATACACTATATTGGTCCTGAAGTTGCTGTAGTTGATTCTTTTGACTTCAATCGGCATGTTTCTCCTTCTAGCTTTCTAAATTGGAATCTTACAGATAGGGTGCTGTCAATTGAGTCTTCTCTGCAAGTATTCTCAGGATTAAATTTGGCTTACGTTACTTGTAGCATTGTATCCTCTATAAAGACGATAAATTTATAATTTCTAAATATTATGAACACAGGAAAAAACAATTGAGATAAGCTACTGACGACTCACTTTATTTTTGGTGTTAGTGAAAGCGAAGGTTCCTTTCAGTATGGTAACTACCGCAGAGAAGCTGATGATCTTCGTGCCATAGTTGAGCACTTTCACGAGGAGGAGCGTTTCATAGCAGCAATAGTAGGTCATAGTAAAGGTATAGCCTTTGAAATCCAATTTATGTGTGATCTTGTGAAGCTACACTGTGTTTCTCTTTCCCTTTCCCCATTTGCTAGTTCTCTATCTCCAGGGGTGTGAATGGTGGTGTTTGGAGGATGACAGTACCAACTACCACCATACTGCAACAGCACGTGCAGTCTAACTAACAGATGTTTCCTGGACTAGTGGCAATGCTATTTTTTGAGTTGTCATGATAGTTATGCAATGATCTCTCGGGGCGCAATCAAATTAACAAGGAAAGAGTATTTTCTTGTGCTACAATTTGACTTGTTTCCACTCTTTATATAATGAACACCTTATGTGGCTCAATTAAGTTTTAGTAACTATCTCCAGCTTATTCCTCTGCAAATTGTATCACCGCTAGTGTTGCCGCTGAAAGTGTGCTTTTTCGTGATAAATTACCTACAGGAGGAAATGCTGTGCTCTTGTATGCTTCAAAGTACAAGGATGTACAAACTGTCATCAATATTTCTGGCCGCTTCAATCTTGAGAGAGGGATAGAGGGTCGCTTGGGCAGAGATTTCAAAGAAAAAATAAAGCAGGATGGTTTTATTGATGTTAGAGATAGAAAAGGTATGCTTAACTGCCCTCTTTTCCGTTTGCTTCATAATCGACGTATTTCTGTCCATTTTGTGTTGGATGTTCTTTGGGATGTTTCACATTTCTATGCAATCCAATGGATAATAATATAATTAGACCCTATGTTGCTCGGACTCTTCAAAAATATCGACGGGTGCATGTCCGACACTCCAAAAATAGTGCATTTTTGGAGAGTCCGACACGGGTGCGGCAATGAAAGTGAAGAGTCCGCGCAACTTAGATTAGACCACTTAGTGAGGTAGTGGACATGGTCAGATGACTTGTCTCACATGGTGCAGCTGGTTTAGCCGATGGAAATCACTTCGTACAGTTGATTAGACAAGAAATGGGCTGTAAATGTGAGGTACAACTAGAGGTGGCAAGTGGGCGGGTTGGGTCAAGACGGGTTAATTCAATGAATGGGTCAAAACCCAACCCAACCCAACCCAACCCAACCCAACCCAGATATACTTGGGTCAAAATGGATTGGGTCAAGTTGGGTTAAAAAGTAGGTTATAACACAACCCACCCAACTTAACCCAAACATTCTCTCACTTGTACTCGTGGACAAACACCGATTTAAGAGCCGAAACAAGATAACAAAAGCAAACCAATGCGATCTAACACTACACCACCAGAGAAAAGGCCCCTTCTTCTTCTCTTGGCTATTATTATTAATCAATAAAGCTATGATATCTCAAATTATTCACACACCCCTTTCTTTAGTCCATTGTCTGTGTCCAGATATATATCTTCACCAAAAGTATACTTTGGGATAAAATAACTACCTCATGTGTCATTATATTTGGGATTCAACGACCAAATATAGTGTCTTAGTGCAAGGCATCAATAATGAATGACATAATGGTCCAAATCCATTCAGATAAGGTGGTCAAATATTTCAATGATCTTATCCCTGTTCTAATAAAATACTACAGGTATTTTAATCCAAATCAAGAAAATAATGAAAGCCTTTAATTAATCCAATTCCATCAGAAAAGAAAATAACATTAGTCCACAAATAAAATAATAGTTCCATTCAATAATAGAGCACTTCATTGCAATTCTGTTTAAATTTGGGCTTTAACAATATGAAGTTCGAGAATAAATTAAAAGGTAATACTCCAATTAGAGATAAACAGAACATACAAATTGGTTAGGCTACAGATAGAGAGCTTGAGAAAGTGGCCCAATATTTTACCCTGTTGGGTTGGATATTTTAACCCAATGTGGCCCAATATTTTCATGGGCCATTTTGGGGTTAACTCAATTTGACCCACCAGCTCAATAATTATTAACCCAACTCTTTTAAATTCAAGCGGGTTGGGCTTATCTTTGCCACCTCTAGGTACAACACAAGTGTGGTTGATGATCATGATATAATGCTATACTTCAAATAGATAACGTGTGATGGTTACAAGTCTGGAACTAAAGGCTTATAGTAAATATGGAAGCATTTGTCGATGGCAGGGATGGAAGGATGGGAAATCAACAGAGGAAAGGCAGTGCATTTTAAAAACTATGTAGTTGGGGATTTCATGGTAAAGGATATTTTTTGAAATTATAAAGAACTATGAGGGATAGCAATGTTAAATACTTGGTCAAACTTAAAGTGTTTTAAGCTAAAGAGCAATAAGTTGGAGCTGCCCAACTTATAGCTTTTGGCTTATTTTAGCTTTAAAGCACTTTTGGTGGTTGCCAAACACCAAAACAAGGTCAAAAGTGCTTTTAAGCTGGTTTTGACCAGCTTTTAAGCCAATCCAAACACCCTCTTAGTAAATATGGAATCGTGGCATTCTTTCTGAAACAAACTAAAACGGAATGTAAGACAGCGGGAGTATATCAACATAAAACTTTAAGATATGTGCAAATGTAAAGAGGCAAACACCTTAGTATAATGAAGAATGGCACTCCAGTCGCCAAGTGGGTTTGCTTCAACTTAGGATCAATACTACAAGTCTATGCGCCAACACATATATTCCAGACATTGCTCTGCATCACCTATCGTGATAATGGAGCTTCCTTTTAATACGTAATTATTTGATCCTATATTTAAAATGATACCTGATCTAGCTTTCTTTACCAAGGATACACATTCTTGAAGCAACTCTTTCCTTGTTTTTTTTTGTAATGGAAGTTTATGCATTTCAGCTAACTAGAGTTTCTTTGTAATTCACTTTTAAAATTCAATAAATTTCAAAATTTGTAATGCGTATTTATTGTTGCGCTCTACGAAAGAACTTCAAAAAGAGTTTGGTAGACCAAAGAAAGCTTATTTTGAAGCTTTATTACAAAGTGAAAAAAGAGCAACAGTAGAACTCCTTTGTCATGTTCGATAGTTTTCAATTCGCTCCTTCCCATGCCGTTGGTTTTTGCCGTAGTTCTGTCTTAGACTCTGGATGAATCCGTGTGCAAAATTCTGGGTACGTCACTGCACCAAAAGAGGCATAAAGAAGATGAATTCTAGGTAATCTTCTTGTGCTGTTGATCCTATGCAATCTCTGTGGTTGCCCTCTCCACTGTTTCTTAAGTTGAGAGTGGACATGATTAGGCTGAGGGTGAGTTCTGTTTTCTATTTCATTCTGATACTCCTTACCGAAATTATCCTAGCACGCAACTGCATAACACACCTCTGGGGGGAAAACAATGAGAAAACAATCTAATTTAACATACCCACGAAAGATATGGTAACCCAAATCTCAACTTTCTCCGTGGATTTTAAGATTTGCCTTCAGTTGAATCCTCTACTGCCATCTCTTGATTTTTGCAGGAAGGGTCGAGTATCGTGTCACTGAGGAAAGCTTGATGGACCGTTTAACAACTGATACTCGTGGAGCATGTCAAAGTATCCCCAATAGCTGCAGGTCAGAATTCATATTGATTATAACTGAGTGATTCTTGCATAATTCACATTATATCTCACTGTATGACACAACCTTTTGAACAGTTGGACGCTAATTTGTTTTCTGTGCCAATTATCTTCACGTTTCAGTATGAGTCTAATTTTGCTTGTGAATGGCTGTTTGTTTAACAACTGTGTACTAAACCTGCTGAATTAATGTTATAGGGTGTTGACAATCCATGGTTCAATGGATGAAACGGTGCCAGTTGAAGATGCTATGGAATTTGCCAAGAATGTGTCAAATCATAAAGTACAAATTATCGAAGGAGCTGATCACGAGTTCACTTTGCATCAAGATGAGTTGGCTTCAGTTGTGGTGGCTTTTGTGAAAGCGGGTCTATGTGGAGACTACATGGCTATGCAATCTCAGTCGTGCAAAAGAACAAGTGGACATATAAATTCACGATTTTGATCCAATATCCTTCCGTTGTATACAAGTTTACTATTTACCAACAACACCAAGTAGCCACCAACATAGCTTGTAAGTGAGCATAGCCACTGCTGTGACTTATATCTCATCACTAATTAAATGAAGTTTTTGAAGGGACCAAAATGCCAAAACTCAGATTCTTGGTTCTCAATTTTTTGACTTGCCTCTTGCAGAAATGTGATGTAAGGCTGCGTACAATAGACCCTTGTGGTCCGGCCCTTTCCCGGACTCCGCGCATAGCAGGAGCTTAGTGCATCGGGCTGCCCTTTTTATACATGTAGCGAAATGTATTGAAATTGCGTTTTGTTCATTTTCTGGGGTGTTTCGAAGTCAGAGCAGCATAGGTTATGCTGAGGCTCTGTCATACTACTACTTTGACTGAATTGCCAGCAATAATGCAAGCAATAATGCAAGCAAAGAAATCATAAAAGTCTTAATTATCTCAAGAGTTCATCATTTTTGACAAGTTACAGAATCTTTAGCTTCTTTACTTGAACATTATGACTTAACAAGCCAATAAACCGTTCATATCCAAACCTAATACAATGTCCTCTGAAAGTGTAGACCTCCTAGGAAACCTCTCTCTTCAGTCACTATGCAAGCAAAAGTAAATACTGAATGCATCTGCCATAATTACAAGGAGTTCCGGCAACAGGTCTACATAGCCAAAACTAACTTGACGAGTAATTCACATTTAAGTTTCAGGCTTGAAACAGGTCACAACTACCTCAAGTATTTTTTCCACAACCTCCACATACATCCAAATACAGTAAATACTTCCCAAAATTATAACACAAGAACGTGCAAGTGGTTTTAAAAATACTATAGCTCCTATTCAAAGATGACAAATGAGAACTCTCAGCCTTAAGTCTATATAGTTTAAGTGATTTATGCTGCAACAGTCTTTGGCTTCGCCCCAATTTTTTTCCAAGAAACACTAGGCATTATCTGCTTTGTGTCGACACGATCCTTAAATTGAACAGAAAAGTTCAGTAGTGAGTCAAGAAGAGAATCAGAAAGGAGGTGTGGTTGTAGGCCAAGCTCATATAGTTTAGTATGTTTGGCATTGTAGTAGTGCTCCTCTGCCTCTACTCTTGGATTGGGAACCAATGTGGTCTTCACCTCAAGGCCAAGTTTTCCCCCTGCCTTGGTGACGAGCGCTGCAAGCTCATTTACTGAAAACTGCTCTGTGAATTGGTTGAAAACCCGGAACTCTCCTGGCTGTGCTGGATTGGCAATTGCAATCTCAACACATTGTACTGTGTCTCTGATATCCAAATATCCCCTGGTCTGTACAACACAAAAAACATACATTAGAAAATCCAGGAATACTTGAAATGGTGAACGACCTACTGTCAGGGGGTAATTGGTCAAGTCGCTCATAAATAAATACAAACAGTAAGCTGGTCTATGAACAAAGAAAATCAAGCCTCATCCAGAAAAAGGAAGCCTATCAAATTCACCTTTTATTATTTTCTAAAGACCATACCGGCCCCCTTCTCAACACTTTCTGCTTTCCCGGGATAATTTTGGTGGAATGAATTACGAGTGCAAGAAGAGAGGAAATTTCAGCTTGTATTTAGCAATTGGGGAGAATGTATGCAGAATAATGTTAGAGTTTCGATCCCAACAAATACATCTACAGTCCAGTGTTTTAAACATTTACTATATAGAAGGTTTCTCAATTCCTTCCTGATAAGAAAACGGGTTTTTCAGTACCTATATCCATATTGAATGGTTATAGTCTTTGGCAATAACAGAATGAGTTGCGTCTCAACTCTCTTTAGATGAGGCAGTCTATGGATCATGCCACGGATTATTCAAGTTCACCCTGTTTATGGTCCCGGGTACCGAAGTTACCGGCTTTAGAGATAGGGGCGAGGGCCATGGGACATAGACTCTGAGTCCTAAATCGAAGTTCCTGAATCGTTCGTTTACTCTAAGTCTTATTACCGACGCAATGGATTGCTATTTGAAAACACTTTCAATACAAAAAGAGCTCCTTCCGGCTCCCTAGAACAAATGCTTTTGATAAGTTGATCGAACAAATAACAAAAGCATTAGAGATGGATTCAATGTAATATATGTTTACTTCTGCACTTTACAAAAGCTAGGAAAGAAGTTTCACTTGAGGATCTTTGGATAGAGTTCAAGATTTCTTCAATAGTATTAGTTGTTTATTCATAAAAATGCAATACCACATGGAATGAGAGGAAGTTCGTACCTGCCCTCCTTTACCATACACTGTAAGTGGATGTCCAACAGCAGCCTGAACACAGAATCGATTTAATGCAGTTCCAAATACACCATCATAGTCAAGTCTGTTAACGAGCTCCTCATGCATTGCAGTTTCATCAGTCCTCACCCCATATACAACTCCCTGGTTCAGGTCGGTGGCTCTGATTCCCCATGCTTTGCAAGTAAAAGCTATGTTGTGGGAATCATGGACTTTACTCAAATGATAGAAAGAGCTTGCTTGTTTGGGATAAGGAAGAGTATCTGTTCTTCCATTATGAGTGATAGTTATATAACCTTCTTCAATATCTATATTAGGGGTTCCATATTCCCCCATTGTCCCGAGTTTGACCAAATGACACTCTTCCCTAAACTCCTTTATGGCAAATAGTACATTAAGTGTCCCTATCACATTATTATGTTGGGTAAAAACAGCTCTTGACCTATCAATCATAGAATAAGGGGCAGACCTCTGCTCTCCAAAATGGACAACAGCATCAGGTTCAAAGGATTTGAAGGCTTCTGCCAAGAAATCAAATTCACATATATCACCAACAAACAGTTGAATGTCTTTTCCAGTGAGAGATTTCCAACGCCTTATGCGGTTATGGATAGATGAGATGGGTGTTAGAGACTCTAGACCAAGCTGGTCGTCAAATAGGCGACGGATAAGGTTGTCAACAATGGCAACTTCATATCCCTTTTTGGATAGGTGGAGAGCAGTAGCCCAGCCACAATAGCCATCACCACCGATGACCATGACCTTCTTCCTAGTGGAGGCTCCATCAGTGGTCTGTTGAGAGCCAGAGTCATTCTGGGTTTTGGCTTCTTGGCTCATGGAAACAGCTGAAGCTCTGACCACACATTGTGATTGTGAAGACCTTTTCCTCTGCAAACTTAGCTTTTTAAAGGGTGAGAAGGAAATTCCCATATTAAAAGATGCTGGAATAGGAGTAGAGCATTGGTTAACTGAATTGAAATGCAGCTTATTGCTGGAAGAGACATCTAGAGAACAAGTAGTAGAAAGTAAATGTGCCATGATAACTGCTTCGACTTGAGCCTACCAACTTTCTTAAACCTGAAAAACTAAGACAGAAGAATCAGAGCAGAACGCGGATTCCTACTCTATCTAGATTCTAGGAAATACAAGCAAAAAGGAAAGCTAGTTTCTGGAAATAGAAAAAGCTAAATGAATAAACAGCAAGTGTCATCTAGGAAAGCTAGTGTCAGGAAACTAACAACAAGGGTAGAGTGTACGCATACCTTACCCCTACCTCAGGAGGTAGAGAGGCTATTTCCGATAGACACTCGGTTCAGAATAAAGCAATAACAAAGTAGATTAAAAAGGAAAGAGGAGCGAAGAACAAGAGGCAGTAAATAATAACAGAAATCGAAGAACAAAAAAACTACAGGAGAAAACTACGACTAATAGTAAGGACGGAACAGTAGCTACAACAAAACAATATGCTAAGGGGAGAACAAGAGACCGTAAATAAATGAATTATGAGCAAGTGTTCTCTTATCATGGGAAATCATTCTGGTGTTAGATTGTACCGTTAAATGGAAATAGATTTCAATCACAAAATAGAACTAACGATTGGATGGCTAATACACTCCTACAAAATTCTTCTTAAAAGAACTGGACAAAGTGTAAAAAGAAAATTACTTTTTTGATGATCGAGAAATCCCCAGTGAGTTAGCTTGGCCAACCCTAATTGTGAGTTTGGAACTCGAGGGAGTATGGCCCCATGCCTCTACCCTTTCTCCCAGAATTGTGGTTCTGGAAATGTTGACACATAATTGTAAAATTGATAGTTGCAATTAGTGGATTTCTTCTCTACGCATTCAAGAATGCAACAATGGCCATATCTTTTCAGAAGGGATATCATCTCCATCCTAGTCGTTGCCTAATACAGGCATCACAAGAAGATGCACACAGCAAATGGCATCTGGAAGCTTCGGCTGATGAAATATCTGTCTGAATCACTACTCGATAAGGTAAAGTTGCTTACTTGAAAGGATTAACACAAAGATTTGTTTGATCAAAATCATGATGACACTTGCACCACTAATTGAGCATTTCACTTATAAAAGCTTTGTCAATCCTCAGCATGAAAAATAGCTCCAAAGACATGTTGGGATTTCACATCTGTTTAAGTTTGTAGACTGTATTCTCTTTATATGTTCCTATACAACCCTCACCACTTGAGCTAGAATTTGGAGTTGAATTGAGCCCAAGCTCCATTTTCTTAACAAGAACAAAGACCAAAAGCATTGACAACATATTAAGTCCAACATCACACGAATGAGCAATTAGGACTAAGCAATGGATCTGGATGAAATACAACTTCATATCGCATATAGACTGGAAACATGAGATGGTTTTCCAGAGATAGTTAAATGAAACTACAACCTTTTTTCATCGCTTGAAATAAGGATAAGGTCAGTTACACCATCATAGGGGTAACAATGCAATAGTTTCATTTAGAGCAAAGGCAAGAAAACGTCAAACCTAAATAGTTACTACTCCCTCCGTCCCAAATTATATGATGTAGTTTGATCGAACACAAAGTTTAAGAAATAAAGGAAGACTTTTGAATCTTGTGGTCTAAAATAAGCCAAAGATATTTGTGTGGTTATAAAAAATCTCATTAAGCGTAAAAGGTAAAGTTTAAAGTTAAGTTGTTGCCAAATAAGGAAATATGTCATTCTTTTTGGGACTAACTAAAAAGGAAAGTGTATAATTTATATTGGGACAGAGGGAGTAATATTTTTTTCAATGATGGATTTCGTGTCACGGAATGCTCTAAAACCAAAGACGTCTCCAATACAAACATAAACTTCCCTCCCAGTCTATCTAGTTCGAAAATCCTCTGTGATTTGTAAGAAGTGATGAAAGAAGAATAGAAAAGCATGTGCATCATACATGGTGACACTATTTAGCAATAAAGCTTGATGAGACTCGTAGCGGAGTGAACGCCAAGCTGGAGGTTTGGAGACAGACTCTGGAGTCTAAAAGGTTCAGGTTGAGTAGGACCAAGACAGAATATTTGGAGTGCAAGTTCAGCAACGGGAGCGACCCTGAGACAGACGTGGAGGTAAGGCTTGGTACTCAGGTCATTCCAAAGAAAGGAAGCTTCAAAGTACCTAGGGTCTATTATCCAAAGGAATAGAGAGATTGATGACAATGTCACACATCGTATTGAGGCAGGATAGATGAAATGGAGGCTCGCATTTGGAGTCTTGTGCGACAAAAATGTGTCATCAAAACTTAAAGGCAAGTTCTATAGGGGGTGGTTAGAACGACTATGTTGTATGGGGCGGAGTGTTGACCAGTCAAGACGTTGCACATACAAATGATGAAAGTTGCGGAGATGAGGATGCTGAGATGGATGTGTGGGCATATAAGGAGAGATATGATTAGAAATGATGATATCCGGGAGAAAGTGGGAGTGGCCTCGGTGGATGATAAGATGCGGGAAGCGAGGTTGAGATGGTTCGGGCATGTGCAGAGGAGAGACACAGATGTCCCAGTGCGGAGGCGTGAGAGGTTGGCTATGAACGGGTTCAAGAGGGGTAGAGGTAGGCCGAAGAAGTATTGGGGAGATATGATTAGACAGGATATGACGCATGTGTAACTTATTGATGACATGACCTTAGATAGGAGGTTGTGGAAGACACTGATTAGGGTAGAAGAGTAGTAGGTACTCGAGCGTAGTCCTACTTATGCTCACAAATTGATAGTTGTAGTGTTATTACTGTAGGCCCGATTAGCCTAGCACACTTATAGACACATTATTGCTTTATAATCCAATGTAGTTTGATTTCTGCTGCTATGTGTTCTTTAGTGTGTTTTGTTTATCTTATTTAGTTGTGTTAGCTACTGCTCCCTTTTGTTCGAATGCACTTTATACTACTGTAATTTCTTATCTGAGTCTGACCGCTTCTCTTGCTTTACTTTTTTACTCTTGCTTTGTTTTGATTGCCTTACTTGTGATTATGCTTTGTCTTGAGCCGAATGTCTCCCGTAAACAACCGCTCTACCTACCAAGGTAGAGGTAAGGTATGTGTACACTCTACCTCCCCAGATCCCACGGTGTGGGATTTCACTGGGTATGTTGTTGTTGTTTTTGTTTAGCATGCCAAGCTTTAGTTTTCAGGATGCAAATTATAGTTACTCCTATCAATAAGCCCCATAATTGGGTATGTTGTTGTATTAATAAGCCCCATAATTACTCAAGTAAAGCAAGGTACAGCACTCTAAGCCACTAGTAATAATCACAAATATCTGATATGCAGTTCATTTGTGACAGTAATATCAAGACTCGCAATTTGGTAGACAACAAACTAGAACAGGAGACCCAGTTGATTTCATAAGACAAACACATAAAATGGTCACCAAATATTGCAAAAGAAGCAACTTCTGGAACTAAAATGGTCATCAAATATTGCAAAGAAACAACTTTTGGAACTAATATGGTCAACCAATTAGTAAAACAACTTCAAGAATTAAGAGGGTCACTTCGACAATTTATATATTTATTGTAAAGAATCAACTTGTAAAACTAAAATGGTCACCAAATATTTAAAGAAAAAAGTAGTAGTAATTTGTGAAGCTAAAAGGGTCACCTCGAGAAGAGAGAAGAGGGGCGATGGCTGCTAAGGATAGAATCCTCAGCAGATACAGACAGAGAGATGGAGAGAGGGGTATCCTCAGCTAGCTATAAGTGTTGGGGCTAAGATTTTCATTTGTCTGGGAAGCATCATAGTTTTGCCCAATGGATATTCTTTACATCCCAACATTATTGACACCACAATTACAACTTTGTCCCCATACACGGTTTCAATTTGTCACTTACAAGTGTGTGCTCTGTCGGAGTAACTAATAAATTAACTTCCCACATTTGATGGTTTACTGTGTTGTTGTTGTTCTACATAGGAGCAAAGTGCATATGAGCCACGTACACGTTAGTGAATGTATATGAATATTCATACAAAGAATATGTATTTCATAACACTCTCTCTTTGATGTCCATAGATAATGTACCTCGTTAAAACTTTACTAGAAAAAAACCCAATGAGAAAAATTCCAGTGAAGAAAAAAGAGTACACATTTCTAATAATACATATTTTGATTGCCTCATTAAAAACCTTACAAGGAAAACCCTGTTGGAAATTTATCTTTGGTGGGGAGGTGCGTCCACCCGTATTTAATGACCTAAACACTAGAGTTCCGCATGTTGGAGGCTTTGTCTCTTCACACGTGCATAATCTACTAAGTGAGTAGATGACCGTGGGGCCAAAGATCGTCAAATTTCGTTAAGAAATGAAAGAGATATTGGTCCACGAAGTAAGGTGTTTGAGGCATGAAAATATGGTGTGGGACAAATCTACCGCATCGGTGGGAAAAAGAAGAATTGTTCTCTTTGTAAGTCTCAAAATTGGCTAAGGGTTTGGACCCCAAGGGTAACCCATGTGTTTGAAGGAGTGAGGACCTAGATGTGCTTGGGTTCAAGGCTAAGCCCACACGCGCGCCGTCGCCGCCCGCCCGTCCCGTCCCGTCCGAGCTCGGGTCGTAGGTCGTGGTCCTTGGGCTTCTTCTGATAGACCCCCAAATTGTTTAATATTTATAGTTTGGTCCCTGGAGTTTCTGGAAAGATGAAATTGGGAACGACGGAAGACAGAAAGTTTCTGCCTACCGTTTGGTTTTTGGAACGTTGCCACATTAAATCAGCCATTACTTGGCTGATTAACTTCCTCACTAATGACCTTAATCAGACATTACTACCTCACTAGTGGCCATTACTTAGCAATTGAGGAGGATGAGTCCCTCTCTTATGCTATATATTGGTGTCTTTTGGTACAATTGTGAAGACAATATACAAGACAGAAAATGAGACACTATATACAATACAGAAACAGAAGAGAGCACTAAAATTCTGTCCACAAACAGTGAACAGAAAACTCAAAACTCTTCCTTCCTTTTCCGTTCTTCCGCAAGTCATTTCGTGTTTTATTTTCTTCGTCAGAATCAACCTATTTGTTTTGTAGTGTTGATTAGTTGTTGTTTTATCTTGGGAGACTATTGCCTGTTAACGTAAAAGCATATATACGGGGCAATCTTGTCTTAAAGACAGAGAGCCATCTCTCGACTCAGGCCACAGTTGTAACAATCCAGATTTAGTGTTTCTTGATTTCAGGTTATCAAGATTCAAGACTCAACAGACTTGCGGCAGTTCTGAATTGCCTATTTATTTATCCTTTCGAACACTTGTAATATTTATTTACTTCCCGTATTGCTTTACATATCCAACAAGTTTAAGACAAGATTTTGTTAGTGTTCGAAAGATGTCGATCAAAAGTTGTGTGACCAAATCTGGATATGGCTGTGGGTTTCTGGTAAAAGAGAGGTTTGATTATGCTGTTGAAGGTCAACGTGTTCATGGTGTCACCGCTCCTGAGAGTGGTTGGAACAAGCGCCCACGAGAGGCAGAGGATGTCAACTGAGACAAGAGGAGAAAGCTAAAGATATGGTTCTATCTTGTAGCAGAAGGCCTATATCTGTCCCAGACAAAGGATCCAAATTATGGTAAGGAGGAAATGGACACTCATTCCGATGAAGTGACTGAAGTGGGCCAGAATCCGAAATTGGAATAAGTAATTTTTCTTCCTTGTCAAGAATAAGATTAAATGATGTCTGATTAAAAAATGACTTAAAGTAATGAGGAATATGAAAATGTTTTCACGAAATAATTTATATTCCTTATGCTTTAAAATCAGAAGTTCAATCTCATCTTCCTTCCCGTTTAAAGATTGGATTTAATAAATGACTTAAAAAGATCCGTTCTTTGAAGTGTAATTATTAAAAGTGTGTAAAGTATGTTCACACATACGAGGGAGAAAGATCCACTAACTGTGCGAAAACTGTTATCACTCTTAAGTAAGCGCCAAGAATTGTCTAGGCACCAACATAAGGGAAGAAGACTAAAAGCTAAAGACGTTGAACCTGTCACACTATTTGGCAGAAGATCCTTCATAGGATGATATTGGACACTCAGTCATACAAATCCTACGGGCGACTGGAGTGGGGCCAAAATTTCTTTGATAGGATGATATTGGACACTCAGTCATACAAAGCCTACGGGTGACTGAAGTGGAGCCAGAATTCATTTGACATAAAAGTAATGGACACCTAGTAAGGTGGGCCAGAGTTTCCAGGTCTTAAATGATCTGAAGGCCTAAAGAAAGGTAGAAAAGAAATTGGACACTCAGTCTGCCAAAGCAACTGGAGTGGGCCAGAGTATCCAGATCACATATGATCCGGTTACGCCCTAACCACGGGCAAGAGGTTGTTCATGTGAAGCAACGCCACCTCTAAAGTAGAAGGGGCTGGAGATGTTGTCCTCAATAGGACTTCAGGAAATGGGATCACTCTAAAGGAGGTGATACATGTCCCAAACTTGGTTTAAGGGACGATGTTGGTCAAGCTGATTTGAGACTAGTCCAACAGGTCTATAATGACTAAGAATGGTACAGTATGTATGTAGCCAAATGAATGATATATTTGTAATCCGTGCATCTATGCCATCATAGATTAAGACACGTTAAATAGAAAGTCATACAAAAGCTAACGAAGTTGAGATTGTTGTCTTTTGTCGACATAAACCCTCAAAATAAATGTGAGGTAGGCGAAGAGGCAAAATCACCTTTCCAAATTCCGTCAAAGATATAGCGAAAGAAGCACCACTCCTCTAGAACTTAGTCACACATACATGGGTGATTTGAAGTTTATACAAAATAGAGGGGGGAGACAAGTACTTTGTGACCTTCATTGATAATGGTACAACGTATTACATCATTTGTTTGTAGAAAAGCAAAGATGAAGTTGTTGAAACGGATAAGCGCTACAAAGCAGAAGTTGAAAATTAACTAAGCCTACGGATTGAGGAATTCGTAGTGATAGGGGGGGGGGGGGGAGAATGTGCAGCATCGTTCATCAAATGACTGCTCATTACTCACCTTAGTCTAACGGTGATAGCCAAGCGCAAAGCCGTACGCCCAAGTTATGTGGGGTAAGGCGATCCTTACCGCTAATGCGATTCTCAACAGAACTCCGCATAAGGATAAGGATAACTCTCCGTGTGAAACATGGAAATGATCTCACATACAAATGTTGTGATGTGGGGTGACTTGGTAGAGATTGGAATACCGAAATAGGTCAAGTTGGACCTAAGACTGTAAATTGCATATCCACTGGATCTGCAAATAACAGTAGTGCTTATCGCCTATTGGGGTCAAAGAATGCTGAATTCTTTGAAGATAACTTTCCTTGAGAAGGAAAAAGAAGTAATTGCTTGAGGTTAACAAGAACCCGCGAGGGCCTGACTGTCCGAAACTAGACGTTTCATCTCTACAGGACTCTGAAGTTACTGTCTATCCGAAACTTAATATTCCAGATGTACAGAACTCAGGGATTCTAGATGTTGAACCGAGATGGAGTAAAGAGGGGACAAAGACTTGTTCCAGGCCTTCTAGCTTGTATGGTTGAGAACGAACCATGGACAATTAACAAAGAATTGTCATCTCCAAAAGCGCTGCTTCGGAAAGAAGCTAAAGAGAGAAATAAATTCCATCATATAGAACTATACTTGTGTAATGGTTGATCTTCCTTCGGGAAAAGAACCTTTGGGTTGTAAAAGTGGATACTCAAAAGTGAGTACAAAGTAGATGGATCTACTGACGAGTATAAGGCCTCGGCTACTTGTACATGTGCTATCCAGGGCCATTGTAGTCTTGCGTGACATGAATGTTGAAACAACCTTCCTAACCGGAGAGTTGAAAGGAGAGGATCAGAGTTGGTTTGCTAGACTGTTGGGCTTTTTCCTGAACTTTCATTTTGGTCCCTGAAATGTTTACATTTTGGTCCTGGAAGTTTAAGATAAAACAGAAACAATGAATCTGACCACAGAAATATTGACTCTGAAGTTAGAAAGCCAACAGTTGGAAAACCAACAGTCTGAGAGTGGAAGTGATATTGAAACAAAAGATATGGGTATCACATATGACATCTTAGGAATATGATTTCTAAGACATCTAACGGATTGGTCTAACTCCAAATTCAGTTGTGAGATATTTGACAGTCTCATTGAAGCCACCAATGGATATGAATCATATAACTGATTGAAATCATAGTGCACCCATATACAATGAGCGATATGCGCAAGTCACATATAGTTTAATGTATGTTACACACTACAACCGATCTGGTATCGGCCTACAAAGCAAATCAGTTGAACTAAGGTTCACTGATGATTTTAATAAATGATCAATAGAAGGCGTTGAGTCGGATATGACGATATCTGAAATATTCGCTTATCTACGGATTATGGTATTCTGGATGTCCAACAATTTTGGGAGAACATAGTGATGCAAACTGGACATCAGATGTGAAGAACACCAAAGCCACAAAGAAATATGTATGGTGGGTCTTGGAAAAACCTCTAAGCAAACTTGCATCGGCCGATTCATGATGGAATAATAGTTTATCGCTTTATACAAAGCATGAAAGAAGTTGAGTAACTCCACGACTCCTTAGAGGACGTCCCTTATTGGGAGGAACTTGTGCCTTCAGCAGTTATACACGGTGGTTAGCCGGTCGACTTCAGGAAGGACACGGATGACGGCGTCTGGACATATCTATCAGGATCTGTCGGAGACATAATACTGTATGGTAGTTGATCATCACGGGTGTCACTTCCTTGATTACTAATCAAAGGATATAGCGGACCCTTTAACTAAGGGACTACCCGAAGATCAAGTGTTCTGCCTGTCTAGGGGAATGGGCTTAAAACCCAAATAATACAAACATTTGCAGTGGTAACCCAACCATACTGACTGGAGATCCCTAGAATTTGGTTTAATGGGAAAACTAAGCTGCAAAAGGTTCAGTTGAGCGCTTCGGTGGAAGCAAGAGCATTTCAGATGATGATTTCTGTAGGAAAACATGAATCTAAAGTTGCTCCCGCGATAGACATTAAAGTGATACCTGCATGGTGGGTAAAGGTTAAGCTTCCAAACCTTTAACGATCCTCAAACGGTTGAGGTTAAGGTTGGGAAACTTTTAATGATTCCTAACACTTGTGAAGTGGGGTATAGCAGGATACCTTGTAGGAGATCACCTATTTAAGTGCGAGGATGGCACTTAAGAATCCAAGTGCGTCCACGGCCACAACGGATAAAACAATAAGAAGAAAACGAATAAGGAGAGTTATTGTGTTGGTATCATTGTCTTGCTTACACTAAACACTGATGGTTCAAGACATCACATTCACCGCGCAGTAAGTAAGTCCGGTGGTATTCAACTAGGGAAGGTTCAAAGCAGAAGCTACCTCTTCTAATGCAATATTCTTTCGCTGAAAGATTGCTGAAAGTAGGCACCTTGTGTGTGCGCCAAAATCTCTTTCAAGAGGAGATTGTTGGAAATTTGCCTTTGGTGGGGAGGTGCGTCCACCCATATTTAATGACCTGAACACTAGAGTTCAGCATGTTGGAGGCTTTGTCTCTTCACACGTGCATAATCTACTAAGTGAGTAGATGACCGCAGGGCCAAAGATCGTCAAATTTCGTTAAGAAATGAAAGAGATATTGGTCCACGAAGTAAGATGTGTGAGGCATGGAAATATGGTGCGGGACAAATCTACCACATCGGTGGGAAAATGAAGAATTGTTCTCTTTACCCCAAGGGGTAACCCATGTGTTTGAAGGAGGGAGGACTTAGATGTACTTGGGTTCAAGGCTAAGCCCACACGCGCGCCGTCGCCGCCCGCCCGTTTCATCCGGTCCGGGCTCGGATCATGGGTCGTGGGCCTTGGGCTTCTTCTGATACACCCCTAAATTGTTTAATATTTATAGTTTGGTCCGTGGAGTTTCTGGAAAGAAAAATTGGGAACGACGGAAGGCAGAAAGTTTTTGCCTACTGTTTCGGTTTGGTTTTTGGAACGTTGCCACATTAAATCAGCCATTATTTGGCTGATTAACTCCTTCACTAATGGCCTTAATCAGCCATTACTTGGCTGGCCTTAATCATCCATTACTACCTCACTAATGGCCATTACTTGGCAGTTGAGGAGTCCCTCCCTTATGCTATATATTGGTGTCTTTTGGCATAATTGTGAAGACAATATACAAGACAGAAAACGAGACACTATATACAACATAGAAATAGAAGAGAGCACTGAAATTCTGTCCACAAACAGTGAACAGAAATCTCAAAACTCTTCATTCCTTTTTCGTTCTTCAGCAAGTCGTTTTGTGTTTTGTTTTCTTCATCAGAATCAACCTATTTGCTTTGTAGTGTTGATTAGTTGCTGTTTTATCTTAAGAGACTATTGCCCATTAACGTAAAAGCATATATACGGGGCAATCTTGTCTTAAAGACAGAGAGTCATCTCTCGACTCAGGCCATAGTTGTAACAATCCAGATTTAGTGTTTCTTGATTTTAGGTTATCAAGATTCAAGACTCAACAAGCTTGCGGCAGTTCTGAATTGCCTATTTATTTATCCTTTCGAACACTTGTAATATTTATTTACTTCCCGTATTGCTTTACATATCCAACAAATCCAATGGGATAAAACCTTATATGGAAAAAAGAGTACAACATGTATTAACTCCCCTTGATGAGAACTTCAGTCTAAATGCTTGAGTCTTCGTATTCCAATTTTGTGCACCATCTTCTCGAAAGTTGCAGTTGGTAGAGACTTAGTGAACAAATCAGTCATATTATCAGTTGAATGAATTTGTTGCATGTTGATATCACCATTCTTTTGGAGCTTGTGTGGGAAGAACAATTTTGGTGAAATGTGCTTTTGTCCTAACTCCTTTTCTGAATCCTCCCTTCAATTGAGCAATGCATGCTGCATTATCTTCATCTAAGGTTATGGGTATTTCAAACCACATTTACTTCCAAGCAATTCAAATAGTCATAACATCAATTAGATTTATTGATATTTCTTCATTTTCTTGAGTTTGCGGCTCATTGATTTCTTCAAGAATATCAGGATTGATCAAATCTTGCATTTCTTTATGAGATTCTTTCTTAGTGTCATCTTGATTTTTCCCCTAGGATTCCGATTCTTAGAACCCAATGATCTATCACGCTTCAGGAGTGCTTTTGAACTCATTTGCTATGACACTAGTAGATGGTCCTACAGGGACATCAATCCGAATGGAGACATTCTCTGCAGGGATATGTGATTCAGTAATCCTTTTCAAATATGTAAATACATCTGGTATTTGATTTGCTATTTTCTGCAAGTGAATATTCTTTTGGACCTCTTGCTCACTAATAGAAGCACGTAGATCAAGATGAGACGATGATGTATTTTCCATAAAATTTCTTTTTATTTCATTATTCTCTCCCCTAATTTTGAAAAACTTATCTCATCAAATCGACAATATGCAATTGATCTTATTTCAGCATCACCGTATAAGGAAGAAATTATATCATGCTCATAGTTATAGCAAGATAAATAAATGCATCAATTGAACATATACATGGTACTTCAGGACCAATCTAATTTTTTCATTTCAACTTCTTTTAGCAGGTAGTCTACTGCTTTTCGAAAACTCTTCAAAAGCTCCAATAATATTCAAGTTAGCAACTTGCACAACATTATGAAAGATTTTGAATATCATAAAGGGATAAGGGTAAATAGAGTCATCTTTGTACCCTTCATCAATAAATATTTATTAAGGTGATTTTAGTACATCAACCTTAGTTCAGTTAATTCGTTTAAGGATTACAAACAAATTTTTCAATAACTTGTTTATGCTTCAGGCATTTTGAATCCTTCAAAAAAATTCATATAAATTTTGTCACGTAAGTCGTATAGGCTAAGACAATTTTCATTTAATATTTATTTTACATGACATCTTCTCATGTCAGGACTGCAGGTCTAGTAAATTTACCAAGATGTATCTACTTGGTAATTATTCCTACATCAATATGCTTTAAGAGACGTAGAATTCAGATTCTCATACTATTATACAATATTGAGCACTATATTGTGTCAAATATATCATCAACGAGATATCATTTTGTATCGGTTTGCAATTAGACACAACTTACTGAGACCTTATCACTTCATTATTTTTTCAGATACCTGAACCTCGTATGAGGTTTTATGAAGTTTTATGTCGTAGGCTCTTGAAGAGCACATTGCCTCCTTATTATAATCATTTTGATCATTTGCTTCTCTCCTTTTTCAAGAATTATTGTGTTTGAAACAGATTTGTCTACCATGCTTCACGCATGTTGTAAACCCTGTCCTTCAGGGACATTTAGAAGCATCTTGCAGTTGGAATATGAAATAGTTGGGTCAACAAATGCTTCTAGCATTTGACTTGAATTATCGTTTGAACGAGGATCATACGGGTGATAATTCACAATATATTTCTTAGATGTTTATTCTCTACCCTTATGTTAGAAAAACTAACATACATCTTCACATTCTTTGGAAAATCCATCTGTGTGGATCGTGGTAGATTCATTAATCATTGACCGCACAACAAAATTATTAGATGAAAACATTTGGTTCCTGACCTTGAACCGATTATGAGGGGAGAATTTATCAAAATTTATTAGTCTGAAGCATACAAACGTCGTTGTATGCAATATATCGCAATGTTTTAGCTATTCATTGGAGGCATTCGACGCTAAACCAACTTGAATATAAACCAGCATTAACAAGATGAATTATCTTGATTACATAATCTGAAAATTATGCTCTCAACTCAATTATTTTGAGCAAACAATTTTGCATATGTCAAACTGCGGGTTGACAATAAACGCACATGTGACCGTCTTATCGATGTATCTATTTAAGACATCACATAACAGGTGAACGTGCCCTTATTCACCTTTTATATTTTTCAGAATTTTAGAAATTCAATCTCAACATTAGTCAGTATAATCAACTTATCATGAGAGCAAACAAATTAATTCTTGAAGAATCTTCTAGTTCTTCAATATATTCTGAATACAAACTTAGCACATCAGATTTAAATCAGGAACAACCAAAATTATCACGTCAATTGATAAAATTATTTGTACTAGTAAGCTTCAGGTTTACCATGTCACGTGCTACTTGTTTTAGTAAAACTTCTGATTTACTATAACATGAATTCTATTTTGTACAATAAACTTCTGGTTTACGTGACATGTGGTTTCATCATGCTTATATTTGTGCAATATAATTTGGATAATAAAGAGGGTAACATTTCTGTAAACGTGTAAATATAGAAAATAATATATTCCCTACCCATAATTAGAATATTTCCATATATTGTGTAAATATAATTATGGTAAGACTAGGATTCCTCTTTTGTATAGGCTTAGGATTCCTATTGTATAAGGGATGCATATTGCACTCTATATATACCTTGATATTAATGAAAGACTCCCCGAGGGAGATTAATATCATCTTGCATGGTATCAAGAGCCAAATAAACAAAATACTAAAAACCTTTCTCTTCCACAGCCGCTGGCTGCCTCTCCTACACCGCGGCCCTCCCGGATTTTCTTCTTGTTTTTCGGGTTTTGTTCTTCCTTTCTTCTCTTCTCTAAATGGCTATCCCTGATTCTTCCACACTTTCTGACGCCTCTACCTCCACAAATCCCATCACAAAGTCATCACCCCCATTTCATCCCGCCCTTACTGTTTCCAACATCAACAACCATATTCTCATTACTCTTGATCAAGAAAACAACCAGTATTCTCCCTGGGTTGAACTTTTTCGCAATCATGCATGTCTCTATAACGTGCTTGACCATATTGATGACACTATTCCGCGCCCTACGAAGGTTGATGATTCTATCTGGCATCGTCTTGACGCCGGCGTCAAACAATGGATATATGGTAGTATCTCTCAGGATTTGCTCCTTACTATCATGAAATCTGACTCCACAACCCTTGACTTGTGGAATCATTTGGAGGAAATTTTTCAGGACAACAAGCACACTCGTGCCGTGTATTTGGAAGAACAGTTCAACAAAACACGTCTTGAAAACTTCTCCAATGTCTCTGAGTACTGCAAACAGCTTAAACTTCTAGCAGATCAACTCTCCAACATCGGCACACCTGTCACTGATGATAAAATGGTGCTATAAATGATTTCTGGCCTTACTAAGGGCGAATATGATACTTTGGCCACCATTATACAACAGGCAGATCCACTACCGAGTTTTAACAAAGCTCGCTCATAATTGTTGCTCGAATAAACCCGTCGTGCTAAGCAGGATGAGCACGCCCAGCATGTGTAAGCTGTCGACACGCAACCCCAAGATCAGACGCCACCAGACAACTCCCAACAGCGGGAGGGCCGCAGCGGCAAGGGTGGAAAAGGCTGCGGCGGTAGAGGAGGCCGTGGTCGTGGCAAGGGTCGCTGTCAACAGAACCAACAACAGCAACAACAATAGAGATCACAAAACAACTGGGCCGCGGCTCCTTAGCAGTTCGTCTACAGCGCCGCGGTGCCCCAGTACAGAGCCGCGGCGCCCAGTTCAGAGCCGCGGCGCTAAGTCCATTCCAGTACCAGCAGCTATACAATCCGTATTCTTACTCCGGTTTGTTAGGCCCCGCTCCAGCCCCACAGCAGGCCCACTTCATGCAAGGTCAAGTCCCGCAGCCCTCCTCCGACATGACACCCACTGAGTTGTGTCAGGCGTTCAACACCCTCTCTATGCAACAGCCTGACAATACTTGGTACATGGACTCAGGCGCCATATCTCACGTCACCCAGTCTGCATGTACTATTCCTAAACTGTTTCGGTTAAAGCATCCTCAATATGTTACAGTTGGTAGTGGACAACGCATTCCAGTTAAGGGTTATGGTACCTCATACACACAACCTCCTCATCCACCCTTCTCCCTAAAAAACACCCTATATGGCCCACACATGATTAAGAACCTCATATCTGTCCGCCAATTTATTCGTAATAATTCTGTCTCCGTGGATTTTGACCCTTTTGGTTTTACTGTGAAGGATCTTCCTACGGGGACACCTCTTACGAGATGCAATAGCACGGGGGATCTCTATCCATTCACTTCCACCTCCGCTGCCAGATCTTGCTCTCCCATCACTCTAGCAGCTGTTTTTTCTTCAACTTGGCATAATAGGCTTGGTCATCCAGGAGCCCCAGTTTTTAATTTTCTTAGAGGCAACAATTTCATTGCTTGTAATGGGAAACTTGCCCAAAATTGTGTTTCTTGCTCTTTAGGCAAACATATTCGTCTTCCGTTTAAATCATCTACTAGTGTTACATTTGCTCCTTTTGATATCATACATGCCGATTTATGGACATCTCTTATCTCTAGTTCTCTCGGTCATAAATACTACCTTGTGTTGCTTGATGATTTTTTACACTACGTTTGGTTATACCCTCTTAAATTTAAATCGGAAGTGTTTGTCAAATTTCTTAAGTTTCGCAAGTTCATTCAAACACAATTTGGAAAAGGCATAGAGTCATTTCAGTGCGATAATGGTCGTGAATTCAATAACTCTATATTTCACCGCTTTTGTACCAATAATGACATGGTCTTTCGCTTCTCCTGCCCTCACACCTCACCACAAAATGGTAAAGCTGAAAGAATCATCCGCACCATTAACAATATGATTCACACCCTATTGATTCATGCCTCCCTCCCTCCACCCTTCTGGGTCTATGCTGCTAAAATGTCAGAATACACTCTCAATATTCTCCCTTCTAGCACTCTTCACAATATGACCCCTACCGAAATCCTCTATCATAGAATTCCCTCTTATGATCATCTACGGATTTTTGGTTGTCTGTGCTATCCCAACCTTAGCTTCACCGCCCCTCACAAGCTCGCTCCTAGGTCCACTCCATGTGTCTTTCTAGGATTCCCGCCGAACCAAAGGGGTTGTCTATGCTATGACTTGTCGACTCGTCAGATCCACATATCTCATCACGTCACATTTGACGAGACCACATTCCCGTTTTTGAATCTTCCAAAATTCTAAAAACAGGACTACTCATTTCTTGACGAGTCTGCCATCTCTCCCCTCATAATCGAACAACTCACATCCTCTGTTCCATCGTCAGAACCGCGGCCTCGAGGGGAGGCGCCGCGGCGCTTGATTTCCAGAAAGCAATCTTTTGAAACACCGTCGACAGCGCCGCGACCCTGTGCTGAGGCACCGCGACGCCTAAACTTCAGAGAAGCCTGTCAACCTTCTAGTGCCGCGACTCTCGATATAGGAGCCGCGGCGCCTCCGACGGCTTCGCCCCCACCTTCTCCTTATCCGACTTTACCCCCCGTCTCAGACACCACTCCGCCACCCACTGTCCCTACCCATCCAATGGAAACTCGTTCAAAGCATGGAATCTTCAAACCCAAAGTCCATTTCAACTTGTCTGCCCAAACCATCTCTCTACTTCCAAAGAACCCAAAATTGGCCAAACAAGATCCTAATTGGAATGCGGCTATGTATGAGGAATTCAATGCTTTAACTAAATAGTACACGTGAGATCTAGTACCTAGACCTGAGGGGGTGCATGCCATTCGTTGTATGTGGCTATTTTGTCACACGTTCAGAGATAATAGGGATCTTGAGAGGTATAAGGCCCATCTTGTGGTTAATGGCACAAATCAGCAAGAGGGCATTGATTGTGGTGAGACCTTCAGCCCGGTTGTCAAACCGGCTACCATTCGCACAGTTTTGAGCATAGCCATGGGCAAACACTGGCCGATCCATCAGCTTGACGTAAAAAATACATTCTTACATGGGGATCTGCGAGAGACAATCTACATGCATCAGCCACCAGGGTTCACCCATCCAGC
The DNA here is from genome assembly GCA_029783415.1 of Anisodus acutangulus. Classification (NCBI taxonomy): domain Eukaryota; kingdom Viridiplantae; phylum Streptophyta; class Magnoliopsida; order Solanales; family Solanaceae; genus Anisodus; species Anisodus acutangulus. The sequence goes on from CM056492.1 coordinate 37,095,858, forward strand.
AGTTCCTCACTATGTGTGTCATCTCCGTAAGTCATTATATGGACTGAAGCAGGCCCCCCCGTGCATGGTATGATCGTTTTGCCAGGTATATCTTGCAGATTGGGTTTGTATGCAGCAAGAGTGATACATCACTTTTCATTTTTCATCGAGGTAGTAGCACTGCTTACTTATTACTTTATGTGAATGATATTGTTCTTACTCCCTCCTCCGACGGATTGAAAAATGAGATTATTGTCTTGCTCAAGTCCGAATTTGCAATGACTGATTTGGGGAAGCTGAGTTACTTTTTGGGGATATCAGTGACCAGGTCTGCCAATCATATGTTCTTGTGTCAGCGTAAGTATGCAGAAGAGATTGTGTACATGGCTAAGATGGCGAACTGCAAAGAGGTGCCTACTCCAGTTGATTCCAAATCTAAGCTCAGTGCTATGGATGGTGCTCCAGTCTCTGATCCTACTCTGCATAGGAGCCTTGCAGGTGCACTTCAGTATGTCACATTCACCAGGCCAGACATAGCTTATGCTGTTCAGCAGGTGTGCTTATTCATGCATGCCCCCAGGGAGTCTCATTTCACCGCTCTTAAGCGTATCATTCGATACATTAAGGGCACTCTTGATTATGGTTTGCACCTATACCCACTGCACCAGACAGGTTGCTTTCATATACGGATGCAGATTGGGCAGGGTGTCCGGATACGCGATGCTCCACCTCCGGCTTTTGTGTTTTCTTAGGGGATAATCTGATTTCTTGGTCTGCCAAGCGACAAGCTACCCTATCTCGCTCCAGTGCCGAGGCTGAGTACAGAGGCGTTGCAAATGTAGTAGCTGAGATTTGTTGGCTCAGAAATTTACTGTTAGAACTTCAGTGTCCTTTGCGTCAGGCATCTATTGTGTATTGTGATAACATCTCTGCCATCTATCTTTCTCATAATCCGGTTCAACATCAGCGAACCAAGCATATTGAGATAGACCTACACTTCGTTCGTGAGAAAGTTGTGTTAGGCCATGTCAGAGTGTTACATGTTCCATCATCCTATCAGTATGCAGACATATTTACCAAAGGACTTTCCAGACAGTTATTTCTTGACTTCAGTTCCAGTCTCAGCGTCCGGCCTCCTCCCGCTCCGACTAAGGGGGTGTGTAAATGTGTAAATATAGGAAACAATATATTCCCTACCCATAATTAGAATATTTCCATATATTGTGTAAATATAATTATGGTAAGACTATGATTCCTCTTTTGTATAGGCTTAGGATTCCTATTGTATAAGGGATGCATATTGTACTCTATATATACCTTGATATTAATGAAAGACTCCCCAAGGGAGATTAATATCATCTTACAATTTCAAATACATATTTCTTACCCACTATGATTTTGTAGATATTTAGTCATCCAATCATTTATAGCTTCAATGTGATAGCCATTTACTTTAGTAAACTTCGGGTTTACTATAACTTGTACTTCGATCATAACAACTTTGTATATTACAATCTAGAACGAATGCCATAATATTATATAAGCTCTTCAGGAGCATTTAATCTATTCTTCATAATCACATATTGCTTGGACACTACTAATGACATGATCTTCTTGATAAATAGTTAGCTCTTCTAGAGCCCTTAATTTGTTTTGTACTATCAAATATTTCTTAGCCACTGTAGGTGTCATGAAGAAAATTTAATTAGACACTTCTGATGTCATGAAAGGAAACGGTAAACGAATGAATATTTAAAAATAATAAATGCATAATTCAATTCTAATCCAAACTTGCTTTGAAAATTATTCATATCTTATCCATATATTCAAATGAAATGACATGCACAAAATAAAATAAGTAGATTGTAACAAACTACGTCATATATTTAAAACTGATAAGTTTGGACAAGTCCTATTAAAATATAACAACTCTCTGTATCCATCTTAAAGAAATTTTGACACATCATGATAAGTCCTATTAGGATACAACAATTTACTTATATGATCAATATAATAATTTAGTAATATATTTCAATGGCTATCCATAAATATCTCCTTATATCTTAAAAACAAAAAAGGACCCAAACTAATAATTATTGTAAAAGGGTTATTGTAGTTGTAATCAATTGTCATAATCATTATCAACTATTCAGTAATTTTTAATATACTAAGAAGTACATTATTTCCACAAATATGTTATCACATCATAGATGATAATCAGTCGACACTTTATCACTTAGCAGTACGACATGCATCTTAAAATATTATAACTTCACTTTGAACATATATGGTGTTTATCAGATTTTGTAATAATTACCCAACATAAATATATCGTAGACATAACAATATCTGCTAGAACATCTTAAATGATTTCATGAAAAATAATTGCTATGTGACTAGTCATTCTTTTGAGCATAGATCCTGTGACTATTTCATATGCATCAAGTTATAGCAGTAGCATAATCTTTTGACTTGGTACACACGATTGCCTCTGAATGAAAAAAAAAATAAAAGTAAGCATGCCAGATTTTGATAACCAATCAAATAATTGCTATAACCTACAAAGCTACAAAGTTATTCAAGAGTAAAGTTCAAAGTTTTACCACTTTGGGAGTAAATTTCATATTTTCTACTTTGAGAGTAAACTTCAAGAGTAAATTCCAGAGTCTTACTACTCAAGGAGTAGATTTCAAAGTCTTACTATTTCAGAAGTAAACTTAAAATTTCTCTACTTCGAGAGCAGAGTTCAATATTCTACTACTTCGGGAGTAGAGTTCAAAATTTGCTACTTCGGGCGCAGATTTCTAAGTTACTACTTTGGGAGTAGAGTTCAAAATTTACTACTTCGGGAGTAAAACATAAAATATTTAAAATATTTTTCTCAACTATTATACCTCTTCTGGAGGTGAGTCGTGATAACTTCACAACCAAACACATGTCCGTATTTATAATCTTTATTATATATTATCGCATTCACTTCAAGAAATGGATATGTATTTGTAACATTTATCAAGTTCTCATTCTTCAGGAATGGAACACAATCATCTGAACGTGCCTTAAGCATATCAAATCGTGATGGCTTAGAACCATTGCATATCAAATCGTGATGGCTTAGAACCTCTGCATATCAAATCGTGATGACTTAGAACCTCTTTTAAGATATTGCTACTTCAGGAGCAAATGAAGTCATACATATGATGTAAAGAATTTTTCTCTAGCACATCTTTAATTGTAATCATGATAGACCTATAAAAATATTACAACTTCTAATGATTATACACAAATAAATTTTATTATAACGAAACTAATGACAGGTGATCACTTTTGATTTCAACCCAAAAAGAAACGAATGACCAAAGAACCATAACATTAATTTCCAATAAATTAGGAAATAGACATGAAAATTCCAGCAATAAGATTTCAAGAAATGGAAAAAGGGAGAGGTGATTTATACATGGATAACCACGGTCAGATAGACAGTAATCATGGATATTCAGTAAACATACATGTTCTTTTGTACATAAATAAACACAATTAAAACACTAGATAATATGATACTTATCTGAAAATTGCTTTAGTCTTTCCAAAATATTTGCTCAAGATGGCAGAGTCTCGTGCTGATAGCATGTTATAAAATTATAGCAATAGCAATATAAGACAAGATATGTAGACAAAGAAGTAGAGAGGGGGAGGAGACTTTCTTCCTATTTCAAGTGTATGTTTCACCTTCCTTCAAAGGTGAATAACATCCCAATTTATAGGATGAAACCACCCAATGGAGTTACAAATATTAAGTGCCCAAATCAATAGGTACATGTAACCACCCAATGGAGGTTACAAATATTAAGTGCCCAAATTAATAGGTACATGTAACATACAAAAGGTTAGTGAATGTGTATGGACATCCATACAAAGAATATGTATTTCATAACATTACTAACTTTGTCAATAATTATTGACATTGTGAAAGCTTATTCGCATTCGTATTTTCACCAAATTAATGAACACGTGAACATGTCTTTACTTTCTATAATGTACTAAAATCAAACTTGACTTTAATTGATGACTTAACCATGATAAATTACTATCGTTTGATATAAACAACAATAAGTTTTATCCTTAAAACTATTTCATATTTTTTTGCTCATATTCACTTTTCAAATTGAATTGATTTTCAATTTACAATGGATTTTGTACTTGCTTTGAGATAATTAGCACCATCTTGATATTTTAGACTCAATTTTGAATGAAAAGTTTCGCATAATTAGGAAATAATACTTTACGCAATATACTCAATCAAATAAAAGTATTATAAGAAGTTGCTTATAACAAAATATTGATTGAATTATTGCATCTATAAGGTTAATATAATAAATTTAAATAGACAATGATAAAGCTTCAAACTAAGATTCCCCTTTAAGCCTCCAAATTCATTGAGACGTCCCTGCTGGATAATGAAACATAATGCATAAAACAATAAGAGGAAGCACTTGTTCTGAATGTTTCTCATATAACAACACATATCCATGAAATCCTATAAGTGAAATTTGGGAAGGGTGGTGCGTACGCAATCTTACTCCTACCTTGTGAAGGTAGAGGGGCTGTTTCCGATAGACCCTCGGCTCAAGTTAAGTATGAAAAGAAAATATAGTGAAATGATGATGGAGAAAAGAACAATAGCAACAAAAATTAATACGATAAGAAAGTAAAAGGAACAAAAGGTAATAATAAAATCAAAGAATAAGAAAGTAGGAGAATGATAATAATAAAACTGATAAGAAAAACTAGACAGCGCATGACTACCTACTAACCCCTAATCTTAGGCCTCCATATCCTCTTATCTAGGATTATGTCCTCAGTGAGTTGTAGGTGTGTCATATCTTGTCTAATCACCTCTTTCCAATACTTCTTCGACCTACCTCTACCTCTCTCAGAGCCATCACAACCAATTTCTCACACCTCCTTACTGAGGCATCTGTGTATCTCCTCTTCACATGTCTGAACCACCTCAGCATCACCTCCCTCATATTGTACACAACGGAAGTCACTCTCACCTTGTTCTAAATATCTTCATTTCTCACACAAAAGAAGGGTAAATGACCCAAAAATCATGATTTTACATTTGAAGAAATAAATCATGGATTAATTATACTATAACACACATATAATATCATTCAGTCTTAGATACATTTCAGGTATTTAAAATTAAACGCTTAGACTCCATATTTATGAAAATCCTACACTAAGACCTCATTTGTTTGCATTTAATAGAGGTCTGAATATGAATGTTTAAGGCCTTAGGCCATTAAGTGTATTTGTTTACCTTAAGATCTAAGCACTTATTTGGTTTGAATAGATCTTAATCGTTAAGATCTTGAACAAAGCCTTAATATCATTAAGAGGTATTTTTGTATGAATAATTTTTACTCTCACTATGTCCACAACCACCAGCACCACCCCAAGCCTCCCAATCCTACCAACCCCACCACCCATTCACACCACGCCCCCTCTCAACCCTCACCTCCACTAACCACCTCTGTCGTCACAACCACCACCATCACCACTTTTAACAACTGCCACCCTCACCCACCTATCTACCCTTACCCATCCCCCACTCTCCACCCACCACTATCCTCCTAACCCTCACTACCACTAGCCACCCCTACCATCACAACTACCACCACCCTCACCCCCACTATCCCACCTACCTATCTACCCTTACCCACTCTGTACCCTTACTCTACTATCACCACTACAAAATATCTTCACCACCACTAGCTAACATAAATATTTTAATAATTTTAACAAATAATAATTTTATTTTATTAGATTTATATTTATTTTCTAATATTTAGTTATTTTTATATTTGAATTGTATATTTATTATTCTTAATAAATATATTTTGCACATTCAGATTTTGAAAAACAAACCGTCTTAATCATTCAGTGTTCAGATCTATAGACAATATCATCTTAATCATTCAGATTCAGACGTCTTAATCTTAATGAACAAACGAGGCCTAACACCCCCTATGAGGTATATATGTATAATTAAGTATAGTAAAATATAAGTATTTAAAGACAAATTAATTTTTCTTACCTATTTATTTTTGTGAAACTTAAAAAAAGAAGACATACATTTTTGTTCACGCCTTTGATTAAAAGAGAAAATAATTTTTTTTGAAACATATCTATTGAAACTAATAACTATGAAATGAAAAAAATTACATAATAAGCTTTACTAACTATTAGCAATAATTTTCTTGAACTTTAAAAATGTAAGTTATTCATATTTTTATTTAATTATAAGATTTTATTGTACATGATTTCTCATTTTAATTTTTTAATTCTTTTACTTCAAAAATATCTTAAATTTACTTAGTTAGATAAAGTTTCATTTGTGTAGGATTTCAATTATATAAGAGGTATAATTAGTTTTAGAAAAATAGGTATAACATTGTTATATTTAAGAGTTTCGAAACATAAAAATATTTTGTCAAATACATAAACTTTTTAGTTATGTTATTAAATAATTTGTGTTCATTTCCTATATAAGAGTTTCAAAAGATATATTTCAAGAAATTTTTATGTCTTGGCGTGAATAAGAATTTCAAAAATATTTTAAAATTTCCATAAAAGATAAATATATAAAAACTTATTTATTTATAATTTTAATTTTATTTTTAATAATTTTATTTTAAATACTTAGTTATGAATATACTTCATAAAGGTTGTAAATTATATATATATATAGAGGATTGGTTATGCCTAGCTTTATTATAAATAAATATATATATATATATATATATATATATATATATATATATATATATATATATATATATATATAACAAAACAAGCGGAAGTGATCACAGAGAGGTACCAAAAGAGGTATTATTTATGGGTTGACATGGACTGGCAGGGCCGTCTTAACTCAGAACAGATCCAAAACACCCTGACGCCACCATGGGTCAGCGGGCTACAACAGGATCATCAGCCTGAGTTTCAGACATTCCGCCTGGGCTGTCCTCTGCCCAACCTTAGCACCTTCTCACATGAATCATTAGCTATATCATAGCATTAGTACCATGATTCCGAGTAGTCTAGTGCAACATGGGTTCAACACAAGGGAATTAGTCGATCATGGGCTAATCCAAAATATATAATAAAAATAAAATTAAAATACAAAAAAATAAATTACCTAAGATGAAGAGGTTGTGCTCAGTACCGGAGGATGTAAAGCAAAACTTATGCTTTTATTGTAGAGAGTTTTTACAAAGAGAAGAGAGAGTAGTTGGCCAAAGCCTGCCTTCTCCCTTCAACTTATGAATCCTTTTATAATGAAATCGCCTAATATGTGGCCAACAAACTTAAAAGATAAAAAGTGGCCGACAATCCTAAAAGATAAAAAGTAATAAAGTAGAATCGGCCAAAACTTATGGGCCCTACTATAGTACAATAATTCATCTACTTTATTAAAGTAGATTCCATCTGTTTGGTGGCTTTTATGATGGGTCCACCGACTGCTTTCTAGTGTATCACACTTTTTCTTTCCCTTTGTCATTTCCTGTGTTGGAGGATGCCTCCATCTTATCTTGAAACTTTGAAACATACTCTTGGATGTCAAAGTTTGCATCATAGGGGTCTTGGGAGTCATGAATATCTTCCTCCTCTGTATGAATGGATGCCATGAAAGTATCTGAGGGAAATTTCTCATCCAGATTTTTCATTAAATCCTTTTTTACTTTTGCCATATAAGATGCTATAATTTCTGCTTTTGATATTACTCCCTTTTTAAGTTGGAGTTTTCTGGCAATATGCTGGAATAGACTATTAATCTCTGACTGAGGTTGACCCTCTTTCAATTTGGTATAACCTTCAATTGCCGAGGTTATCTAGTCTATGAGTTCTTGTCCATTCAAAATACCTTCTTTGGTCTTTTGTAATAACTTTTTCCAGAACCTTATATAATAGGTTCGTTGTAAACAAGGAATTTATTCTGGGGTATAACTCACTTCTACTGACCATCGCATGATCCATGGAATGGAAAATTCGATGAAGAAATGCATATTAGCAATGCCATTTATAATTGTATTATGATTCTCTAATTCTATGATCCTAAGAGAAACATCAATCCATTCGGTATATAAACCTTTGAGTGCTTGTGGCAAGATATTAATAGATGGACCATAATTTATCCACCAATGCCAAAACCAATTGGGTATGTTATGTTTATAAACATGAGAACATATTTTTATAAACCACGAATGTTTTTGTTAGGGTTTTCATATAAAAAAGTTTTATAAAAACTATCTATATAATCCCAATAATTAAACTTTAACTGAATTCTTTGTTCAAGATGGAAATATTCCCGTTCTTTTAAAGTGCTAAACCCTCAGTCTTCTGGAGTAAAGATTTTTTTTATAATGATCTTGGAGAAGTTATAAACTTTCTTAGTATGCATAGGGAGATATTGCTTGATTTCAGCTGATCTCGTGGTTGAGAGTATGGTCTCATAATGCATTCTTGATTTATAAGTCAAGATGGTATATGATCCAATTTCCAAATACCTTTCCATGAGCTTTCATGACTCATCTTTTCATTGCAGATCTTTATAATCGAGAAAAGTATGACATCTTTCTTCTCATGTTTTTCATAACCCTCATTATCATCTTGCTCTTCATGAGCAACTTCTGCATATGACGGTTGTGTATCATTGTTTTCTTTGAATTTTATAAAATCCATGAACTGTTGGTATAACAGACTTTCTTTATCAATGGCTGAAGTCCCTATCTACCCTTGTGCTATAAGATTTTTGTTTTCATGCTGGACAATAGTATTACCTCGTCCAGTTCCTCTGCTTCTTCCGCCACAACCTCTATAATTGGGATCGCCGCCCTGCCAGTTAGGCCTCATTATCCTGTATAACAAAATTATTAATTTATGAACTTAAATATTCTCTAGTCAAGAAATCAGGCAGACTATTATCTGTCCTTTTTTTTTATAATGAATCTCAACATCAAATGGTGCCAATAAAGTTTGCCATCTTGCAAACATTTGTTTAGAAACATCATGTTTGTAGTCTTTATTAAACATAAATTTGGCCCACTGACAATCAGTATTTACAATAAACTTCTGATTGTATAAGTCTCCTTGAAATTTTAAAACACTTTTTACAATTGCTAGAATTTCTTTTGCAACTGTAGAATAATTTTTTTGGCTGGGATTCCATTTGCCAGAGTAGAATTGTATTAAATACTCATGTTTATCAACTGGAGAGTGTTACTTCAGTTTACCCCCATATCCGATATCTAAAGCATCTGTCTCTATAATCTTTGGCCAAGTAGGATTGGCTAAGGTGAGACAAGGAAGGTTATGAACCTTGACCTTAATTCTTTTGACAACTTGAGTACGATCCTCTATCCAAGGTGTAGGAATTTTTTTCAGCCGTTCATATAAGATGGATGTATCTTTTGCCAAATCCTTTATAAAATGACTAATATAATTAAGACTGCCCAAAAATCTCTGGAGTTGGGTCTTATCGGTTATAATATCCGAGAATTTTGATGCAAATTCAATGCTTCTATTAATAGGAATGATTTTTCCTTTTTCAATGTTATGACCCAAAAATCTTACTTTTGTTTGGAAAAGGGCCATTTTTGGTTTTGATATGAGTAAACCATTTGTATGATGATCTTTTTAAATAACTCAAGATGCTTGAAATGAGTTTCAATATTATTAGAAAATACTAAAATATCATCTATATAGACGATGATGAAATTGCTATGAGGCATAAAAATATCATTCGTAATATTTTGAAATTTAGAAGGGGCATTTTTTAATCCGAATGGCATTACATTCCACTCGAATTGTCCCATAGGAACATTAAAAGCAGTTTTGTATCTATCTGCTTCCTTAATCTGAATCTGTCAGTATCCATATTTTAAATCGAATTTAGAAAATATAATGGCGTTATTAAGCCTATCAAGTAATTTTTTTTTGTTAGGAATATGATCTAATCCACTTTAGAGCTTTATTAAGCGGTCTATAATTAATAACAAGTCGAGGAACTCCCCTTTCCTGCTCAGCATGTTTATTGACATAAAAGGTCGTACAGGACCATGAGGATTTTGAGGGTTTTATCAAACCTTTCTGTAATAAAGAAATAATCTCTTTTTTTTGCATAATTCCAGGTATTCGGAATTCATCTGGCATGGCCTAGATTTTGTAGGGATATTACCCTCTTTGAAATCATCCTCATAAGGGAGGGAGACAATATGTTTTTTCCTATCCCAAAAAGCATTGGGAAGGTCACTGCAAACCTGTATTGAAAATTGAGTTTGTATAAGATCAATTTTTTGCCATAGCTTGGGATTTCCCAACAGTTCTTCAATATTTGAAATATAAATTTCTTGTTTTAAGAAGCTGATTTGTTGGTGTTTATGAACCAATCGATGTTTGAGCTCATTTAAAACCATTAAAAAAGGTTCAGTTATAAACTGGAAAGTAATGAGTTTTCCGTCAAAGGTTCCTATGATACCCTTTTTATCAATTTTAGTAATTGGAAAAAGCTTTTGTATAAAAGGTGTGCCTAAAATAATTTGGTTGGAAATATCTTTTACCAAAATAAAACTTTCTGCTATACAAGTTTTATTATTGCAAATATAAGCTTTTGGTAATTTAAAAGTAATTTGTAATTTCTGCCCATTAGCAGATCGAACACTATGAGTGGTTTTATGAAAATAAGTAGAAGGAATAAGACCTTCATGTATACAATTTACATCTGCCCCGCTATCAACAAGAGCAGTGAAATCTTTTTTGAAGTTATAATCAATTAAAAGACTAATCTTTATATAAAACTTTTGTGAAGTGATTAACTCCAGGGTTTGTAAAAGGTCCCCTGTTTCATCACTAGCACTTGTTATAAGAAGATTATATAAGTCGGAGATATCATCCACTGTTGCTGAATCAATAATCTTGTCTTTACCTTCAATACTGGTAATTCGAGCATCGAGCATATCATTACTCTTATTTAATGCCAATATCTCTTGCTTGAGATTATTAATATCTTTTTCCAAATCTCTGGGAGTACTAGTAATACCTTGTTTCTCCCTCATTTGTTTCTTTAATTCAGACATGGTATAGGCATTTGATCGTTCCAGAGTATTCCTTCCTTGTGAAGGTTTTGGAGTATCCTGGAGTTGATCTATAATCTGTGATCTCATATTTGGATCTTTAATCAATTTTAACAATTCCACAAGGTTATCACCTTTGAGAACATTAATGTTCATGTCCTGAAATTGAGCAAAAATATTATAGAACTCATCATCCTCCTTATTCTGCTTGCTAGAACAAGGTTGTCCAATTTGACATGGTAGACATTCTTCTTCTGAAGGAATATAATCTTCTTTGTTAAGAACTCGAATTTCCTCATCTGAGGAGGAATCCTTTGCTTCATCTGTTTCGAAACCTGAGTCTTCTGGTTCCGAGTTGAGTAAAAGCTTGGATAATGATTCTTTTAATTCATCTCCAATGTTAAGGGCTTTAATTTTTTTCTTAACTTTACAATTCTTATAATAGTGGCCTGTCCTGCCACATTTCCAACATGCTTTGGGGTTCTTAGAACTTATAAAATTCTTGCGAGTTTTAAACTCTTTCTTTCTTCTCACCTTTTTATCCATGCGTTTCGTTTTCCATTTTTTGAAACTCTCCTGGTTCTTAGCTTTTCGTCTATGAGACACCTTGGCTTTGGGAATATTCATTCCAAATTGACCACAGAACTCTCCCAATTATTGTCTTTCATTAAGGTTCTGACTTTTTATCTGCTGGTTCAACTTGATCTTATTATATAAAGCTAACCCTTCTTGAATGCATGTGCCTATTAGGCTACCATAGGTATAAATATCATAATTGATTGTAATTTCCCCTTTTGTAAGAGATTTTCTAACTCTTTTCGCAAAAAAGGCTGGTAATCCATCTATAAATTTGGACTTCCAGTGAGAACTATTACACTCAGGTAGTTCCATGTCTCTGCTAAGGAAAACATCCTTATACCACCTAAATGAGGTGATGATTTTGCATCTTAAGTTCTGGAGTAAGGTTATGATATTCTCAGAATCATCTGACCATCTTCCAGTAAAGTGCTCTATAATATTAATTCCTAAGGTATAAACCGCATTCTGTGTAGGTTCTACTCCTGCTTCAGTTTTAACAGCCCCAATAATACTATTACGCTGTTCTTGGGTTAAATAATGATCCCACCAACCTTTCAACTGGCCAGTGAATCCTGATATAATCATTTCTGCAATAGTTGTGTCTGTGTTACTGTTAGCTTTGCAGATTGTGCTATACATGAGCATTTTATGAACTGCTGTACAAATCTGTCTTTCTGTATAACCATCTATGTTCCATTCATAGATACTCTTTCCACTATAGCTATTGTTATCAACAATCTCTTGCTCCTCAAACAAAACATCCTAAGGAGTGTGCCTAGGATAGTAGTACATCCTTTGTACTGGTTTCCTAGCATATTTTTCTAAGTTATTAATTTCGTCAGACATCTTCTGTTTATAATCATCTCCAGATAGGTCCAACTCATAATCTTTTGTTAAAGGGATGATTCGCAAACCTTTAAACTTGTCACCTAGTAACTGTTCAAGTTCTGAGTATGCTCTTAACTTGAAATCTTTAATCTCAGATGGAGGCTGCACACTAGGAGTAGCTGCAGAAGTATGAAGACTAGAAGAAGAAGGGACTGACCTCATGATTTCTGAAGTCAACTTCTCTACTCTATTATGTAACAGAATAATTTATTCACCCAAAACATTCATATAAACATTGGTGTAATTATTTTGTTTAAGCATGTTATTAATATGCGAACTTGTAACTAAAGCAGTATTATTTTCAATAAGATTTGAAAAGGCAGCAAATCAAGAACTTTATTATCCTTTTTAATCTGGAAAGGTTGTTGAGGAGGAAAAACAGTATGAGCAACTCCTCCGCTAGAAAGTTTGTATTCTCTTTCTAGAACAGTGATATAATCTCCTACATATTTGACCATAAACCAAGGAACAAAAGATATGATTTTGTTAGCTCGAGAAATATCTTTATAAAATTCCTCTTGCAGCTCTATACGCACACTGTTATCAAAAGTATTAAAAACCATTTTTTAAACAGTTCCCATCTGGGTTTATAAAAGTCTTTACTGATTTTTTTCGTGCGGGTGATCCCTGGCTAAAATCAATTTTTGGACTTTTATCCATTAAATACATGGATAACCCATGTCCTACTCAGTTATTTCTGGGTCTTCATTAACACCTCTGGCAATATTATCATTACCAATTATAATTCTATCGACTCTATTACTATCAGACACATGAGGATGTATAAAATTCTGAATACAAGAAGTAGAAGCTCGTGAAGGAGATCTAACAATATAATCAGCTGGTGAAATATAAGAACGATTTGAAACATCAGATCTAGTAGATCTAGAACCAAAATCATTTGTCAAGTAGTTTGGTTTAGAAAACTTTAGCTTGACCGTCCCATCAGGGTTTGTTCAATATGAGTAATATCAGTATTACAATTACTCTTGGGAGATGCCGCTCCCTCTATGACCCATTCCGTGGAAAAATCAATTTCATCTCATTTAATAGGTTTTCTGGTGGTAATTTTTGATTTACCAAAATTAGTTTCTATTAAAATAGTCTCATTTTTAAAATCCATGATTTTGCACATCGGATTCATAGTGTATAATGGTTTAAAATAGATTCTATAACAAATACAAATAACTTCAGTTCCAGGCATATAATCATAACCATGCAACTTAATGCTTAGTATTAAAGCATTCAAAGAATTTTCATCTTGCAAAGATACCTGCAAGTTAGGATAAACATTAAAATAAATAGGGTCATACGCCAAATTGGTCTGTACTGTCCCTATAAGAGATTTTTTCCAGTTCTGGTTTCTGCCATCCCTCAGAGCTGCTATAAAGCTCTCTGGTAAGCCTCTTAAAGTAAGTGGCTTGAAGGCAACCTGTACTAACCCAATATGCATAAATCTATGGGTTTCCCTATAAGGGGCAATGTCACTGTCATTCAATAATTTAAAAGTAGCATGATCGCTATCTATAGTGATAGTTTCCTCAGTAGTTTTAACTAGTTTGAATCCAATTTTTTCAAAAGTACCCATCTGGTATATCAACCTGGGTTGGATTTTTGGAATAGTCCACTTATTAAGTAGATCTAAATGTTGAGGTATAACATATTCCTCTTTTTTACTATTTTTAACAGTGTTCTTGTTCTTGATATTCATCAATTTAAGAGTGTTGAACTTTGTTACCTATTACTACTTGTGCACTTGGCTCTGATACCAAAACAAGCGGAAGTGATCACAGAGAGGTACCAAAAAAGATATTATTTACGGGTTGAGAAATATGATCACAGAGAGGTACCAAAATATGACACATAAATCATGAAAAATATATGTAAAATTCAGTTAACGAAAAATTAATTTTGGCATTTTCCCTAATGAATTAGTAGAAGGAGAAAGAAAAATTAATTTGATTATTGTAAAGAAGAATAATAATAAGTACTGATTTTTCAGAGGAATTCAATAAATAAAAGTAAAGAAATGAAAAAGAGAGCTGGTAAGGGGAGCCGAAAATAACATTAGGATAAGTATTAAGAAGGATATGATTACATAAGAAAATTATTACAATGAAAAACATTAAAAAGATAGATAAGAAATAGAAGAGTAGATAATCAAGAAAAATAATAAAAAGGAGAAAAAATAGATCAAAATTTTAAGAACGGAATGTGAACATGATCAAAACTAAGGAGGGTCATTTGGTTGATATTGAATTTGTTGAGTTGAATTTTCTTTTTCCATTTGGTATCACCTTGAAAATATAATTAAAACAACAATAGTGTTATAATTAAAAAATAGAGAAAAGGTAAATTTGATCGATAAGTCAATATTAATATTTTTAACTAGAAAAATTTAATAATAATTATTTAATAGTAATATTTTAATTTTAATTTAATGACCGCGCGAAGCGCGTATAATTTCACTAGTTTCATAATATAGGAGTATAAGTGTTTGATTTCAAAATCCATAGATTAAAGTAAATCTACAACTGAATCATATTACAACGTGTTTAGTATAGTTAACCGTTTTCAAATTCAAGATCTAATTATAAAAGTTGCAAATGAAAGAGAGAAAAAACAGAGTTATTACTTGACTACTTCATTTCACCCCTTTAATGAACAAGTCACAAAAATGCAGGGGGAGAAAACACCAACAGCTATGTATGATGACAAGAAATAGACTCCACAGTTTAAAAACTGAATTATGAACGAGCATCTCACAAATCGAAGTAGCAAAATTGGAACCTGTTTAAAATATTAAGAAAAAATTACACGGTGTATCTAATTTATACACTGCAATTATCATTCGTAGGTACACTTAATCAACTGACTTGCACTTCAAACAAAGCTGGATCACTTTTATGTGTTCACTCAACAAATTTTTTTATTGATTGTATAATCATGCTTTTTCTAAAAGAGCAACATTTACAAAGTATACAAAACAAGTACTTGTTTCTTTTCTTGGAAAGATTCCACAAAAATAGTTTCTTGTAGTTACCTATAATTGTTTTTTATTATGGACCCACACTCAAAGACTTAAGAGAGGGTTCAATGCATGACAACCGATGTAACTTGTAAGGTACAACCATGAAACATATGCATCGAGTGGATTCAGTTTAACTTTGTTGTCCTTTAGGTTAAGATAAGTGCTCGATCTGCAAGTATGTTAAGTTTATGAGAAGAGGCTAAAGTTCGGAAGCATTCTTGATCCACAATTAATTATTTTCTATGGTATTTTTGAAAATAAAAAATATGAAAAATTAGTATATGATAGA
This sequence comes from Anisodus acutangulus, assembly GCA_029783415.1. Lineage (NCBI taxonomy): Eukaryota > Viridiplantae > Streptophyta > Magnoliopsida > Solanales > Solanaceae > Anisodus > Anisodus acutangulus. The sequence goes on from CM056492.1 coordinate 37,111,759, forward strand.
TGAGATCAAAGTGTGATGTATGATAGTTTCTTGTGTTCACAATTATGACCCATAAGTCATAGTCGGTATCAGCAAACACAAAGTAAATGAGATTCCGTTAATGATCTTCCTCTTCTCACGAGTCTCTCAATTTGTATCCAATTCGCTTTTCTCATGTTCCGTCAAACCGAATCTCTCATGGTCATTTGATAGTATGCTAAGATAGCGAACACCGAACAAAGCTTCGAGCCAATGACCAGAGTCGTAGGGTACTCAATAAGGTCTCACACAACAATAAGTCGAGATATTACTTGTCTTAACCCTTTTGGTTGACATTTAAACACATGGTATGAAACACGTGCTACAATATTTGATAGAGAATATGTTTATATTCTTCATATGTTCTGTAATTATTATTTTGGTGTAATTATGTAAAGTAGATATCCTCATACAATTAGGATTGTAATTGCAAACACCTATATATATTGCATTAATGAGAAGACTCCAAACAAAGAGAATTACACAATTCTACATGGTATCAGAGCCAAAACCTAACCCTATCTCTACCCTAAAATTGGCTCAACCAGCGCCCCTCTTTTTCTTTTTGCATCGCCGAAGCAGCCAATCTTCATGGCTTCTCCCGAATCATCCTCCTCCACCCACGACGTCACACCTCCTCCTCCCTCCCTCCTAACACCTTTCATCTGGCCTTTGCCGTGACGAATATAAAAAAAATTATCCATTTGATTCTTGATCAAGAGGATGGACAATACTCATCGTGGGTTGAACTATTTCAAATTCATGCTTGTGCCTACAACATGCTTGATCACATAGATGCCACCACCCCTTGTCCACCCGACGTCGATAACTCAACGTGGAAACGACTCAACGCAATCGTCAAACAATTGATATATGGCACCATATCCAAGGATTTACTTCATACTATTATGAAGACAAGTGATTCGACTCATGAACTATGGACAAGGCTAGAGGAAATCTTTCAAGACAACAAACATACAAGTGTCGTGTATCTGGAGGAAAAATTTAATAACACCCATCTTGAGAACTTTGTCAATATGTCCGACTACTATAAACAATTGAAATTAGTTGTAGATCAATTATCTAATGTTGGTAATCCGATTTCAGAAACAAAGATTAGAGAAATATGGACTAAATCCACTTCTAAAGTCTTCCCTATCACTTGTGGATCGAGCCCTCTTATGTTGACCTCTATCTCGCTCTCGATAAATCCGCTGCTACCTTTTATGATCCTTCATGTTTTGTGCATAGGCCGGAATGTGAGTAATATCCATATTCGGATTAAAAGAATCTATAGTGCACTCATTAACCAAATGTGGCCGCAAACCATAAACAAACTGATATACATGGTCACTCATTTTGGCAACAATCGCAGGAGCATACCTAGCCAATGAATTAAAATGCAAACTATACTCTCGTACACTCGTATTACAATGCTCTAGGCGTAGGAACTTGTAATGACCCGTCTGTTCATTTTTAGCTAAAGACCCTTATTTAACTTTTTTACCCTTCCCGTCATCTCTAAGTGGGATTTGTGATGTGCGGGGATGGGTGGTATGGATCCCGAGGTCTATTTATATGAGCTTCATAACAATAATCCAAAACTAGAACCTTAAGAGTTGGATAGTTTGACTTTAGGTTGAATTTTGAGTAAATGGGTTTGTTTTCGAGTCGTTTATGACTTTGGTGATTGATTGGTTCGCTTACCAAGTCAATTAGATGTGTTTTGTGGTCTTATTTGTAATATTTAGATTTTGGTTATTCTGGACGATTCTTTAGAAAATATATCTTAACTCGATTAAATGGGAAATCCGAGGATACGAGTGAGTTTGTAGCCCTGTTTATCTTAGACAAACATATATAGTTTGTGTCCGAGAGGTCTTGGGAGTGTTTTGGGTGTTTGATGGAAGTTTGGCTTGGTTTAATAGTTGTTGGTGTCTGGTGTCCGCTTCGCGACACTTTGTTTATTTTTGCGTGTCTGCCTCAGTGGGAGGTTAGCTCACAAAAGCGAGAGATTGGAATTTGTTGAGTTCTATCTTGGCGGATGGGACTTCCACATGGGCGGGTGTGCCTCTGTAATGTCAAGTGTGTTGTGGCGCTGAGGTGCGATATCAAGTGACACCACCTCAGTGAGGTTGTTCTTGCGGGAACGGGTCCGCTAGAGCGGAATCGCTAAGTCAGATGTCCTATTTAATTTCCTAGGTCAGAATTCTTTTCCAAAAATAGAAACCCTCGAACCTAGAGCCGCTAGAGAGCATTTTCAGAAGTTTAAGTGCAATTTTATCCTTGGGGTAAGAAATTCTTTCCTTTATGATTTGATTATATGTTTCTATGTTCGTTAATGGTGATGTAGTATGTTTATAAGTTGGGAAAGATGAGTTGTAAGTCCTTATGAGATTAATAGAGTTAAATCATTAATTTAAATGGTGTTTATGTATTAGATTATTTTGATTATCATGAATTAGTGATGGCATATGTTAGATAATCATGTTGTGTGGCTTAATTTGAGTATAGAAACCTATTTGATTTGGGGGTAAATTTGAGGGTTTCCGATCTGGGGCTTTTTGTATCTTGTTCAATCGAATGTCTAAATGAGTATTGTTTTATAATTAATTTAAGGATATGATTACTTAGTATATTGTTGGTTTTTGGGTAAAAAGGTTCGAGTATTGGCGACGTGGGCTCGAGGTTGGTATTTGTAGTCTTGTTTGGTAAGGATTATGTCCTTGTTTGTTGTGTAAGCTTGATATTAACGTACATTATATGCGTGTTAGACTGCGATTACTTCAAGGACCTTCAAGAGGGCGAGGCTGGCATTGAAGATGGATTGTTTATGGCTCCTGCTCGGCAATAAGGTAGGCTACAGTTTAGTTTTTGAGACTCCGATAGAAGTACATAGTAGTTATAAATATTGAGGGGTATTGGGCGTGTTCTGGGGGTCTCACTAAAGTGGTTGTGATTAACACTTGAGTGGGTACCGATGTTGAACTATGTGGTTGGGTGATTTAGGTAATCCGTCTTAAGCTGATTCTGACTGTTGTTATGTGAGCTTGTCGCCATTATATAGGCTCGTTGCCATATTTGACATTATCATGTTTATTTATCACACATGAAGATATGATATTCTGATTGTACTTGGATTATGATTGATGGACTACTTGATATGATATCCTGATTGTACTTGAATTATTGTTGTTGGACTGCTTTGATATGAGATCCTGATTGTACCTGGATTATTGATGTTGAACTCTGAAAGCATGTGATAATTATCTCTGTATTTGGTTGCATCTCATTACATATTGATTTCTTGTCTTGAATAGTCATTTGCATTCATACACTCATGGTTCTGATGATATTGATATGAGAGTGGTATAAAATTTTATAGGTCCAAGAAACCGAGAAGGTAAAGTACTTATGAGATTATGGCAACATTGAGATGATGATAATACAGATGAATCGGGTTACACACTGTAATGGATATGATGATACACAAGGACTGTGTTGCACCCCTACAACAATTATTATTTAGCTAAGAGCTGGGCTCTAATGGAAAATTACAGAGGGAGTTTATGGACTTCGCGGGTCCCCTATGGGTGTACAATCATTATACAAACTTGATGTATTGTATACTGGAGGAAAAGGTACATGGCATATGTATTGCATTCATATCATACACATCTCATTGCATTGACTGGTAATGTGGATTAATTCTATCGAATCGGGTTGACTGCCACGATTAGGCTGGTCTCTGTGAGTACTTGGATAAACAACTTGATTGTATTGAATTAAATTAGTTGCCATGTGTGGCTTGACTTCTATGTATGGATTTTTGTTGTTAATAATTAGTAAGTCTAAGTATTTGATGTCAACTGCTACGGTGATCGTAAATGTCGATATGTCAGTACTATTGTCTATATCCGGGGAATCTATGTTCATTTGTATGTTGTTTGATAATTGACTGTATGACTGGGTAATGAGCCTAGTAAGGGACCTGTGATTAGTTTATTATTGGAAAAGTAGACATTGAATGATCTATTTGTGTCAGACTCTAACTACATAGAGTCTTAACTAAATCTAAAAGCTAAGAATAATAAAGGTATTAATATCATCATGGTTAGATTAAGTGTGATACTCTTGGAAAGTGTTAAAAAGGGGTTGTTGTGATCTAAGTATTGACTTGATTATTTGATGTATTAAGTTGGGTAAGTGGGGTTAAGCATGTATATGACTTGGTTAAAAGAGTACTAGTCGGTGGGTATTATGATAGTAATATCCCTGTTTATGTGTATGGATTGATTGTACTTGACTGTGATTGGAACCTTATGTGAACAATGTGACTTGATGAATCAGTGAATTGATATGCATACTAAGTGACTTATATGGGCTATTGAACTGTCTAGTATACGCTTAACTGGTGTCAACTTGATATTTATCTTTGTTATGTATCTTCCGCCGTGTTGGCCTATGATGCCTATGGGGTACGTTGTGTACTCATGCTATACTTATTGTATTCTTTTTGGATGCAGATACAACTCTTATACCAGTTCAGAACTTCGAGTTTGAGTCCGAGCCGATTGAATTTCATGTATTCAAGGTAAGGATGTTACTTCCAACATACCTTGGATGTTTATTCTCTTACTCTATCTTTACATTTGTATTTGAAAGACGTAGTTAGACACTTTGATTATGTTATTCAATTTTGGCCTAGGTTGCCTTCATGCATACTTGTATTACGTATTAGTGCTCTTGTATTATTGGCCAGATCTTTGGGGGTTTCACTAGACTATCAGACTTATATTTCCGCAATTTATATCATGACACAGTTTTATCTAGTATTAGTTATCATTCTGCATTTCTTCTTGATTATGTTCTTAACTTGAGGAGTGGTTCACCTATCAGTGGGGACAGTGTAGGTGCCACCACGATTTTTTAAAAGGGGTTATGAGAGAACTTATCCCGCCTGGCTCATCACAGTTTGACCAACAGATACTATTGTAAGAATTCCAAAAGAACTCCCTCCATCCCGCTAGTGGAGCACGGGGTCCCCGAGTCTTCTCCCAAGTCTCATACCAGGACACGACAACATCACATAACCTATAGAAAGCCAACTCTACAGACTCGGCATTTGTAGCATGCATAACTCATAAGGTCCGATGCATCTGATCTAAAAAGCTCTGTGGATCTGCATTGGGATCTGTCCCTGTAAGCACCGGGAGGGTCTGGGTTGATGAAATCCCGAACAGTCGTGCTGACTACTCTATTAGAAGGGCCAGGGGTCTGACGTTGGACATGAAAGGCCAATAATTGAGTCAATAGTTGTACAACACTCCATATATCTAAATCCTTATCAGGGGCAACCGAAGGAGGAACTGGGGTACATCTGCTCCTCCATGCCCTTCGTAGGGGGAGGGTGGAGTCCTGGAGGCCCGAGATACAACCTCATCCTGATGCTCCTATCTTCCCAGATTAGCGAGTGGTACCTGACTGGCACCTTCTCCCACTTCCTTATCTAATCTCCACATAGCCTCATGTCGTTTAGTAGTAGCAGTCATTACTGAGAATGTAAACGAGATTAAGGTTAAGAGTAAACACTTACGATTCAGCTCTATCGAACGATCTAGATCAAGAAAGAAAGTAACCCTCCTAAATGTATTGTAGCCTCCCGCTTATAATTGTGGTGCACAACACACCCATAAACAAGACTCTACTAGTCACGACTTGTATACTCCCTAGGACAGACCTGCTCTGATACCAAGTTTCATACCCCAACCTTGGGGGGGGCGGCCGGCACCCTGCACCCGAAGGCCCGAGCGGACCAACTATAGTACCTGGAATCCTTTACACAAAACTTGGGCCAACAAGGCCTCCATATGATAATAACATGATAATAATGAACAACCTGCATGGAGAAGAAGCTAAACCACAACATATATATATATATATATATATATATATATATATATATATATATATATATATATATATATATATATATATATATATATATAATACTTAGGCCAACAAGGCCATAGCAAAAGTATCGTCAACTAACAAGAAGGCCGACAAGGCTAAACAAAACAAATATACACTGACACTGGTCTACAAGCCTCTAAGAGTACTATAATACAACAATTGGTCAGCATAGGGCCCTGTCGTACCCAAAATGCCAAAATATTTATATGTACAAGTGCATATCGACTCCGAACTGCAACTCCGTAGATGTGGAGTGAAACTATCAATAACTGATAACAAGTACCCTACTGGGGAGGTATGTCTGCCTATCTAGCTATACTTGTGGGAATGAACACAGCACCCCGAAAAGAAAAAGGAAAGTCAGTATGAAAGATGTAATGAATATGTAGGGCATAATCAAAGGTAAATAAGACAACAATAAGAGAATGAATACAAGAGATACCATTTGAAACTCATAAGTATGACAATGGACTACACTGCATGGATGTATAACATAATCACATATATAACACCATACTCCTCTATAGGCAACATCCAATATATAGTATGTCTCGTATATAATGTTGTCGGCCTGTGTGGGCAATATCATCAGTGTCATATCTATAGAAGATGTGTATATAACGTCGTAGGCCTCTGAGGGCAGTATAAATAAATCTATACATATGAAGACCGACTGGAGAACGTATATTTCTTACTAATCCTTTTCAGAGTGACATAAGGTCGTTACACATTCGAGTATCCTTATGTGGATTATATACCAATTTATTTTCCCATATGACTCGATACGAATGACCACATACACTATTCTTAACAATTTTAGAAACCATCAAGAAACCATGTTTTATCATCAATAGAGTGTTACTATAGGGTGAGGAAATAACTCTTGACCTGGAACATATATAATACAATGGTCCATTAAAAGAACAGAATATAAGTATTTCTTTAGCGACTAAGAATGGAATTCTTATCGAGGACTGTTTTGTAGTTGTCATAGTTATTTCGATCATGCCAAAAGAGAATAAGGTAATCCATACATACCTTATTATCGACGCTATTTAAGTCTCGCGAGCCCTTGTACCTCCTACGGATAATTATCTATATCACATGAAGGATGGGTATCAATATTGAATTCATATCTTATAGGGAAGTTCATTTAGGTATTTTATCGAACAACTTATGTACATAGAATTCTTAGGCTCCTTTACAATGGAAATTTATGCATATCAGTACTACAACCTTCCAAACACACCCGCATTAGCTTCACAATAATAACTAACAAGTCTTTGATAATCAACTTCATATTCTACTCCATGTAAAATAATCCAATAACCCACACAACTATGATTTTAAAGTTTACAATTATAAAAGTTCTTCAACAACTTACTCCAAACACCTACATGACCATAAGGATAGGTAGAGGACGATGTGACTCACCTTTACACCAAATAATATTCTCAATAGAGGTTTCTTCACCTCTAAGTATTCTCTGGAATCGGCACACCAAAGGGAAATACAATACCACGATGATTACGGACTTTACCACGTTGAATTAGCTTGTCTTGCCTTAGATTTAAGCCCAAGATGTTAGTAGATCTTTGAGATAGTTTAGGGAGTGTTCTAGGTCTGCAAAAGTGAGAAAAAATAGGCTCCAAGTCGAGGACACCATTTATATATGAAAAAAAGATTTGCACCGCCCTTTTCTACGGTGAAAATATATGGTTCATAAAATTTTGCACGGTCCGTATATTTGGACCGTATAATCAGGCATGGGAATTGAAATTTTGCAAAGAAAGTTACGGTTCCAATCCCTAATTGTACAGTCCATATAATTTTATATGGCCCATACTTTTGGGAAATTTGCTAATTTCAACGAAACATATTCTTAACTTTTATACATCCCAGTACTTCTATAACAAGCTATGAGCCTTCATTATCCTTCCGTAATATCACATATCTTCTTGGGGTATCGGTATCAATCGATGACACAACTAGACGTGAAACTACGAGGCGTAACACAAATTATGGAAGAGATTCACCAATCGAGGTATTCCATTCACTCCGGTTCTACTAAGATGTACCATGATCTTCAGCAAGTTTACTGGTGGAACGAAATGAAGTGGAATATTGTAGAATTTGTGGCGCAATGTCCAATTTGCCAACAAGTTAAGGTTGAACATCAAAAGCCTAGAGGTTTACTTCAGAATATATAGATTTCAACATGGAAATGGGAAATAATCAATATGGATTTCATTACAGGGTTGCCTCGTTCTTATCGAAAGTTCGATTTCATCTATGTTATTGTTGACAGGCTTATAAATTCAAGTCATTTTCTACCTGTTAGAACTACTTATTCGACTGAAGATTATGCCAAGATGTACGTCAAGGAGATGGTTCGGCTTCATGTGGTTCTAATTCCCATTATATCTGATAGAGGTGCCTAGTTTATAGTAAACTTCTAGAGTTCTTTCCAGAAAGGATTGGGTACTCAAGTTAATCTCAGTACAACATTCCATCCACAGACAGACGGACAAGATAAACACTATTTAGACACTCGAGGATATGTTTAAAGCTTGTGTCTTGGACTTCAATGGGAGTTGGGAAGATCATTTGCTGCTTATTGAATTTGCTTATCAAAAAAATTATCATTCCAGCATTAAGATGACCCCGTATAAAGACTTATATAGGCAAAAATATAGGTCTTCTATTGGCTGGTTTGAAGTGTGTGGAGCAAAGTTATTGGGACTTAAATTGGTACAACAAGCTGTAGAAATGGTAAAGTTAATCCAGGAGCGATTGTTGACTTCCCAGAGTTGGCAGAAGTTCTATTCAGATAATCGACGATGAGACCTAGAGTTTGTTGTTGGCGATTGGGTGCTCTTGAAAGTATCGCCTATGAAATGCGTAATGAAATTTGGAAAAAAATTAAGACAAACTTAGCCCCAGGTACGTCGGATTATATAAGATTGTTTAGAGAATCGTCCAGGTGGCCTATAAGCTTGAGCTACCCCCAGAGATGGAAATTGTCCACCCAGTGTTCCATGTATTAATGCTTCGGAAGTGCATAACTGATCCCTACCTTATTACCCATATTGAGGATGTTTAGATTAAAGAGGACTTATTGTAAGAGGAAATTCTCTTTGCAATATTTTATCGTCAGGTCCGCAAGATACGGACCAAAGAAGTAGCCTTTGTTAAAATGTTGTGGACAAGCAATAATATAGAGGAAATGACGTGGAAAGCTGAGGATGACATGAAGTCCAGATATCCTCACTTGTTTCAGATGACAGGTTTATATCAACTCTTGTGCGATATATTTCCCTATTCTTATCTTATATATAGAGTTTACCTTGTGTGCCTTGTATAGACAATGTTATTGATACAGATGTTACAGATGCAGCCCAAATTTTAACAGTTGACAGTTGAGGTGAGTTATGGATAACCTTTTTGATTTCTGGATAGATAGACGGTCGTGTGAGCCCAATATTTTTATATTATGCTATGGTATAGTCCTGTGTGACATTGGATATATTTTTTGGTTGCTTGCCAGGTTTTGGATAGTCTTATTTACAAAGGAAACTCTATCGAAATCTCTAGAAAAATACTTAAGAGTTAGAATCCTAAAGATATGTTACCCCTATATTCAAGGATGAATATTCCTAGGGGGAGGAGAATGTTACACCTTGTAGTTTTACGTAAAATTGTGTCATTGATTAACTTAAGTATCTTGAGAAGGTATGAGATATTATGAAAGGGTAATGATGGTATAAAACCTATGTGTAGAAATATCGGGAAGTATAAGAGTTAAACGAACCTAAGAGAATATGTTTCGTCAAAGTTCAATAAAGTTTCAATTGTTTCATGAGATACACAGACCATACTTTTGATGTACTGACCGTATAAATTTGCCTAATTGGCGTATCAAGTTCAGAGAGTTTAGCAGATTTATGTTGGTGAAGCACGGTAGAGGTACGGACCGTACCTTGACCGTACATTGTGGCGGTGGAAAAATTTCAGCTCTTATATTTACGAATCGGTTCAACTTGAATCTCATTCGCTCACTTCTTATAACACCAAATAGCTCCTAAACTCCCCCCAAAAGGTCTCTCATGATCCTAGACCAAAACAAAAGTTAGCCTACGTGAATCCAATGCAAGGAATCCTGTGATTATCATTAGGTCATTTTCTTGTTGTTGTGCCGAGTTTGGAGAATTCTTTAAAGTGATGTAATCTAGAATTTGGATCAATTCTTGTACTTGAAGGTATGTCCTATACCTTTCATCTTGTTCTTAAGATTATACAAGTGTTGGAAGTGTGATTGTTAAAGAATCTTACTGGGACAAATTCTTAGAAATCTTGAAACTATGTTGTGTGGTTGTTAGGATGCTAATTTGAAATTTTGGGATGGTGTTGATGATTAAAGCTTGTTGTATGTGTCGTGAAGTTAAGGAGGTGCCCAGTTTACAACTAAATTATGAAAATCTTTCTAGAAAGGATTGGGTACTCAGGTGCCCAGTTTACAATTAAATTATGAAAATCTTTCTAGAAAGGATTGGGTACTCAGGTTAATCTCAGTACAGTGTTCCATCCATAGACAGACATACATGATGAGCTCACTATTCAGACATTTGAGGAAAAGCTACGAGCTTGTGTATTGGACTCCAAAGGGAGTTTGGAAGATCATTTGCAGCTTATTGAATTTGCTTATAATAACAGTTATCATTCCAGCATTAAGATGACCCTATATGAAGCCTTGTATGGGGGAAATGTAGGTCTCCTATCAGCTAGTTTGAAGTGGGTGAAGCGAAGTTATTGGGACCTGGCTTAGTACAACAAAAAGTAGAAAAGGTAAAGTTAATCCATGAGTGATTGTTGACTGCCCAGAGTCGGCAGACGTCATATTCAGATAATAGACATCGATACATAGAGTTCATTATTGGCGATTGGATATTCTTGAAAGTATCGCCTATAAAAGTCATAATGAGATTTGTCAAGAAAGGCAAGCTTCGCCCCAGGTACGTCATACCGTATAAAATTATTCATAGAATCGGTCAGGTGGCCTATAAGCTTGAGCTACCCCCAGAGATGGAAACAATCCAACTAGTGTTCCATGAACCAATGCTTTAGAAGTTCATAGGCGATCCATCCCGTATTACCCCTAAAGAGGATGTTCAGATTACAGAGGACTTGTCGTACGAGGAAATTTCCATTGCTATCTTAGATCGTTAGGTCCGCGAGCTAAGGACCAAAGAAGTATCCTCTATTAAAGTGTTGTGAGGAAATAATAATATAGAGGAAATGACGTGGGAAGCTGGAGAGGATATAACAACCACAACATACCTAGTGTAATCCCACAAGTGGGGTCTAGTGTAGTCATTGCAGGATTATAGGAAAAACAGGATAACAAAAAATAAGATACAAAACAAATGATGCAACATGGTAATACACACATAGAGATAATGATGTATGTGATACCAAAATAATAAACTAAGAAAAGTAGAAGACGAGATGCAAAGGCTATCCCCCTTCCCCCCCTCTCTCATGAACAGCACGGCAAAACTCCAAAATCTACTAACCTTTTATTCTAATCCTTGATCTCCAAATCTTCCTATCTAAGGTCATGTCCTCAGTCAGTTGGAGCTGAGTCATATCTTGTCTAATCATATCCCTTAGTACTTTGTCGGCCTAACTCTGCCTCTTCTAACTCCTGCGACCGCCAATCTCTCACATATTCTAACTGGCGCATCCTCACACCTCCTCTTTACATGCCCGAACCATGTCAGTCTCACTTCCCTCATCTTATCCTCCATGGAGACCACTTTAACATTGTCTTGTATATCTTAATTCCTAATCATATCTCTTCTAGTATGTCCACATGTCCATCAGAGCATCTGCATCTCTGCTACCTTCATCTTCTGAAAATGAACGTTCTTTACCGGCAATCACTCTGCCCCATACAACAATGCTGGTCTAACCACCACGCTGTAGAATTTACATTTTAGCCTAGGAAAGACCTTCTTATCGCAATGCACCCCGGATGCGAGCCTCTATTTCATCTATCAATACGGTGGGCAACATCATTGTCTATCTCCATGTTTCCTTGAATAATTAACAGAGGATATCTGGACATGATAGGTTTCAGACGATAAGTTTATATCGACTCTTGTGCAATACAATTTCCCTATTCTTATCTTATATATCGATCTTACATTGTGTGTATTGTATAGGCAATGTTGTTGATACATATGTTATAAATGCAGCCCATATATTGACATTTGACAGTTGAGGTGAGTTAAGGCTAACCTTTTTGATTTCTGGATAGATAGACGGTCGTGTGGGGCCGATAATATTATATTATGCTATGATATATCCCTCTATGGCATTAGATATGTTTTTTGGATGCTTAACGGATTTTGGATAGTCCTGTTTACAAAGGAAACTCTGCCGAAATTTCTTGAAAAAATCTTAAGAGTTAGAATCCTAAAGATATGTTAACCATACATTCAAGGATGAATGTTCCTAAGGGGGGAGAATGTTACACCTCGTAGTTTTATGTTAAATTATGCCGTCGATTAACTTAAGTACCCCGAGAAGGTATGAGACCTTACAAAAGGGTAATGATGGTATAAAACCTATGTGTAGAAGTATCGGGAAGTATAAGAGTTAAATGAACCTAAGAGAATATGTTTCGTCAAAGTTCAACAAAGTTTCAACTATTTCATGAGATGTACGGACCGTATAAACTTTACTAATGGTCGTATCAAGTTCAAGGAGTTTAATAGACTTCTATTAGTGAAGTACGGTAGAGGTACGGACCGTACCTCCCATTGTATGGACCGTACCTTGACCGTACATTGTGGCAGTGGAAAATTTTCAGCTCTTATATTTATTAATTGGCTCAACTTAAACCTCATTTGCTCATTTCTTATAACCCTAAATAGCTCCTAAACTCCATCCAAAAGGTCTCTGTCACGACCAAAATCACGGGCATCGTGGTGGAATCTACACAATCTCCCCGGTAGGCAAACCAATTCCCAACAACTTGTAGAAGGTTCCAAATAAATGCGGAAGAGAATGAAATACCATGATAAATTATAGATCCATTAAATCACTAAATAATTGGATTCGTACAACAACCTTCTTTTCCTAAAATCTAGTCTGACTTATACAAGGACTCTATGAATGTAACCACTGAATCAGGATTACAATAATATTGCTCCGAATGAAGGAGACAATCATCATAAGATAGAAGCTAAGGCCACCAAAAAGAGTAGTCTGCCTCGGCTTCCCGTGCTCCAATCTACAACCTGAATAGACCGAGTACCTGCATCCACGTAAAATATGCAGCAAGCTTATCATGAGTACACAACGTACCCTTGTAGACATCATAGGCCAACAACAACGGAAGATATGCAAAAAGAGATAAATATAAAGTTACAACAAATAATCATACTCTAATGGTTCCATGGTCAAATAGGTCATATTATTCACATAATAGTTCATAAAATCAACAACCCACCTAGTCCATAAGGAATCCAAAAAGTCATGTAACACCCACAAATCCCGTAAGACTAGTAATTCATATAACATTCGACCACCACAAGATTTAAAATAACACTTAAGTCACCTATTTCCGGTAAGGGGATTATCAATCAACCTAATTAGACCTCACATATTGTTTAGACACACAGTACGCTACCCACTACCTTAGAATCCCCCCCCCCCCCATATAATACTAAAAGGATGACATTTGATTAACGATCATTATCTCTAGTTCAACCCTAAGTGTAGCCATATTCGGTTACAAGCATGACAACTTCAGACCATTATACATTTTCCATAGGTTCTAAGCAATTTCCCTATCTTTAACTCTATTTATCAAGACAACAATTAAGCACATATGTAGCATGTAAGCAAGACCACATGACAAAACCATCATGACAACTATAACTGCAGTCCATATTAGACTCTTGCCAATAACTCTACCATTCACCAAACAATACAAGCAAATGAATTCTTCCAACACAGTAAGATTGACAATGATAACTCAGATGCATAAAGGTGTAACCACACAACTCAATTATAGACAACAAGTCAATCATAGCAACCAATTAGGCCCATATAGTCAATCCGATCACAGGATCGCATTTCATCATAAATTCACTCAAGTTCTGAATAACCAATACATGCCACGTTATCCCACCACAAGTAGACATGATATGAATGAATGTATGAGTGTGAATGCAATGCGTATGCCAGGTACCTGTATCAATATTTGTTGCAGGCGTGCAACCCCGATCCCCGCATATCGTCATCATCTCAAAGTTTCCATAATCTAAACATTGTTCTTTCCTTTCCCGGTCCCTTGGACCACAGCATAATCATACTACTCCATTATCAATGTCATCAGAACAATGAGTGTATGGATATAAATGACATATATAAGGCACGAATCATGATATAATGAGATGCAACAAGTATAGAGATGAATATCACATGCTTTAGGAAATACATCAACATATAATCCATGTACAATCAGGATATCATATCAAGCATACGTGATGAATAAGTACAATGATAACAAGTATTGCGACAAGCCCACATAAGGGCGATAAGCCCAAATAATCAGCAGTCGGAATCAACTTAAGGTTGATTTCTAAATCATCCATCATCACAATTCAACATCGGTACCCACTCAACCGTTCATCACAACCGTTTGAATGGGACCCCCAAACACACTAAATACCCTTCAATATTTGTAACTAATTATGCATTTCTATTGAAGTATCAAAAGACTAAACCGTAGCCTACCTCAATAGCCAAACATGAGCGCTAATAATTGAGCTTCGGTAATAGCCTTGTCCTTTTGTTGTGCCTCGATAATCGTAATCTAACATATATAGATTTTACGTTAATGATAAATCTAAAACACATACATTGACTTAGTCCGCCAACAACCCAAAAGATACCCAAAAGTAACCTCCGGGCCCACAGTGTCAAAATTCGAACTTTAATGTTCAACAAAGCTTAAAACATGATTTCTAGTTATAACCCCAAATTAATTTGAGAAACAACCTTGTATATACTTTCAATTTCATGATTCAATTAAAAATCCCAATTTACAAACCCTAGGTTTCTCCCCTAAAAGAGAAGGGTTTTTCATAATCAAATTAAGTTCTTCAATAAGGTCATTTTATGAAAACACATACTTATTTAAAGAAAAATCCAGATTTACCACCTCATTTACATGATTGATTCATGACTCCATTCATTCCAATATATCTTAAAAGGCTCCAATTTATTTTCCCCATTTCATCATTTACCCCACATACTAGAAACATAGATAAACCATCCAAAGGGAAGAAGAGGTTACCTTCCATGAAAGATTTTTGGAAAAAGATGCAGGGAGACTCCTTAGGTCAGCCCCCATTTCGAGAAAAACATATTTGGGAAAATGGAATAATTTTAGAGTCTTTAAAGAAAGCTAGCAGACAGCGTTTCCGCCCCTGCGGACCCAACCTAACAGGCGCAAATCCCCTTCAATGGACAATCTGACCGCTGAGGCGTAGGAACTTAACACATCGCCTCAGTGCTAAGATGGAAAATTATTTCACCGGCACAGACATTGATTTCTCAACAATTCAACACTTTAAATAAAACTTATTTTCGAACCGTACGAGCTATTATTTTAATCACAAAATCCATGAAATAGTCATTAGTGAATGCTCGGATGAGGGATACAACAAAAATTAGACGGAGGGTGCATAACGATCGAACGGGTTGCTATAGTCTCTCATGATCCTAGACCAAAACAAAGGTTAAACTATGTGAGTCCAACATAAGGAATCCTATGATTATCGTTAGATTATTTTTCTTCTCATTGTGCTGAGTTTGGAGAATTCTTTGAAGTGAAGTAATCTAGAATTTGGAGCAATTCTTGTACTTGAAGGTAAGTCCCATCCCTTTAATATTGTTCTTAATATTATACAAGTGTTGGAAGTGTTATTGTTGAATTATCTTACTAGGACAAGTTCTTAGAAATCTTAAAACTATGTTGTGTGGTTGTTGAGCTGCTTATTTGAAATTTTGGGATGGTGTTGATTATTAAAACTTGTTGTATGTGTCGTGAAGTTAAGGAAGAAAGATTAGAGGAACTTGTAGTGTGGATATACATGTAGTTTGGATATAGAAGATTGTACGAATTCTATGCACGCTAAGTGCTCAATGAAATATCTAAATCTGTTTTCTTATTAGTTATGGATTAATCGTTGATACAAATCATTCGTATATTATAGATAATCATCCATAGAATGTACGAGGGCTTGTGGAATCCATATAGCTAAGGCGACAAGGTATGTAGGACTTATTTCTTCTTCTCGACATGATCTTATTAACTAACAGAAATGTAACGAAACATCTTTCAAAATAACTCTATTCATAATAGTTTGAATTGACATACCTTTGTATTACATTAAAGTAATTCATGACCTTTGTTTGTCCCTTGTCGGGGGTACTTTTCATACTTTATATATATATATATATATATATATATATATATATATATATATATATATATTATTGGTTATTAAAGGTTGATATACATTGCCACATACGATAATCGGATGATATTGACCTTAGGTCACTCTGATCTTGTGTATGATGTCTTTTGATGTCATTCATGCATTATACATCTACATATGTAGCTATTTTCTATCGAGCCACGCTATAGTCGAATGGGTATGGCCTTTATATGTGCATACCACTACAGTTGGGTACATTATGATGATTTTCCCATAGAGAGGCTTGATATGATATTATATGGCCCCATAGAGTGGCCCGATTTTACTATTATGCATATGAATCATGAGTATGTCTGTTGTACGCCCTTAGTAGCAGTTCTGAGTTTCAGGTTGACTTCTCTACTATTGTTTTGCATTACACTCTTATATACATATTTTACATGTCTTACATATTCAGTACATTCTTTCATACTGACTTTCCTCTTACTGGGAACGCTGTGTTTTATGCCCGCAAGTACATGTAGACAATCATAAGCACCTCCACAGTAGGTTGGCCAGTTCAACAGTTGATTGTAGCATACCTTTATTTTGAAGTTGTTGCATATAGAGTAGTAGGCCATGTTACATATATTTATATCTGTTTTGGGTAAGCAGATGATCAAAGATCTGATCTGCCTTTGTAATGCCAAACGAGTAACCGACCCTGTTATCAGTTGAACTCGTCTCCTTGCCTTTTATAGCTTTCAAGGCTGGGCAAGAATAAACCTTACCCCCCCGACAATCTCGACTACCATTGTGTCTACCATGTAATCGGCTGACTCTAAGTTAGACTCATTTTCCTCAACAATGAATACCAAATGAGAGCCTCGGTTTCGGTTAGATCTTATTTTCTCCTTCTCCTGGATATACTACTCTATTTCACTAGCCTTCTAAGTTAACTGGCTTAAGTTAGAGCAGGATTGTCCCACTAATTTCTCTTTTAGCTGAGGATGCATGTTGTTAACTATCATGTGGGCGCATTTCGATTAAGGGAAGTGTACAGTGCATTTCCCAACTTTTTTCTGAATCTCTCGATATAATCAGTAGCTGACTCATCTACCTGTTGCTTGAGATTCATCAAATTAGTTACAGTGACCTGAGGTTGGGGCCAATACAATCTATCATGGAAACAATTCTCCATGTCAGCCCAGCTCTGCATGGAGTCGGGGGTCAAGGATGAATACCAGGAAAATGATGTTTCGGTTAGAGAAACGGGGAACAACTGCAACTTGTGATACTCATTCTGGACAACTTTTCCATATTGGGAGGTAAATCTGCCGATGTGCTCAATGGTAGATTTGTCGTCATCACTCGAGAAGGTGGCGAAATTAGGCGTTTTGAAGCCTCTTGGAGATTGTGCTATCCGATCTACCCAATCGAGGTAGGGCTTCCTATAAACAGGCTTGTCCAAGGGTTTCAGTTGGATGCCAAAGTACTTCTTCATGGAATTCGCGATAGTTTCATAGTTCATCAGCTGTGTAGTTCCCTGCCGATTCGCAGATGGAATCGGCTGGTAGGCATTCTCAACTGGAGACCTCCATTCTGTACATTGTTGAGCAGGGCTTTGAAAGTTATAGGTATCCTGCTGGTTTTTACCAATAGGTAGGGTATATCCCCATTGCTGTTGTTGGGCATAGCCACCAAAGCCTGCAACTTGAGCTCCTGGAACAGCCGACAGAGCCTAAGGATAAGGTGGAACAGTGTTCCATGTCTGCTCTCCCCGGACATCAACCGTTCTTGGAATGTTTGCGCTTTCTAGATGGTATAGATTGGGTACCGGCTGTGACTGCTGGAATGGTGTCCCGCTGTAGATAGCATCACCAGATAGCGGAGCAGGGTCATAGCCAGGGGCCACCGGCTGCCAATTCAGCTAGCCAATATTGGTTGCTTGTATCATAGGGTCATTTGCAGGAGCGTACGACATAATGGACGGCAATGCAAAGTGTCCAGATGCCTAAACTAGTCTCCGAGCAATATTGATCTGCCCATACTGCAGACTCGCTTGGTCGAGTGACATAGTTTGCCCCCCAGTGTTTGGTGGCAACCATATAGTAGACTGGTTACCAAGGGACTGGTCTTGTGCTCCTAGGTGTGCTATCGGTTGTACCTGAGTAGGCACTAACTAATATATATTCGGCTGAGGAAGCACACCTGGAGTCACATTTACATGTTGCACAGCTCCACTCGTCAGAGGGATGGCATAACTAGCCAACATTCTCCTGGATGCAGTCGATTGGCTTCCAGTTCCCTCGCCTGCTGAACCTCATTATGCACCATTGGCTTGACAATGTTAGCCAACTGTCTGGAAACCTGGTACATAATGTCGTGGATGTTTAAGTCAATCTGTTGTCTAATGAATGATGTGTTCATGACAGTTGGACCTTCAGGTTGGCTAAGTTCACCCACAATTTGGGTTGATGGATGAATTGGAGGGGTTTTAACCGATGTAGGCATACCCGAGGAAAATGGTGACTCGTTGTTCCTTCTAGAAGGATTCTGTTTAGGATGTGGACTGGACTCTGGTTCATTTTCTTACCAGACCTTAGGCGCATACGCCAAGCGTGATCCTGACCTGGAGAATCAAACTTCACTATAGAGTCACCTATGGTCCCACTGGGCGTGCCAAATTTGTTCCCATCCGAAATGTCTTCCATCTGTCGGCTGACGAAATCGGATGACAAATTGATTCCTTAACTAAGCAATTTTGACTAGAAGCAGAACTCTAACTTCCAGCAATGGGTTCCTCAACTACTCCAGAAAGCGTTAGGACGGTGATTGAGTAAACTAAGTGGTAAGAAATATAAATACAACTAGAGTGCAGTAAAGGCGATAAAGATAAAATGAAGATATGTAAAATCAGTTGTTTGAATGATTGGATTGTGTTCCCTTTTATGTACAAATGATCTTATATATATATATATATATATATATATATATATATATATATATATATATATATATATATTACAAGAAAATGAAATGTGATCCTCCTATGTTAGCCATTAGACTACCCACTAGATCCACTAGCCAACTATGAGGAGGTGGTGCCGATTTTTACTCCTTATTTTCCTCTTGCACGATTAATGGCACTTCCCTTTAGTTGTTGTTGGTTGTTGCTGTGTCTTAGGGTCTAGAAGGTTCTTTGACTTGGTCTTCGAGGCATCCAAATATGTGTGGATCTCAGTCGTTTTCCTAGAAATTATGACTCGGCTGGGCTACCGTAATAGCTGATGAAGCATTTTTAGCCGAGGGCTAGGACTAGTAGATTCGGCTAAGAGTCAGTTTAGTTATCGACTTAGAATTCTATTTCCTGCTCATTTTGAGGTTTTCATCTTCGGCTGACACTTGATTCGGCTAAACACTTAAGAGTATTTTTTTAGGGTTAACAAAAAGCAGTAACTAACGTAGGTAAATAAGATAAACAAAGTACACGAAAGAACACACAACAACATAAATTAAAGGACAAGGGACTATAAAATAATATTACGCCTACTAATGTGATAGGATAAGCAGGGCTACAATAATGACACTATAACTATCAGTAATTAAGCGTAAGTAGGACTAAGCTCAACTACCTACTACTCTTCTACCCTAATTTGTGTCCTCCACAACCCCTATCTAAGGTCATGTCCTCAGTAAATTGCACCTGCGTCATATCCCATCTAATCACCTCTCCCCAATACTTCTTCGACCTACCTCTACCCCTCCTGAACCCGTCCATAGCCAGCCTCTCACACCTCCGCACTGGGCATTTATGTTTCTCCTCTACATATGCCTGAATCATCTCAACCTCACTCCCCGCATCTTATCCTCCATCGAGGCCACTCCCACTCTGTCCCGAATATCATCATTTCTAATCATATCCCTCCTTATATGCCCATACATCCATCTCAGCATCCTCATCTCCGCAACTTTCATCTTTTGGATGTGCGAAGTCTTGACTAGCCAACACTCCGCCCCATACAACATAGTCGGTCTAACCACCACCCTATAGAACTTGCATTTAAGTTTTGGTGGCACCTTTATATCGCACAAGACTCCAGATGCGAGCATCCATTTCATCTGTCCTGCACCAATACGATGTGTGACCACCAAATTTGGATTATGTCTATCTCTTCTTGACATCGTCATTAATCTCTCCATTCCCTTGGATAATAGACTCGAGATACTTGAAGCTTCCTTTATTTGGAATGACCTGAGTACCAAGCCTCACCTCCACGCTTTCTCATGGTCGCTCCCATTACTGAACTTGCACTCCTCGTGTATAATGTTGATTAGTGAAATTGTCGGCGCTTCGCACAGTCATTAAAATATTACATTTTCCATCCCAATTTATTTGAAAGTTGATCAGTTTGGCGGTCAAATAACTTTTTCTTTAACTTAATTTTAAACATATATTCTTCGAGTATTGTATAATAAAATTTACATATTTCAAAACTACATTAAAAGTACTATAAGTTTGCATAGTTAATACTCCTTCCGTCACAATTTAAGTGTCTTACTTTCTTTTTTAGTTTTTCCCAAAAATAGTATTTCTTTCTATATTTAGTAAGTTTTGACAAGTTTAAGATCACAAGAGTTAAAGGACACCCCACAAATCCTTAATTAAAGACCACAAGATTCAAAAGTCTTTCTTTATTTTTCAAACTATGTGTCTAGTCAAACTAAGACATTTAAATTGAGACAAAGAGAGTAATTCATAATATATAAAAAGAGTTGGAGAAAATCGTAGTCAAAGAAGGAGCTGTTTGACTATCAAACTGGTCAACTTCAAATAATTTGAGACGGAAGGAGTACTAAATAATTATTATTAAATTTTAAAAATATCAATATTGACTTATAGATCAGATTTACCTTTTCTCTATTCTTTAATTATAACACTATTGTTAGTTTAATTATATTTTGAAGGTCATACCAAATGAAAAAAGAAAATCCAGTTCAACAAATTGAATATCAACCAAATGACTCTCTTTAGTTTTGATCATGTTCACATTCCCTTCTTAAAATTTTGATCTATTTTTCTCCTTTTTATTATTTTTCTTGATTATCTACTCTTCTATTTGTTATATGTTTTTTTAATGTTTTTCATTTTAGTAATTTTCTTACGTAATCTTATCCTTCTTTATACTTATCCTAAAATTATTTTCGGCTTCCCTCACCAACTCTCTTTTCATTTATTTACTTTTATTTATTCAATTTCTTTGAAAATCAGTAATTATTGTTATTCTTCTTTACAATAATCAAATTAATTTTCCTTTCTCCTTCTACTAATTAATTACGAAAATGTCAAAATTAAATTTTCTCTTAACTAAATTTTACATATATTTTCATGATTTATGTCTAGTATTAAAAATTCAAAAAATAACTTCATAAATAATTTTCCTTATAATTGATTATCTTCCTCTTCTATCTCCCACTTTTTATGTTAAATTTTCTCTTAATTAAAATTTTCATATATTTTTATGATTTATTTGTATATTAAACATTCAAAAATAACTTCATAAATATTTTTAGTTATAATTGATTATATTCCTCTTCTATCTTCCACATTCGTTAGTACATAAGGATCACATGCCAGTAACAAATCAACAAACGTCTTCCAATGTCTCTTGTAAATTATTGACAAGGAATTTTAACAATGATTTTTCTCTTAATATATTTTACACAAAGTAACATTATAAATTTGAGAGATCTTAACACGTCAAAAATTCTATCATCCTCCTTATCCAATCATTTTGAAATATTTGTTGTGGTTCAAGTAGCACCAGTTATAACTTTTTAGATATAATTATCTTTTTAATCCAAATATTATACTCTATCTATTTTTAAAGGAATTATGCATATATAATTCTTCGTTAAAACGTAATTTAATTAGTTAAATTTTAACAAAGTATATCATAATTTATTAATCGTAGTATATTTTTTTTCTCTTTTTCTCATATATATACCCTTCACAAATTGTCATCCTTCCTTGAGTAACAGAATCAATTCTCCTCCACCTTTTACTAATTTTATGAAACAATCAAAAAATTACTTTCTATTTTGACTAATTTCTCTTGCCATTACTCATGTCTTAATATTCCTAGTCATGTTTAAAATTAAGAAAAATATTTATTTATATCCCTTTCCATGTTTTAAATCAAGAAAAACAATTCGATGCCAGCAATAAAAATTCATTCCTCGGTAAATGAAGAATCAAGGTCTAGAAAAGAACAACAATTCTTATATTGGGGAAGAAAGTGAATAGAGAGACCGATAATTTTACTAAATCATTTTTATTGTAGCTTACTATTTCAGCATTTTCAAGTAGTAAGATTGAAGAGTTCAAACCCAACATACGATAGAAAAGATTTATGAAAATCTGAAAAACTTGATGACTTTTATTAACAACAAAACATGAAAATTTTGAAGACTACAATTTTACGTATCAACAAACAACTTTCCTATAAATTAAACTGTATTTTGAAAATTACAAACTAATTTTACATTCACATATACTATCATTAGGCTTATTAAACGTTGATCCACATGACTACAGAAGAATATATACGTACTTTCTTGAGCAGCATGCACATATACATGACTTTTTTTTCAGCTTCAACTTTCGAAAACATAATGGCCTGAAAACACAATACGGTAACCTCATCAACAAAGAAAAAAAACAAATAATAAAATTAACTAAGCAGATGAACATTTTAGAGAATACCAAATAACATAATCAAATTCCTAACAAATAAAAAGAGAAGCTAAGAAAAAAAATTAAAATTATTCTCTAAAGAATTCATCCATTCACATCAAACACCCAAGTAAATGCCCTCTATCGGTGGTGACTATTGCACTACAAAAATAGAGGATAACTAAGATGGCTCAAAACAAATTTATATGAATAAAAATTGGTATGACTTTAAGGTGTCATAAATTTGTATACTAAATAATTGGGGGTTATGATCATGAAAGGTTTGGGGGTTATGAATATTACTAATATTAATTAAGAGTAGAATTTATGAAAAATAAAGAGGTATGAGTTAGGAAGATGACTTTTTAAAATTAAAATATTGAGAAAAATGAAAGAAAATTTTAAAAAATTAAGAAAAAAGATAAATATTTTTCTTTGCCAAAGAGAGGTGCCACATCACCTCTTCTATGCCTAGCTTTATTATTATTATTATTATTATTATTGTTGTTGTTGTTGTTGTTGTTGTTGTTGTTGTTGTTGTTGTTGTTGTTTGTGAACTTTTCCGCACTTCACGCAGTGTTAAAAAATATTAGTAAATTCATAAAGTTTTGAAAGATATCAATAAATATTAAAAAATATATGACTTAAAAATTATCCCACTTTAATATGAGGAAAAACACACATTAATGACTTACATTTTGGTTAATTCATAAATTTTGTTTATTTACACTAAATGCTTATATATAATGTATAGCTAATTATATATTACCAATATAACTTATTTACGTTTTATCTAATAAACAAGTATTAAAATAAACACTGAAATTTAAATTAGAATATGTAATTCATCATAAAACGACTAATTATACAAATTAAACTATTTACGTGATTATTATATGTATGTTTTGAGATAATATATAACTAAAAATAAGTTCTTTTAGTAGGACCATCTCTTTTGACACAAAACATTTTGTGCTTTACATTTATAATGCATTATTCTGTCATTTAAGCATGCTTTTATAAGATATACAATCAATGCATGAGTAAACTGCAATATTGAATCATAGATAATAACACTATTTAATGAATCAAAATCACCAAGCATTCACTTTACGAACCATTTAAAAAAAATATATATACTTTAAAGAAGAGAGGGACCAAAACTATTTGATTAAATCATAACAATAGAAAATACCATCTACTATAATCCTAACAATAAGGTGAGACATGTGCTTATTAGCGAATATTCTCCAAATAATTACCGTATATTTCGTAATTATGATAGATGTATATTTAAGATAACTTAGGATTCTAATTGTATTAGGAATCAACCAATTAAGGTAAGTTAGGATTCATAATGTATTAGGAATCAACCTTTGTACAACTATATATATTGTGAATAATGAAAGGAATCCCTAAGGGAAATTATTCTATCTTACATGGTATCAAGAGCCTAAAACATAAACCCTACTCTTCTCATTTTCTTTCTCTTTTCTCGGCCGAAAACCACCATTTTTTTCCCTTCCCTCGGTCGGCGGCAACAAGGCAGCCACCATGTCCTCCCCCACAAATTCCGGTTCCTCCACTGGCACTTTTGACAACCTCTCTCAACGATCATCGTCTTCTTTTCACCCGGCTTTCGCCGTTACCAACATCAAGAATTCTATTCCTATAATTCTTGATCAAGAAAACTGTCAATATTCCATGTGGACAGAACTGTTCTATATTCATGCTTGTGCGTACAACGTGCTCGACCATATTGATGACTTTGTTCCTTGTCCCACCGACATTACCGAACCAACATGGCGTCGTCTTGACGCCATCGTCAAACAGTGGATATACGGCACCATCTCGAAAGACTTGTTGTGCACTATCATGAAAATAGGTGCCACAACACGTGACATTTGGGTACGGTTGGAAGAAATCTTTCAGGACAACAAAAATACTAGGGCCGTATATTTGGAAGAACAATTCAACAATACGCGCCTCAAGAATTTTAACAATATGTCTGAATATTGCAAACAACTAAAACTCATAGCCGACCAACTTTCCAACGTCGGGACATCTGTTTTCAAAACTAAGATGGTACTCCAATTAGTTGTTGGTCTACCGAAAGGTGAATACGATACACTTGCAATGATGATTCAACAGACCGACCCACTATCTAGTTTCACCAAGGCACGTTCACAACTATTGTTAGAAGAAACTAACCGTGCTAAACAAGAGGAACATAATAAAAAGGTGTTAGCCGTTGAAGGGATGACATCACCGGTGACCAACACCACCCCGCCACCACCGCATGACCACCAACAGCAGTAGTCCTGTGGTGGATGTCGTGGCGGCAGAGGCTGCGACAATAATAACAAAGGCAAGGGCCGCGGCAAGGGCCAATGCAACCAGTGGGCTGGACAGCAGCCAGGCCCAAATCCTGCAGTTTTCCAGTGGGCTGGACAGCAGCCAGCATGGCCCAACCAGCAGAACTGGGCCTCGCCTGCATGCCCATACCCGACTGCAGGGGCCCAGTTCCAGCAGCCAGCATGGTCGATTGGCCTATTGGGACCTTCTCCAGCCACCAGGCTGACCCACCAGCAGCAGCAGCAGGCCCACCTGGTCTCGGTCCAGCAGCAGCAGTAGCCCAGCAGTCTGGCCCCCACTGATTTGGGCCAGGCCTACAACACCGTGAACCTTCAACAGCCCGATAAAAATTGGTACATGGACACCGGAGCCACATCTCACCTCACCGGTCGTCAGGTAACTTATCTCAACTACGTCGGTTAACGTGTCCTCAATTTATTACTGTCGGCAATGGTCATCGCATTCCAATTGAAGGTTACGGTAACACACACACCAAACATCCACACCCGCCTTTCTCCCTAAACCACGTTCTATACACCCCTAACATCATTAAAAACTTAATCTCTGTTAGAAAATTCACTAGCAATAATTCTGTGTCTGTCGAATTTGACCATTTTGGTTTTTCTGTGAAGGAACTCAATACGGGGAAAATTCTTACATGCTGCAATAGTGTAGGAGACCTTTACCCATTTACTCAATCTTCCGCTGTCAGACCGCAAGCACCTCTATCCCTTGCGACGATCTCTCCCTCAACTTGGCACAACAGACTCGGACACCCTGGAGACCCAGTTTTTACTTTTCTTAGGACTTCTAAGCGTATTCAATGTAATAATGGGAAAATTTCCCACCACTGTTTTTCTTGCCCACTAGGAAAGCATACAAGTCTTCCATTTATGTCATCAAACAATGTTACTTTTTCTCCCTTTGATATTGTTCATGCTGATTTGTGGACATCTCCGATTGTTAGCTCGTTGGGTCACAAATTCTATCTAGTATTCTTAGATGATTTTTCGCATTTTGTCTAGATTTACCCACTGAAATTCAAATCTGAAGTTTTTGCCAAATTCCTTTAGTTTCAAAAATTCATTAAAACACAATTTGAGAAATCTATCAAATCATTCCAATGTGATAATGGACGTGAATTTAATAACTCGGCATTTCACAATTTCTGTTCTAAACAAGGTATGGTTTTCCATTTTTCTTGTCCCTATACTTCCTCCCAAAATAGAAAGGCTGAACGAATTATACGTACCATCAATAACATGGTTCGCACTCTTCTGTTTCACGCATGTCTACCACCGCCTTTTTGGGTCTATGCTGTTAAAATGGTAGAATCCCTTCTTAATATTTTACCAACTGGCACTCTCCAAAACAAGACCCCTACCGAAATCTTATACCATAGGCTACCATTATATGATCACCTACGTATTTTTGGATGCTTATGCTACCCTAACATAGCCTCCACTGCACCTCACAAACTTGCCCCTCGCACCAAGCCTTGTGTCTTCGTTGGTATCTCTCCTACTTACCGGGGCTACCTATGCTATGACATTGCCACTCGCACAATCATCATCTCCCATCACGTCATATTTGACGAGACGACCTTCCCATTTTCAAACCTCAAAAAATTTCAAACCACCGATTACACCTTCCTCGATGAACCGAGTCTGTCTCCGGCTATCCAAACTATGTACCAACAGTAGCCTACTGTTCCGACAGACCACCATGTCCTGTCCCCGCCACTGTCCGGCACCTTACCAACACCCTCACTACCTCCTGCCGTGTCTCCTACAACCACATCATCACCACTGCCACACAGTCCAGCAGCCGTAAACCTGTAGCCACCCAGTCCAGCAGAACTGCTGCCTATCAGTCCTGAAACTACGACCATGCAGCCTCCAAATCCGGCTGCACTGCTGCCTCCTAATCCCTACACAGTAGCCCTGCAACCCCCCATTCCAGACCCCCTACTGCTGCCTACATATTGCATGACGACTCATGCATAACACGGGATCTTCAAACCTAAGGATCACTTCAACCTCTCCACACAAACCTTATCACCCATTCCAAAAAATCCAAAACTAGCCAAATTGGACCCTAATTGGAAGACGACCATGTGCGAGGAGTCTAACGCTTTAACCAAGCAGGACACTTGGGATTTGGTACCTAGACCAGACGGTGTGAATGTTATCCGGTGTATGTGGCTATTTCGTCACAAGTTCAGAGACAGTGGTGACTTAGAGAGGTATAAGGCAAGACTAGTTGCGAATGACACTAATCAGTATAAGGGTATTGATTGTGGTGAGACATTCAGTCCGGTTGTTAAATCGGCCACTATTCGGACTGTTCTCAGTATAGCTATGGGCATGCATTGGCCGATTCATCAGCTTGATGTCAAGAATGTATTTCTTCATGGGGAATTGAAAGAAACTGTGTACATGCATCAGCCCCCTGGCTTTGTTCATCCGGCAGTTCCGCAGTTTGTATGTCGTCTCAGGAAGTCCTTATATGGATTGAAACAGGCACCCCGCGCTTGGTATGATCATTTTTCCAGGTATCTTCTATAGATTGGTTTTATATGTAGCAGGTGTGATAGCCCTCTCTTCACTTTTCACCGAGGTAGCAGCACTGCATATTTGCTATTATATGTCGACGTCATTGTTCTTATAGTCTTATTTGACGGTTTGAAGAATGAAATCATTGCCCTACTCAAAACTGAATTTGCTATGACTGACTTAGGCAAGCTGAGTTAGTTTTTTGGTATATCAGTGATCAGATCTGCAGCCATTATGTTCCTGTGTTAGCGTAAGTATGTAGAAGTGATAGTGTATATGGCCAAGATGGCAAATTGTAAAATTATGCCAACTCCGGTGGACTCAAAATCCAAGCTTAGTGCCAATGACGGTGCGCCAGTTTCTGATCCCACTCTATATCGGAGTCTTGCAGGTGCTCTTCAGTATCTTACATTCACTAGGCCTGATATTGCGTATGCTGTTCAGCAGGTGTGTCTGTTTATGCACGACCCCCGAGAGTCCCATTTTGCCGCCCTCAAACGTATTATCAGATACGTTAAGGGCACACTAGACTTTGGATTACATCTATACCGCTCTGCCCCAACCAAGTTGCTCGTCTACACGGATGCAGATTGGGCAAGATGCCCCGACACACGTCGCTCCACCTCAGGGTACTGTGTATTTCTTGGGGATAATCTTATCTCATGGTCCGCCAAGCGGCAGGCCACACTATCCCGTTCGAGTGCTGAAGCAGAATATCGCGGAGTTGCTAATGTCGTTGTTGAGATCTGTTGGCTCCGAAATCTTCTTTTGGAGCTCCAGTGTCCATTACGCAAGACGTCCATAGTCTATTGTGACAACATATCTGCCATCTATTTGTCTCATAATCCAGTCCAACATCAGCGGACTAAGCATATTGAGATGGATATCCACTTTGTGTGAGAGAAGGCTGCCCGTGGTCAGGTCAAAATTTTACACGTGCCTTCCTCTTATCAGTATGCAGATATTTTCACAAAGGGACTATCGCGACAGCTCTTCACCGACTTCCAATCCAACCTTAGCATTCGGCCTCCTCCCGCTCCGTCTGAGGGGGAGTATTAGCGAATATTCTCCGAATATTCACCATATATTTTGTAATTATGATAGATGTATATTTAAGGTAACTTAGGATTCTAATTGTATTAGGAATCAACCAGTTAAGGTAAGTTAGGATTCATACTGTATTAGGAATCAACCTTTGTACAACTATATATATTGTGAATAATGAAAGGAATCCCTAAGGAAAATTATTATCCTACCGTGTCATCCAAAATACTAAGTAGATTTGAACCCTCTAAAACAGCCAATATAAGTTTTTAATCATTTGTAACACAAACACTCTTAAGCATTTTATTTTGTATATTATCAATTATTTCGTGGTATTATTTTTGTTTGAAGTATCAGCGAAAACGACCCCATAATGATAGTAAATGTGCTTATAGAGTTGCTCTTTCTAAATGCTCATACTGCCTCATATTTATTTTATCTGTATCATAACAAATATTTTCTTTCCAACCTTATAAAAATATTCACAAACGTAACTTTAAAAAAAAATAAGGATCAAACTTTATTCAGTAAACGATTTCCTTGATCTAAAGTTAAATATCGAATTTAGTGATGTTTGTGTTACTTCACCGAATCAAAGTTATATTCATTTAATATTTACCTATTATAACATGTTAGTTTCTTGGACTAATACATTATATGCTAACTTAACAACTTTATAAATCGTCAAAATGACTTGTTAGTTACCTTTCAAATGACTAATTAAATGTTTGAATTTCTTCGGACAAACTTCACAATGCATGCCAAGCTTTAAAACGATGGTGGTAGAGCTTGTATTCTCTTTTTACAGTGACATCACTGCTAAAAAAATTCTGATCTTTTTTTTTTCTTTAGAAAAAAGAAATAAATATTTAGAGTATTATGAATGAAAATGAAAAAAAAATTACTTAGAGAAAATAATTTAGAGTGTTGGAGAGAGACGTGTTATAAAATTACCTCATCCGTTTGAAGGGAATATAAAGAGTAATGAGGGTTAGAATAAAATCAAATTTAGACAGAAATAAGCAATATCACAAACACACAAATGAATTGAAAAACAAATGCATAATAAAATCTATTTCTTGCAAAATAAAAGATAGACCCTTTAATATTTACTTCATAAAGCTTTTTAAAATGAAACTTCTACATTCTTACGTACGGGGTCTTTTGCAGTAGAATTGAGATGAAAAGTAGAGAAATACTACCAAATAAGTTAACATCTTTCTATATCCCATACCTATAATCAAACTTGTTAGTTATACCCGTCATATACATGGGTTTGTATACCATGTATATCATGGTTTTACAAGGCAAATCACCATATGTGAAACCGTGGTATACACAGTATACAAACCCGTGTAGATCACGGTTTTTGGATGGTTTAGTTAGTGTAAAATATTGTATTAAATTAGTGTTGTACACTTATCATAATTATAGGATTCTTGTATAACTAGAATAGGGTTTTGGGAGTAATAGGAATATGATTTTTCTATTATGGAAAATTATAAATTGTATATATACACTTTCAATAATGAAAATAATCAATGAATTATTTCTTTCATGGTATCATAAGTCTAGATCTCAAATTCTCTCCCAAATTTCCGCCCCCTTGCATCGATTTCCAAGCCTCTCTTCTCGGTTTTCGTGCCTGGTGGTGCCTTCTCTCTTCCCAAATTTTTATTCACAATCCCTACATCACGTCTTGCGTTGCTATTATGGTTAAGAACATGTTTCACCCTGCCCTTACTGTTTCTAACATCAAGAATCACATCCCTATCATTCTTGAAATAGAAAATGTCTAATACGCGACGTGGGCCGAACTTTTCAAAGTTCACGCACGCTCGCATCAAGTCCTCCATCACATTATCCCCGCGGCTATTGCAGATAAAGAGGTGCCTAAACCTGAGGATGATCCTAAGTTATGGACGACCCTTGATCCTACCGTTCTTCAGTGGATTTACTCTACTATCTCTACCGATCTGTTGCAAACGATTATCGAACCCGACGCTACGGCGATGGATGCTTGGAATAGAGTACGTGATATATTCCAAGATAATCAAAATTCTCATGTTGTTACCCTCGAGCAAGAATTCTCCCACGTCAATATGGAAGACTTCCCTAATGTTTCAGCATACTGCAAAATGTTGAAAGAATTGGTGAACCAACTCCGCAACGTTGGTGCACCCGTTACCAATTATCGTCTTGTCCTCCAAATGGTTGCAGGCCTGTCTGAGGCCTATAGTGGCGTTGGTATGCTTCTTCGTTAGAGCAATCATCTTCCGTAGTTTTATCAGGCCCGTTCCATGCTTACGCTCGAAGAATTCGACTTGGCTAAGAAAGCGGCCATTGGGCCTCTTCTGTCGTTATGGTGACCGAGTCCAACTTTTCTCCCTTCGTCTCCAACAATTTCGGCCAAAGCTGCAACAACGGTGGTGGCAAAAAGGGTCAAAATCACAAAAATAATGGTTAAAACTGTGGTGGAAACCGAGGTGGAGATAACGGGGGTGGAAATAGGCCTCGGGGCAGTAGGTCGCAAGCCAACTGGCCACAGCCTTGGGGCCCATGGTCGTGGAACTGGGCCAGTGGGTCTGGGTTATCCCTATTACCCGTCATATGCAACCAACCCGAACTGGGCCCAGTTTCTGCCATCAAACAGGCCCAGTTATTCAGGCCCGCAGTGGACCTCAAGTGGAAATTCTAGGCCGGGACATCAAGTCGGCGTGCTTGGGTCTCGGCCCCACCATTTCCACTAATGCAGTGGGCCCCACCCCTACTGACATTGAAGCCGCGATGCACACATTTGGATTAAATTCCCCGGATGCAAATTGGTACATGGACACCAGAGCCACTACCCATATGACGTTCGGCCATTGTACTCTCTCTTGTTATTCCAATTTGAGCAACAATCGTGGCATAATTGTGGGTAATGGCAATTCCATTCCAATTCGTGGTTATGGTCATAAATCTTTATCTCCCCCCATCCACCTCTTGTCTTGAAAATGTCCTTCATGCCCCTAACTTAATTAAAAATTTGGTTTCTGTCCGTAAATTCACCACTGATAATTGGGTTTCTGTTGATTTTGATCATTTTGGATTTTCTGTGAAGGATTTCAACACGGAGATTCCTCTCATGAGATGTGATAGTAGGGGAGATCTTTATCCTATCACGCCCACATCCGGTTTCTCGAGTCAAGCCTTGTCATCTACTTTTGCAGCTCTTGCTCATTCCTTATGGCATGCACGTTTGGGTCATCATGGGTCGTCTATTGTTTCTTTCTTACATAAAAATAATTTTATTTCTTGTAAGGATACGCGTAGTACTCCAATTTGTCAATCTTGTCCACTAGGAAAACTTGTTAGATTACCGTTTGTAGACTCTACTTCTCATACTTTAATGACATTTGATATTATTCATAGCGATTTATGGACATCTCTTGTTCTCAGTTCTTTGGTTTATCGTTATTGTGTTCTATTTTTGGATGATTATTCTAATTTTTTATGGACTTTTCTGTTAGCAAAAAAATCTCAAGTGTTTTCCATTTCTAAAAATTAGAGCATTCATCCGTACCCAGTTCGAACGAAAAATAAAAAATATTCAATGTGATAATGGCAAAGAATATGATAATGGGGTGTTTCACGGATTTTGTGGTACTAATGGAATAAATTTTCGTTCTCTTGTCCTTATACGTCCTCACAAAATGAGAAAGCCGAACGCAAAATTCATACCATTAAAAATATTGTCCGCACTTTATTGATCCATGCTTCCGTACCCCCTTCTTTTTGGCATCATGCTCTACAAATAGCTACTTATCTCCTTAACATTCTTACTACCAAAGGATTGGCATATTCCTCCCCTCTTCAAATCCTCTATACTCTTTTGTATTCACATCTTAGGGTCTTTGGGTGCTTATGTTATCCACTATTTCCGTCAACTTCAATTAACAAACTTCATGCCCGTTCTACCCCCTGTGTATTTTTGGGTTATCCATCGAATCATCGTGGTTACAAGTGTTTTGATTTGTCGTCTAATAAAATCATCATTAATCGCCATGTTATTTTCGATGAAACCCAATTTCCTCTTGCAAAGGTAAATTGTCCCGGGCCTAGTTCGTATAATATTTTAGATGACGATGTATCCCCGTATATTATCCACCATTTATCGAACGTGCCCCGCGCCCAAAATCCACCAAAGGGCCCACTGCCCGCTGGACCTACAGTACCGTCACTTACGTCCTTAGGGTCGGGTCGGTCCAGTGGGCCTGTTTTCCAGCCCACTGCTGAATTGGCCCCTGCTACATTACCGTGCCCCAGTCCCAGTTCCAGTATTGGGCCAGCAGGCCTACTGCCTGTTGGCCAGTCAGTCCTTCACCTATCCCGATATTTCCCAAAATCCACCTAATTCTCTCCCGAGTCACAGACCGGTCACTCATAGTCAACAGGGTATTTTTAAACCAAAAAGATATTTTAATTTTAATTTTAATGTTCTTAAATCCCCTCTACTCCGTAACCTAGTGTCCGCATTAAATGACCCGAATTGGAAATTAGCTATGACCGACGAATATGATGCTCTTATTGTAAATAAGACATGGGAGTTGGTACCCCGTCCTTCTGGTGTTAATATTATTCGGTCTATGTGGATTTTTACTCATAAGAATAACTCTGACGGTTCTTTTGCGAGGCATAAGGCTCGTCTTGTAGGTGATGGTAAGACTCAGCAGGTTGGCGTGGATTGTGGTGAGATGTTTAGTCCAGTGGTCAAACCGGATATCATTCGCACTGTTCTCAGTCTGGCTCTTTCGAAAGCTAGGCCCATTTATCAGTTAAATGTGAAGAATGCTTTTTTACATGGTGATCTTAAGGAAATCGTTTACATGCATCAACCCTTGGGTTTTCGAGACCCCAAATATCCTCATCATGTCTGTTTATTGAATAAGTTATTGTATGGGCTTAAGCAGGCATGGGCATGGTATAAGAGATTTGCATACTATGTTTTCTATTGGATTTTCACACAACAGGTCTGATAATTCACTGTTCATATATTGTCGTGCTACTTTCCTGGCTTATATACTATTATATGTGGATGATATTATCTTGACTGCCTCTTGGGGCCCTTGAGTTACTTTTTGGGGATTGTTGTCACTCGTCATGCAGGTGGGTTATTCTTATCACAACAAAAGTATGCAGTTGAGATCAATGAGCGAGTTGGTATGTCCTCGTGCAAGTCTACTTCCACTCCAGTTGATACTAAACCCAAGCTGGGTGTTGCGGTCGGCTCACCATATGAGGATCTGACTCACTATCGTAGTCTTGCAGGGGATCTTCAGTATCTTACTTTCACGAGACCAGATATTACGTATGTCGTACAACAGGTGTGCTTGTTTATGCATGATCCCAGGGTTGAGCACATGAATGCGCTCAAACGCATTATTCGATACATCTAGGGGACACTTGACTATGACTTGCATTTATATATTTCATCGACGTCTACATTTGTCTCGTATACTAATGCTGCTTGGGGTGGCTGTCCAGATACCCGATGTTCCACGTCCAGCTATTGTATGTTTTTAGGTTATAACTTGGTCTCATGGTCTGCGAAGCGTCAGTCTACATTATCTCGCTCTAGTGCAGAGGCCGAGTATCGAGGAGTAGCCAATGTGGTCTCTGAATCCCGTTGGTTACGTAATCTTCTTTTATAGCTTCAGTGTCCTATTCAGAAAGCTACATTGGTTTATTGTGATAATATTAGTGTCATCTACCTTTCTGGTAATCCGGTTCAACACCAGTGCACTAAACACATCTAGATGGATATTCACTTTGTTTGCGAAAAGGTAGCTCCTGGACAAGTACGTGTCTGCCATGTCCCTTCCAGTTATCAAATTGCAGACATCTTTACCAAAGGTCTTCTGTCAGTACTCTTTGAAGATTTTAGGGATAGTCTCAGCGTACGAAGACCACCCGCTATAACTGTGGGGTGTGTTAGTTATACCCGTGATATACATGGGTTTGTATACCATGTATATCACGATTTCACAAGGCAAATTACCATATGTGAAACGTGGTATACACGGTATACAAACCCGTGTATATCACGGTTTTGGGAAGGTTAAGTTAGTGTAAATATTGTATTAAATTAGTGTTGTACATTTACCATAATTATAGGATTCTTGTATAACTAGAATATGGTTTTTGGAGTAGAATAGGAATATTATTTTTCTATTATGGAAAATTGTAAATTGTATATATACTCTTTCATTAATGAAAATAATTAAGGGATCATTTCTTTCAAAACTTGTATAATTCAAAATAAGAAAATGAAATAAGTTGATATTAAGATATAAACAATTTGTCTTACCCCAAATTCAGTTTTATTTAAAAAAAAAAACTATTATCAGTTGAATATATACCCCCACATCAACTAAACGTTTTATGCAATTTCTTGAATTCACTTTATTATACTCATATATTATATAAAATATCATCATAATGTTAAATTGCTTGTTCATAACCCCATCTCCAAAAGCTTCTAATAAAAACCTCTTTTCCCCTTTAAATTAGATCATCAAACTATTTGATAAGAATGTCAAAGAGAAAACATAATCCATATTTAACGTTTTATGAGTAAAAGAAGGTCTTTCTTACAAACTTGAAAGCGAAAAAGGAAAAAGGAAATTTGGTCGCTTACCTTGAGAATTTTTGGGTGAGAGGAGATCAAACATTTCATATTATCAATGACAAAATTGCTGCATAAAAATAATCTATAACCAGAGAATAATATTAGAAGAAAATCATATGAGCTTAATGTTCACTCTTTTTTTTTTTATGGAAAGTGTATAAAGAAATACTTGCATTGTCTCCAATTATGACCATATTTATTTAGAATACCATCATGCATGGAATACAAAAAGTCATGAAAAGAGAAAGTAACAGTAGAGATAGAAAGGGGAAGTTAACCGTAACAGACTAACAGGTGCTTTTAAATTCTCTTAAAACGGGCAATTTCATCTCTTTTCTTGAATGAGGTCTCTTTTGGATTTTATCAAATATAACATAAATAATAAATAAATAAATAAATAAGTAAAAAAGCCAAAAAATTCTGAAAAAATGAAGAGTGACTTTTTAGTTTTTTTTGAGAAACAGTTAAAGAAGAGTAATGTGTAATTAAGAATAGAATTTAATAAAATAAAGGTATGAGTTATGGAGATGATTTTTTAAAATAAAATAATTGAGGAAAATGAGAGAAAATCCAAAAAAAGAGAAAAAAAGATAAATAGGATCCTTGATCAAAGAGAGGTGTCACATCACCTTGTTTATGTCTAGCTTAAATGGTGAGTGAGTCTTTATTATGGGTGGAGGGATGATATTTTTAATATTTTCTTTTATTTAGTAAAATAGAGAAATGAAGAGGAAAAGGTCCAACAAAATTTTAAAAAAAAGATAAATGTCAATGGAGGCCATAGAGAGGTGTCACATATGATTGATTATGTATGTATATATATATAGAGAGAGAGAAAGAGATATTTAATACAAAGTAATCACAATAATTATAGGGAAAGTGATGACAAATATAATGCTATTAAATGGTGAGCGAGTCTTTATTAAAGGTGGAGGGATGAAATCTTTAATATTTTATTTTATTTAGTTAAATAGAGAAATGAAGAGGAAAATGTCAAAAAATTGAGTAAAAAGATAAATGCCAATGGAGGCCATAGAGAGGTGTCACATAAGATTGGTTATGTCTAGCTTTATTATATATATTGATTGATTGATTGATATTGATATTGATTTTAGAAGGCATTTGGTTATAGATTTCAAATATTTTTTACTACCCCGTCCCAATTTATATGATGTAGTTCGACTATCACGAAATTTAAGAAATAAAAGAAGACTTTTGAATCTTGTGACCTAAAACAAATTAAAGAAATTTATGTGGTTATAAATCATTTCATTAAGCGTAAAATGTAAAGTTTAAAGTTAAATTGTTGCCCAATAAGAAAATGTGTCATTATTTTTAGGACTGACTAAAAAGGAAGTGTGTCATATAAATTGGAACAACTCAACAAAGTGACTAATTTATTTGAAATTTATGGATTTGGAATTGAAGACGTGGTTGTATTTGGTTATACTTTTTGGATATGAACTTCATTATCTGAATTAATGTTCATGTTTGATTAGACCCTTAAATACAACTTGTGAAAAATGAATTGAAAAACAGATTATAAGTTGTTTTCCAAATTTAAAATAAAACTTCAAGTTGAATTTAATTTTTTTATGACAACTACTATTTTTTTCAAATAAATTGAAAAAATATTTCGAAAAAAGATGGAACAATTTTATGGCCAACTAGTCCTTAGAATTTAGAACGAGTGGTTCAAATCAACGTTATTTCGATATTTCAGATAATGAAGTTTATACTCTTTCCGTCTCAATTGATATGATATACTTTATTTTTTTAGTATTCTAAAAAAGAATATCACATTTTTTATTAAAGATAATTTAATTTTAATTTTTTCTTTTATACCTAATAAAATAATTTATATTACATAAATATCTATGACTTGTACGGTTATCTAGACTTCATGCTTAGTCAAAAACCACCAGATAAATTGGAAATGAGAGAGTATTGTACAAATATTGATTTGGTTATTAATATTGTAAATAATAAATTTTATTATTTGAAATATTGGTTTGAGGGGGTATATATTCAAGTAAAATGATAGTCCAACCACAAATTTTTATTTTTTACAAACATTTTCAAACGAAATTGATATCCAAACTTAATTACTTCAACTTTCAAGTAATCTTTTTCAACCAACCTAAAAATAATAGTACTATATTTTTTTAACTTCAACCTAAATATTTTCCAAACATACACTGATATACACACATATATATACTGTATTTTCCCCCCACATGGTTCGAATCAAAAGGACCCATTGCTTCTCTCTTTGGGTCCTTCCATGTGCCCAACGAGTGACTTATAATTAACTCCCTTTCAAATACTAATAATTATCTCATATAAATTGGATGGCACAATTAATTTAAGAACAAATTGTTAATGAGAAGGACGTTTGAAAAGATTGAAGTGTCTCGTTTAACCTCCTCTATTACTACTAGATCTACAAGTTTAAGGGAAAACATATAGAAGTCTAGCATCAGTTATGAGAGTTTAAGTTCAATGCAATATAAAATCTTCCTACAACATAGTCAACATTTTAGGCATTATAATTTGATAGCTGGATTTCAAGCTTTGACATTGAACATTTTCTTTTTAAGCTGCCAAAACATTAATAATGTTCAGATGATGACCGTAACCTCATATTTTCCCGTAAATAGTACAATAAATTTTATTCATGCACTAACAAAGTAAACAGTTTTTACTTGATTATATCAATTAAACACCAGCTTTTAGATTTAATAATCTTCAAAATGTCTTATATCCCAGAAAAGAGTCTAGAGATTCCGCTGCAACCATTAAATTACATTGATGGTCTAAACATTTTTAAAATTATTCTAATGGTGTAAATATATGGAGTATTTGTTACACTGTCAAATTAATGTTGCACACGAACAATTTTGTTGGTGCAGCGAACATACTCCTTAAAACAAGCTCAACAACATGTTTTCAAACTCGATCCTTATTTTTCTCAAACCGTTAAAAATACTTCTCATTATAAATTCCAACCTCTTCCAAATCAATTAAGCACCCAAAACAAACAAAGAAACAAGAAAGGAAGCAAGAAAAATATTCTCAACGTTTGAACCAAATAGAGTTCGAGGAAAACAAACAAACAAACAAACAAAAATGGATAGGAAAATTATTGGTTTGTCTCTCCTGACACTCATGATTTGCTCTCTCCTTGTTACAAAAACATGGGCCGATGAAGAAGAAAACCCGGAAGCAGCCGCGGCCGCCGCGGCGACCCAAAACCCGAATCCAAATGCAGATGTGGAAACTCCAGCAACACCAAAAGGAGATGATGATGAAGATGGTAACCATGATAGTGACGAAACTTACGCCTCCCATGGCGGTTTCGATGGTGGACCTGAAGATCAGTTTGGTCCCGAGGTTGTTGTTATTGGGCATTAAGTTAATTAATAACTAGTACGTTCATCGATATTTTTGCGACATTTTATATTAACATGTAATAATTCCAATTTTGAAAAATTGTACTTGTGCATTCATTGCCTATTTGTTGGATCGCCTCTAAATTGGTTGTTCATTTGGTTCTTTTTCTTTTGAAACTGAACCCTCGATAACACCTTAATTGTAGAATTACCTTATATTTGTCCTTTCTCCCCTTTTTATAAGTTATATTCAATTGCCAAAATTTATTCCCCTAGACTAAACTACTTTTTTTTTTGGTCGAAAAAAAATTATATTCAACCAATTGGAACTATCTACACCACCTGCTCATTGGATCCTAGAGAGTAGAAGTGTTCAAGGAAAGCTATTAATAATATCTAGAGTATTCTTTCATTTACAATGTTTTCGACCTACTACAGTATATGTAACATTAAAACTATTTCTCTTACCCTGTCCATCTTGTCTTTTCGTTGTTGAAATCTTTTATTGTTCCTCTTTTTCTTTTCTTTTTTCACCCTACCCGTTTTTCTAAATGCAATTGCGTCGTATGGTGGCGTATCCCTTTATAGATGCAACAAATTAGGTACACTGGAGTCGGATTAAATATCCAAATCTCCACAAAGCTTTTGAACAGACTAGAAAAATAAAAAAGGTCGAAAAAAGAAAGGATCTCCCTAACAGGGCAAAAATGAGGAATTCTATAGGGAAGATCCTTCTTCTAATATTTATACAAACTGATTCTTCCGGTGAGTGTGCCTAACAGAGGCCGTTTGAAGTAATTCCAACGTGTAGGGACCTTTAGCCAACGCAGGTAAGTGCATGGGAGAAGAGATGATATAATAAGGTCTTCCTAGACTCCATTTAGCCAATGCATCCGCTACTTGATTAGACTCCCTATAACAATGTTGTACTCTACATTCAACTTGATCGATTAAGTGTTTTGCCTCCTGTATGATATCTTTCATTTGCCAAGGATCTTTCATTTGCCAAGGTGGTTTGCTCTTTCCCAAAAGAATGTCAATCGCCATAAGAGAATCACATTCAAGAATGATATTGTTAATCCCATTATTAATCCACCACTTAAGGCACAACCTACCTGTTGATAGGTGGAGGTGCTCAACCACTAGAGCAAGCCTCACTTGTCTCAATCCAAACTATCTTCAATTTTCTTCTCTTATACTATGCTGATTTAGATGTTTGTGATAGAATATTTCTAGAATATTCCTGGTACATCTCCTATATTAGGTAAAATTGTAGTCCAATTATAATTAGGAAGTATAGTCTAATTGTAATTAGGAAGATTAGTTACCTAGTTAGTAAAGGAGTAAATAATTATGTAACACTATATATATTGTACATAATAATCAATGAAAAGCAGAGAACATATTTCTTTATGATATCAGCAGCCAAAACCTAAAAATTTCTTCCTAACCTCTCGGTCGCCCCAACCCTCGGCAACCGCCCTCCCCAAACTTTCTCCTACCACCTCTCGGACGCTTCCTCCCTCTCCTCTTCCCCAAACTTTTCAATGGCTGAACAACCTAAATTTCATCATGCTTTTGTAGTTAACAACATCAAGAACTTCATTCCCATAACTCTTGAGATGGAAAAGGGTCAGTATTCCTCTGACGCGGAATTATTTAGAATTCATTGTCGTGTGTACAAAGTCATCGACCATATCATCCCTTCTAAATCAAAGCCCCTGGAACACCCTGATGTTTCTAATGATGACATTTGGTCCCGCTTAGATGTGGTTGTCCTACAATGGATCTACTGCACGATCTCAAATGATCTATTGCATACAATCATTGAAACGACATCACTGCCCGACAAATGTGGGAGCACTTGAAAAGTATTTTTCAGGATAATAAGACATAAAGTGCCTTGTACCTAGAAAATCAATTTAAGGACATTTAGCAGGATAATTTTCCAAATGCGTCGGCTTATTGTCAGGAACTTAAGATGATTGCCGATCAACTCTCTAACGTCGGTACACCAGTAACTAATCAACGGTTGGTGATGCAACTTATGACGGCGTCGCTACCATCCTCCAACAATGCACGTCATTGCCTCCATTCTATGAGGCATGTTCAAGACTCATCCTTGAAGAAGCCTGAAAAACAAAGCGAGTCGCGGCTCATGCGAGCACCGCTGACGCCGCCCTCATCACTACCGGTGACTCCTATGCCAACAACAGGGCCCATTTTCTGGTTCACAAAACTGGCGACCCGACGACCCGACACATGGCATGCCTTCCCGAAATCACCACAAAGGGAAAAATTCCAGCAAAGCCCGCGACAGTCATGGCGGGAGTAGCAGCCATGGTGGGAGGGGCCAGGTGCTACCGGCCGATAGCAACCCGCAGCGGCAGTGACAGTGGCAGTAGTCTCCGTTGTGGGCTACCTACCCACCATGGGCTACGTGGGCCCAGCCGGCTTGGGCTACTCCACTTTGCCATACCTGATAGCCTTCTAGGACCCACCTTCTACCTAACAACCCCAGCCTGGAATTCTCGGTACACGTGCACAACAGGCATACAATGCACATGTCTCTCCTCCTTCCACCTATGCCCCGACAGATATTGAGTCGGCTATGAACACGATGTCCCTCAACATTCCAAACAACATTTGGTACATGGATACTGGCGCCATATCTCATATGACGGCATTCTAAGGTACTCTCTCATCTTATTTCAATACGAACAATTTAAATCGTCATATTATTATTAGTAGTGGACATTGTATTCCTATTCGAGGTTGTGGACAATCTTCCCTCTCCCTACCACACCCTCCATTAGGTTTAAAAGATGCCCTCCATGCCCCGACACATATCAAAAATCTAATCTATGTGCGTCGTTTCACAACCGACAATAATGTTTCACTTGAATTTAATCCTTTTGGTATTTGTGTAAAGGACCTTATGACAAGGATGCGAATAATGCGATGTGATAGTACCAGAGACCTTTATCCTATTACCACCACCATTGGTCATCGAACTTCCTCTCCATCATCTATTGGAGTTGTGTACTCCTCTTTATGACATAATAGATTAGGACATACGGGGACTCTGTTTTACGCTCTTTTCGCAAAAATAAATTTATAGATTGTAAATATGTATATTATCCTCCTGTTTGTGAATCTTGTGTTTTTGGGAAACATGTCAAGTTGCTATTTTAGTCTTCATCTACCTGTACTTTAATGCCTTTTGATATAATACACAGTGATTTATGGACTTCTCATATTTTAAGCACAATCGGACATCAATACTATATGTTATTTTTAGATGATTATTCAAACTTCCTATGGACTTTTTCCATTGGAAATAAATCCCAAGTATATACTATTTTTCTTCATTCAGCGCTTTTAGTAAAACACAATTTGAAAAGAATATCAAATATTTTTAATGTGACAACGGGAGGAAATTCGATAATAATCAATTCCACCTCTCCACAAAATGGCAAAGCTGAACGAAAAATTAGATGAAGACTAAAACACAAGTCTCCCACTTAAGCATTTTTTGGGTTGCATGGCAGCCTATCTCTTAAACATTCTCCCCAATAAGTCTCTCAACACAAGTCTCCCACTTAAGTTCTCTATCTTCGGGATCCTTGCTATAAACATTTAAGAACTTTTGGATGTCTGTGCTATCCCTCCACACAAATCAACAAGCTGCAACCTAGGTCCACCCCATGTGTATTTCTGGGCTACCCCCTAATCATCATGGTTACAACTATTACGACTTGTCCAGCCGAAAAATAATCATTTCTCGTCATTTCATATTTGATGAGTCTTAATTTCCCTTTACCATACCCAATTCCCCACCTCTGAATTCTTATGACTTCTTAAATGACGGCCTTAATCCCCTTCTAATTCATTACTTGCAAAATTTGTCGCTACTGTCACTGACGCCCGACCCACCTCCTTATGTCCCATATCGAGTGGGCCAGCCAGCCCCGCCACATACTACTCAGAACAACCACTCTCAGCTGCCCGAGGTCACTCCCTCCCCTCAAACAATACCCCACCCCTTCTCCCCGATTCCATTGCTCCCTCTTGGCCTGCAACTCTGCCTCAATCGCTTCCCAATCCCGCCCCACCTCCCGCAGCAGCCACACGGATGATGGAAACCGGTGTTATGCACGACATTTCCAAACTCAAATGGAAATTTAATTTATTGAATTCAGTTGCCTCTTCACCTCTTCCTTGCAACCCAAAAAATGCCTTGTCTAATCCTAATTGAAAATGTGCCATGATTGACGAATATAATGCTCTTATTGAAAACAAGACGTGAAAGCTAGTGTCCCGTCCTCCTAATGCTAATGTTATTCATTCTATGTGGATTTTTAGACATAAAAAGAAATTTGATGGTTCTTTTGAGAGGCACAAGCCCTGTCTTATAGGTGATGACTGGTCTCAATAGGCGGACATGGATTGTGATAAAACCTTCAGCCCGGTGGTGAAACCAGCAACTATTCGTACCGTACTCAGTGTTACTTTGTCCAAATCATGGCTTTCATCAGCTGGATGTAAAAAATACCTTCTTGCATGAAGACCTTCATGAGACTTGTGTATATGCATCAACCATTGGGGTTGAGGAATCTAGTCCATCCAAATTATGTGTATCATTTGAAGAAATCGCTCTATGGACTAAAACAGGCTCCTCGTGCGTGGTACCAACGATTTGCTGACTTTGTATCCTCTATCGGTTTTTCACATAGCAAATTTGATCACTCACTTTTCATCTATAGCAAGGGTAATGACATGACATACATTCTGTTATATGTTGATAACATCATCCTAACTACATCTTCTGATGCACTTCGCTGATCCATTATGTCACTCATTACCTCTAAGTTTGCTATGAAGGATTTGGGCCCCCTAAGCTATTTTTTGGGCATTGCTGTTACGAGACATGCAAGTGGCTTATTTCTTTGTCAAAAGAAGTACGCCGAAGATATCCTTCACCGAGCAGGCATGACGTCTTGCAAATCGGTTCACACACCGGTGAACACTAATTCCAAACTCAATGCCTCTTCGGGTTCTCTATATGCCGGCCCAACTCATTATCGCAGTTTAGCAGGAGCATTGCAATATCTCACTTTCATGAGACCAGATATAACCTATGGCATGCAGTAAATATGCTTACACATGCACAACCCGACGGATGAACATATGAATGCCCTAAAATGAATTATGCGATATGTACAAGATACTCTTCATTTCGGCTTACACCTGTACAAGTCCTCACTCTCCGACCTCACCTCTTATTCCGATGCTGACTGGGGTGGATGTCCTGACACTCGTCGATCCACATCGGGTTACTATGTGTTCCTCGGAGATAACTTGCTTCTTCTAAAAGATAACGTACTCTGTCTCAATCCAGTGCCGAAGCCGAGTACCGAGGTATAGCGAATGTTGTCTCTAAGTCTTGTTGGATACACAACCTTTTCCTAGAACTTCGATGC
The DNA here is from genome assembly GCA_029783415.1 of Anisodus acutangulus. NCBI lineage: Eukaryota > Viridiplantae > Streptophyta > Magnoliopsida > Solanales > Solanaceae > Anisodus > Anisodus acutangulus. The sequence goes on from CM056492.1 coordinate 37,156,481, forward strand.
CCCATCCATAAGGTTACATTGGTCTATTGTGATAATGTAAGTGCAATATATCTTTTCGGCAATCCCGTTCAACATCAGCGCACTAAACACATTGAAATAGATATTCACTTTGTACGTGAGAAAGTTGCTCGTGGATAAGTTCGTGTTCTTCATGTTCCTTCACGATATCAGATTGCTGACATTTTACTAAAGGGCTTCCGCTCATACTCTTTGATGATTTTCGAGTCAGTCTCAGCGTACGAGAACCTCCCGCTTTGACTGAGGGGTATGATAGAATATTTCTAGAATATTCCTTGTACATCTCCTATATTAGGTAAAATTATAGTCCAATTATAATTAGGAAGTATAGTCCAATTGTAATTAGAAAGATTAGTTGTCTAGTTTGTAAATGAGTAAATAATTATGTAACACTATATATATTGTACATAATAATCAATGAAAAGTCGGGGAACATATTCTTTTAGTTTGCTCTATTGATGGTAACAAAATACTTTTATTCTCAAATATTTGTTAGGGTTTGCCTTGAATTTACTACGCTATTTGAATTTTATCATAATTGTGTTTTACTTCAAAAAAGTTTTCCTGGTGAAAAATGTTTTCTTTATGGAAAAGTATTCTACAATATAATCGCTTTTCTTGGAGGAGAAGTTTTGGACTTGTATAAATAGGAGATTCTTTGTTCTCATAAACAACACAATAGCATCCACAATGTAGTAATTAAAGATTCTTGTTTAGGGGGAGATTATTCTCTCCATAATTTTTATGTTTTCTTTATATTTTTTTATATGTAGGTCAATTGACCAAATCATATCAAAGTATTATTTGTTTTTAATATATTTTTCTTTGTTGTCTGATTTATCGTTGTTCAAGGTTTGCAATTGATAACTTTCGCATGACGCCTTGATTATTTCGATCCCAACAATATCAATCTAACAACAACTCAACTCCAAATTAGTTATGGTGAACAATATAAATTCTCTATATCAATAAGATCCTGTATTAATTCATAATTGACAATTTTTAAACTATCAACCTACTATAATTCTCCTCGTTTATTCAGATCTAGAGACCGTTACGCTTTGCTGAACACTTCTATTGACAAACCTAATTAATCAAAATGGAATTCAGATTAGGTCTTAATACAACATAAAGCGTCACTATTTAATTAGAGGCAAGGCAATTCTATTATAAACTTCTTATAATCAACGGACTACATTGACCATTGACATGATCTTTCATCTGTCTATTAAAATTCATTTTAGTTAGGTCGTTAATGGCTTATGAATGGTAGAGGTAAGTTTTGCGATGAGCTAATCGGTTGAACTCTAACACTCTGTTTGGATGATTGTTAACTATTTTATTATATTGTATTGTTAGATTGTTACTTAACTTTTGTTGTATCGCATTACTAAATTTATCGTTATGTAATGACGAAAAGTCTCATTTTGTGTAATGACCGATTTGGTGTGATCGAGTGGTTGACTTATTTTCCCCCTCATTTTCTCTTTACTTATTATCTAATAATCATATTTTATAATTTACCCTATCTTTTATAGTAGCTCTACCTCATAACCTACTTTTCTCGTAGGTTTATCATTGAAATTATTAATGTGTATCATTATTGATAGAATACTTAGTAATTGTAATTAGTAATTATTATAATTGATTTTAGAATCATATGTAAATGGTAGGTAAATTAGCATTAAAGTAGATAGATTAGATGGCATGATATTAGCCTAATCATATCTTATTAGTAACCTAATTGTCGCCTAAGATGTGGTTGTACTTGGTGTATAATTACCACATTATTGGAAGAATAATATTGAGGAAAATATTCTTATAATTATGTAACGTCAAAAATGAAACAATCTATCCAAACATTGTATCCATCAAAATAATATAATAGGTACAATACAACATATACAATAAATACAGTGCCAATGGGCTTGCCCGAAACCCAACTCATATCCCGTAAAACTGATCTAGACAAGTATTGGGAAAAGATTAAAAATCCCAAGATTTTTTGAAGTTTTTGCACGGATTACTCTTCAAACGCACTTGTCTTTAATTTTTGCCTCTCATTTATGTGACCTTTAATTTGTGCACTTGTTGTCTATTTAATGAAAATATTCAGATATATTTCTCTAGACATAAGTTTTGTAATATTTTTATATTCAAAAACAGAACTTTTGCCTCGCTCGGCATATGTTATGTAGGAATTAAGTTATGGGGCATAAGTTGTGTAGTATTTTCAGATTATAATGAATGTTGAAAGTTTTGCGTTTTCGGCATAACTTGTGTGATGTGATTATACATATGCCGAAGTTAAATGCTAATTTTGCCGAGCGAAATCTAAACGCATGTCTTTTTCAGATTATGTTGAGTGTTGAAAGTTATGCCTTGTCCGACATAACTTGTGGGATGTTATGATACATATACCGAAACTAAATGTTAATTTTGCCGACCGAAATCTAAATGTTATATACCGACCGTATTTTCCTTATACTAAACACACTCTTTATGTATAAAATTGTATCGGACTTTTAACAGCTCTCATGCATCTCCCACCTTAAAAGCTGATCATAATCAATGATTTTATCATGCTAGTTTGCTAGAACGTTAAATAGTTAGCTTCACTTGGATGTGGTATTAATCCCCAAGCATATAAACTATGAAGTTTATTTAAGAATTTTTTACAAATTGTAGCTAACTATAGAGGTATTTAAGAATAATAACTACACATTCATATATTAGCATCTCAAAAAACTAGAAGAGAAGGCTTTAAATCGAAATATTTATTAGAGATTTTTTAAAACAAAATTTAAGGTCTCCCGTTAAATTATGGCTTTAGGCCCCTAATGTGCTTGGGCCGCCCCTGATACTATATCAAGCAATCTCAGGTCCAGACAATGAAAATACCTAAACAGACTTGTTGGATGACAAAGAAGATCAGTGAAGCTAGAGAGATATGGGAGCAGATACACTTTCCACAACTAGAAGAGAAGGGCATGATCAAAAGAATTTATCTGCTTCTAATAGGTGACAAAATCATGGTTCTTTGGAAATGTCTAATGTTTGCCAACGTTGCTAAATCTAAGGCAATGTTTACTATGTGATTTTGCCTACAAGATAAGATACTGACTAAAAAGAACATGTGTCATTAGGTATTCAGGTGGAGCCAAGTGTGTCCTATGCCAACCTAAAGATGAGACTAGAGACCACCTCTTAGCAAACAGGTATGGACTAGAGTTCTAATGTGGATGCATAAGCAGATTTAGGCAGGATTTTCTTGGGATCAACATCTCTTATGGGCTATCAAGAGTGCAAACGGGAAGACTCAATTAGCACAAGTCTTCAGGATGGTGTATGCAGAAATAATTTATACCATATAGATAGAAAAGAACTTGACAATAATTGATCAGAAAACAGATACTGGAAATAATTGCTAGAACTATAGCTTTCTCCTATAATGTGAGAGCTCCAGTAGGTTAGATGCCTTGTCCAATCTCGACTCATGTAAATAGTAGCTAGCATTTTTGTAGAGGATAGTTGGAGGCAGTGTAGTTAAGTGGTAGTTGAGGTTGTTTTCTCTGTTATTTGGATTAGGCTGACTGTGACAGTTAGCTTGTTTTATAATTCTCATTCAGGTGATTAATATAATGTTAGTTACCTAAAAACTTGTTATTATTTTATACTTTTTTTGGTTTAATTTATGTCTTATTTTATTTTTTTAGTCTATTTTAAAAAATGCACTGTTTATATTCAATAATTCTTATATTCTAACATATTACATGACATATTTAAGATCACAATATTTAAAAAATCTCTTTCTTTGTTAAACTCAATGTCTAATGAAATTAAGACACATAAAATAAAACAAATAAGGCAATTTAATAATAGTCGATTCTTCCATGACATTAAATATAAAGTGCTGAAAATTAATCAAACTATATCGATAACAAAGAGAAAGATTGGACGGTTTTGAAAAGTGTAATTTTGGTTATAACAAAAAATTGCTATACTACAAGTTTCCTAAAAAAATGGCCGAAGCAAACCACTGACATCTCTAGATGTAATAACTCGATCCCTCATTTATGAATATTTGTATTCTGAAAGAAATAATCTTTTTGATTATTTTTATTAATTGAAAGGCTATATATATAAGTTACATATTTCCATAATAGGAGAATCCTATTCCTATTCTATTTCTAAAACCTTATTCTACCATAATTCTAACTATACAATTATGGTAAGTGTATATCCTAATCTAGGTAATAAATACACTACAATATACACAAAATATACTTTCCTTAATATACAAAATTTTCCCACTGCTTTGCTGCCCAAAGCCGTGATGGGCCTCACTGATTTGGGCCACTGCCTTTGCTTTGTTGGGCTGCCTTTGCTTTCTTCTTTGGACCACTGCTTTGTATACATGTGATATATACTGCTGTATATTCAGTGTATATCACAGGTATATTACCTTTGTTTAACATACCCCCGCAGTCATAGCGGGCGGTCTTCGAACGCTGAGACTGTCCCTAAAATCTTCAAAGAGAACCGCTGGTAGACCCTTTGTAAAGATGTCTGCAATTTGATAACGAGACGGGACATGGCATACGCGAACGTGACCCTTTGCAACCTTTTCACGGACAAAGTGAATGTCCATTTCGATATGCTTAGTGCGTTGGTATTGAACTGGGTTACCTGAAAGGTAGATGGCACTAATGTTATCGCAATATACCAAGGTTGCCTTCTGAATGGGACAATGAAGCTCCAAAAGCAAATTACGTAGCCAACATGATTCGGAAACCACATTCGCTACCCCTCAATATTCTGTCTCTGCACTGGAGCGTGATAGAGTTGCCTGACGCTTTGCCGACCAGGAGACCAAGTTGTTGCCAAGGAACATACAGTAGCCAGAAGTCGACCGTCTGGTGTCGGGACAACCACCCAATCAGCATCCGTGTAAGAGACAAGTGTGGATGTAGATGAAGGATACAAGTGCAACCCATAGTCCAGTGTCCCCTGAATATACCGAATGATGCGTTTGATTGCATTCATGTGCTCAAATCTGGGATCATTCATGAATAAACACACCTGCTGAACCGCATACATAATATCCGATCTGGTAAAGGTAAGATACTGGAGAGCCCCTGCAAGACTGCGATAGCGGGTCGGGTCCTTGTATGGTGCACCTGCTGCGGCACTCAGCTTAGGGTTTGCATCAACTGGCGTGGAAGTAGACTTACAAGATGACATCCCAGCCCTCTCTATGATCTCAGCAGCATACTTTCGTTGAGACAAAAACAAGCCACCTGAATGACGCTTGACGGCAATCCCCAAAAAATAACTCAAAGGCTCTAAGTCTTTCATAGCAAACTCAGAACTGAGCATGGTCATGATAGACTGGCGCAAGGCATCGGAAGAGGCAGTCAAGATGATATCATCCACATACAACAGAATGTAGGCCAAGGACGAACCACGAGATGAACAAAGTATTATCTGACCTGCTGTGAGTGAACCCAATAGTTGAAACAAAGTCAGCAAACCACGTGTACCAGGCCCTTGGAGACTGCTTAAGCCCATATAAGGACTTCTTCAACAAACATACATGATGAGGGCGATTTGGATCCCTGAAACCCAACGGCTAATGCATATAGACTGTTTCCTTGAGATCACCATGTAGGAAAGCATTCTTGACATCCAACTGATGAATTGGCCAAGTCTTGGAAAGAGCCAAGCTAAGCACAATGCGAATGGTAGCCGGTTTGACCACCGGGCTAAACGTCTCACTACAATCTATCCCAACCTGCTGAGTCTTACCATCACCAACAAGTTGCGCCTCATGTCGAGCAAATGACCCATCTGAATTCTCCTTATGAGCAAAAATCCACATAGACCTGATAACATTAACACCATATGTACGGGGCACCAACTCCCACGTCTTATTATCAATAAGAGCATTATATTCATCAGTCATAGCAATTTTCCAATTATGATCATTTAATGCGGACATAAGATTGCGGGGTAAAGGGGATTTAGAGACATCAGAATGTAAATTAAAATGTCTTTTAGGTGTAAAAATACCCCACTGACTACGAGTGACCGGTCTATGACTCAAGGAAGAATCGAGGGAATTTTGGGAATTTTCTGGGCTCGGGACGGACTGGCCAGCAGGCAGTGGGCCTACTGGCCCAAATTGGAAAAATGACTCATCAACTGGACCAGTTCCAGAATTGGGTTTCATAAAAAATGACATGGAGATTAATTATGATTTTCTTGGAGGATAAATCAAAACACTTATAACCACGATGATTCGACGGATAACCCAAAAATACACACGGGGTAGACCGAGCCTGAAGTTTGTTAATTGTGGTGGATGGGAATAATGGATAACACAAGCACCCAAAAATCCGAAGATGAGAATAAGAAGGGTTCTTATTATATAGGATTTTTAGGGGGGGAAGAATATGTCAGACCTTTAGAAGGAATTATGTTAAGAAGATATGTGGCCATTTGTAGAGCATGATGCCAAAAATATGGAGGTATGGAGGCATGAATTAAGAGAGTTCGGACAATGTTATTTATGAAACGAATTTTGCGTTCGGCTTTCCCATTTTGTGAAGATGTATGAGAACACGAAAAATGAAAATTTATCCCATTAGTAGCACAGAATTCCCGAAACTCCCTATTGTCATACTCTTTCCCATTATCACATTGAATATTTTTTATTTCTCTTTCGAATTGAGTATGAATGAACGCTCTAAATTTGATGAAGACGGAAAACACTTGTGATTTATTCGCAATTGGAAACGTCCACAAAAATCTAGAATAATTATCTAAAAAGAGAACATAATATCGATGACCCAATGAACTAAGAACATGAGACATCCATAAGTCGCTATGAGTAATATCAAATGGCTTTGAAGTATAAGAATTGGAGTCTACAAATGGCAACTTAACAATTTTCCCTAAGGAGCAAGACTGACAAAGTGGAGTACGACTCGTACCCTTACAAGAAATAAAGCTATTTTTATCTAAAACTGATAAAATAGAAGATCCCGGATGACCCAGACGAGCATGCCACATGGAAGGAGAGATGGCTGCAAAAGCTGATGGCAAGGCATGACTAGATGGACTGAAACCAGGCATGATAGGATACAGATCCCCCCTACTATCACACCTCATAAGATGACTCCCCGTCTTGAAATCCTTCATAGAGAAATCAAAAGGATCAAATTCAACGGAAATGGAATTGTCAGTAGTGAACTTTCGAACAGACACTAAATTTTTAATCAATTTAGGAGCATGTAAAGTATTTTTCAAGAGAAGGGGTGGATTGGGGGGAGACAATGTTTTTTGACCATACCCTAGAATTGGAATAGAACTGCCATTACCAACAATTATCCCCCGAGGGGTGCTCAAATTGGAATAAGATGAGAGAGTACCTGATTCGGAAGTCATGTGGGTAGTGGCATCGGTGTCCATTTACGAATTTAGGTCTGGTTGAGTCAACCCCAACGTGTGCATCGCGGCCTCGATATCGGTTTGAGTGGGGCCTACTGCATGATGGGCTTGCGGAGGTCGGGGCCCAAGAATTCCTATCCGTGATGGAGCTGGGCCGTAGCTGCTGGAGCTGCTGCTGTTGGGCCACTAGCCAGTGGGTCTCCACTGCTGGGTGTTGAGCTGAATCGTTGGCTGACCAGCCGCCGGAAGTCTTTGCTGAGTAGAAGGGCTGCTGGACCACGGCCCATTTCCCCAGCCCCACTGCCATGGGCCCCACTACTGGGACCAGGGGTGGTGGGCCACTGTTCCCTGGATGGAGCCCATCGTCTGCTTGCTGACCACCGGAGCCGTCGCGTTTGCCCCCGCGGTTTTTGTTATTATTCTTGTGATTATTCTTGCCGCCACCATGACTATGGTTTTGGCCCGAATTATTAACAAAACCCGAAGAACTAGGAGAGGACGCCACCATGACGACGGGGCTTGCTCCGGTAGCCGCCTTTTTAGCCAAACCGGCTTCTTCCAAAGTAAGCATGGAGCGGGCTTGATAGAAGTCGGGAAGAGGGTTGCTTTGGCGAAGGAGAGTTCCAACACCATTATAGGCCTTCGAAAGACCGGCAACCAACTGTAGAACGAGACGATTATTAGTTATCGGTGCGCCAACATTCCGGAGTTGATCTGCCAACTCCTTTAGTTTCTTGCAATATGCAGAAACGTTCGGAAATTCGTCCATTCGAACTAGAGAGAATTCCTGCATTAGTGTGATGACACGTGAATGTTGGTTGTCTTGGAATATGTCACGCAATCTATTCCATGCAGCCATAGCTGTGGTATCCGGCTCAATAATCGTCTGTAGAAGGTCCACTGAAATAGTGGCGTAGATCTACCGGAGAACGGTAGCATCAAGAGTAATCCATAACTCAGGATCCTCAGCAGGAAGAGGTCTAGCGGGAGGAATGATGTGATGAATAACTTGATAGGAGATAGCGTGAATTTTAAACAACTCCGCCCACGTCGCATATTGGACGTTTTCCATCTCAAGGACAATAGGGATACAGTTCTTAATGTTGGAAACCATGAGGGCAGTATGATAATTGTTCTTAGACATATTGAAAGAACAAAGAAGGAAGGGAAATTTAAGAGAGGTGTTTTTTAGAGCAGAAGTCGAATTTTGGAAGAGAAACCCGAGGGGGGGTGTCTCGGCCGAAAAATCAAAGAGAGGACAAAAGTTGAGAGAAAAACTTTTGTTTAGACCTAGTATCTTGATACCATGAAAGAAATAATCCCCTTGTTTATTTTCATTAATTGAAAGGCTATATATACAAGTTACATATTTCCATAATAGGAGAATCCTATTCCTATTCTATTTCTAAAACCTTATTCTACCATAATTCTAACTATACAATTATGGTAAGTGTATATACTAATCTAGGTAATAAATACACTACAATATACACAAAATATACTTTCCTTAATATACAAAATTTTCCCACTGCTTTGCTGCCCAAAGCCGTGATGGGCCTCAGTGATTTGGGCCCTTTGCCCATTGCTTTATTTGGGCTGCCTTTGCTTTGTCTTCTTTGGGCCACTTTGCTTTGTATACCTGTGATATATATTGTTGTATATTCAGTGTATATCACAGGTATATTACATTTGTTTAACATATTCTAAATTTCATTTTGGGCATATACATATGTTAATAGTCATTTGTAACTTATAGTAATGATTTGGGTTTAGGCGTGGGGTTCAAATAAATTTTGAACCACTTTGAAGTTGGAATGTAATAGCTTGTTTTACCTGTACTGGGGCGTCGCGATCGCAATTGCTTGAACATGATCACAGAGGAGAGTGGTTATGAATCGGTATAGCGACAAAGACTGTGAACACGAAAAGAGGAGTCAGGTAAGTCTATGCGATAGTAAGAAAGGATATTGTAATAACGAGACCGTTGGACCTGGACAGAACCGCCAAAAGTGAGGATTATATTAGAGCCAACAATTGTGAGCGTTCGACCCGATATCGAATGTGCGTAAGCGATGGAAACTCCGCGATCACGAGGATCATTTGGTATATAAAGGACAACTTCGACAAACAATAGCCATTTTTGGCATTTCAGAGCTTTAGGAACTACGGGAAACACCCTTTTTGACGAAAAATGAACATTATTAATGTGTAACAATTAGTCTAGAATCCCAATTCAATCCCACCACCATAATTAGAATATATCTCATATATTTTGTATATATTTAGTGATATAGAATTATGGTAGGAAGAGGATTCACCATTGTACTAGGATTCTAGACTAATTGTTACACGTTAATACAATTCTATATCACTAAATATATATAAAATATATGAGATATATTCTAATTATGTTGGTGGGATTGAATTGGGATTCTAGACTAATTGTTACACGTTAATAAACATAATCCATCTTCTTAGAGAAACGCACATCCGACTTACAAAATAAGTCATAATATGGTGGTGAAATTCATCTCTTCATGTTTCTCAACGTAAGAGGAGATTGCTCGTGTGAGAGAGCCAATTTCGTGACTTGTTTGACACACTTTATCAATAAACACATCATCGTATGCATATAAGATATGAACATAAATTCAAGAGTCAAATATTGATGATAATATTATAATAATCAATTCATTTTACAATACAGAAATAAGATCATACTCTACGCAAACCTAGAGCCATAACATGTTTCTCAAATAAGTCTCTAGATATCGCTTTTCTAAAAGGATCAACTACCATTTCTCACATAGATATGTATTGTAAAGTTACTTCTCCACTTGCTACTGTGTCTCTCACAAAGTTATACTCAATGTTAATATATTTGGTTTTGATGTGATACTTAGGATCTTTTGTGTATGCTATAGTCGCCTGATTATCACAATATAAAATCATTGATCCTTGAGAATTCTTTGCAACGTTCAAATGCTCAAAGAATCTTTTAACCAAACAACTTCTTGTACTGCAAATGCACAAGCCACGAACTCAGCTTCTATAGTCGAAAGAGTCGTACAAGTTTGTTTCTTACTTCTTCTTGAAATAGCACCATCATTAAGTAAGAAAACATAACCAGATGTCGATTTTCTATCGTTTCGGTCACTAGACCAATCAACATTTGTATACCCTCTCAGGTATAAATCATTTCCACTATAACACAGTGAATAATCAACAGTTCCTTTTAGGTATCGGAATATCCTCTTCACAACCTTCCAATGATCTCTTCCAGGATTGGGCTGATACCTACGAACCAGACTTACAGCATAATAAATGTCTGGATGAGTACACATCATAGCGTACATCAAGCTCCCGACATCACTTGAATATGGAACTCGAGACATGTCTCTTTTTTCTTTTTCAGTCTTTGGACATATTTCAAGGCTTAAAGTCTCACCTCTAGATATAGGAGTATCCATGGGTTTGCAACTATTAATTCGGAAGCGTTCCAAAATTTTCTTTATATAAGTTTTTTGAGATAAACTCAAAAACTTATTGGACCGATCTCTTTGGATCTTAACACCCAATATATTTTCTGCTTCACCGATATCTTTCATGTCAAATGACTTTGAGAGCCATGACTTGATAGTTTTCACATACTCCAAATTATTTTTGGCTAATAAAATATCATCCACGTAAAGGGAAAGAATTACAAACATTCAATTGGACTTCTTCACATACATGCAATGGTCTTCATCGATCATGGTGAAATCATATGAAGTCACCTCCTTGTGAAATCTCAAATACCACTGCCTTGAAGACTGCTTCAAGCCGTAAATAGATCTTTTAATTTACAGACTTTCTTTTCTTCGCCTTTAATGACACAACCTACAGGTTGTTGCATGTAGATTTCCTCATTTAATTCGCCATTCAGAAAAGCTGTCTTCACGTCCATTTGGTGTAATTCTAGATCCAAATGTGCAACAATAACCAAAAGTAACTGAATTGAGGTGAATTTCACAACTGGTGAAAAAGTTTCCTCATAATCTATTCCAGCTTATTGGGTGAAACTTTTTGCAATCAATCGCACCTTATATCTTTCTATTGACCCGTTAGCTTTGTGTTTAACTTTAAGAACCCATTTGTTACCAATAGCTCTACACTCAGAAGTAAGGTCAACCAGATCCTAGACTTTGTTGATTCATATGGACTCCAATTCATCTTTCATTGCTTTCATTCATTTTTTCAGAACTTGACAAAGCCTCAGTCACATAATTAGATTCATACAATTCTATGGGACATACCAAGAAAACGTAATCTTCAATCTCATAAGATCGTTTAGGTACACTTTTTCTGGTACTCTTACGTAGTTGCAATTTAGATTCCTCTGAAGGATTTTGGAATTCAACACTCTTGCTTGGATCAGGAACCAATCCTTGATCTATTTGATTGTCAAACATGTCTGAAGACATTGTCTGATCATCTGAATTCAATATTTCGTAAAGAGGCTCTCCTTCCTTTATTTCACCATTTTTTGGAAAATCATTCTCCAGAAATGTGACATCTCATGATTCAATTTCAATTATACTTCCATCTTCTTCACCAATGAACACATACCCTTTGGAGTGTTCTGAGTATCTTATAAAGATACATTTTTTCCTTTTGGACTCAATTTTATAAACTTGCCAAAACGATCCTTTACAGATGCAGCACAACCCTAAGGTCGTAGATCATTCAGGCTTGGTTTATGACCAGTCTATAGCTCATAGGGAGTAGAAGTAACTGATTTACAATGCACTTTATTCAATATGTAGGCCACATTCAACAACGCGTCTCCCCAGAAGGAGATAGGTAAATTTGCATGCGCCATCATGGACCTTGTCATGTCTAATAGTGTTCTATTCCTCCTTTGCGCTACACCATTTTGTTGAGGTGTGTAAGGAGTAGTTAATTGTCTCGTAATGCCTTTTCATTGTATAATTCTTCAAACTGTTTTGATAAATATTCACAACCTTTATCGGTTCTTAAAGTATTTATACTTTTATCTAACTGATCCTCAAATTCATTCATATATTTTCTAAAGCATTCAAGTGCTTCAAATTTATGAGAAATCAAATAGACATAACCAAAGCGCGTGAAATCATCAATAAACGTAATGAAATACAAAGCACCATACCTTGCCCTTACATTCATTAGACCACAAATATCATAATGAATTAATTGAAATGGAGAATCAGCTCTCTTACCCTTCCCAAATGGTTTACGTGTAATTTTTCCGGCAAGACATCTTTCACAAGTTGGCATTTCAATTTTTGAGAAAGGACCTAAATGCCCTTCCTTTGCCAATCTATTCATTCGGTCTTTCCCTATGTAATCTAATCTTGCATGCCATGTAATAAATATCATTGTTACTAGAATAACATGTCATTACATAACGGTCAATATAATAGGCATAAGTTGAAGGATTATAATCTAAAATTATAAAACCATCATAACGAAGTCCAAAACCATAAAAACATTGTCTTGACTAATTCTAACACCATTACGATTAAAATTTAAATAGAAACCAAGATCTAGAAGAACAGACAAATGTACTAACTTTTGTCGAATCTCTGGAGCATATAGGACATCGTGAAACATCAAAGATCGGCAACCATGCAAGTCCATTTTGCAAGTGTCTATCCCTTTGACTTCAAGCTTTGCATTATTTCCTACATATATCTACCTTGAGTCAGGTGAAACTCGAAGAAACTCCACAAACTCTTCTCAATCACGACTCATATGGTTAGTATCCCCTGAGTCTACAATCCACAAAGGATAAGATTTAGTTAGTACAATAGTGCTAGAAACATATGTAGCACTTAGAGATGCATTTTGAAATGCTACTTTTTTCAGCTCGGGACATTTACGAGCAAAATGCCCTGGAACATGGCAGTTGTAGCACTCCATCTTACTCTTGTCTTTCTTCTTGAAAAAATGTTTTCCCTTCTTGGGATTTGACTTATTCTTTTTCTTGGAGGGTCCTTCTGCGATCTCCTTACCCTTTCCATCACGTTTCCAATTCTTCTTGCGCTTGAATCCTGAAGACTTCGTACCACTTAATTATGCCACATAGGCACCAGATACTGTTTTAGCATCACTAAGCCGCTCATCTTCAAGCTCAACATGACGGGCAATATCATAAAAGGTTTTGATGCTATCATTATGGGTTAAGTTAACTTTTAAGTGTTCCCAACTATTGGGAAGAGACCGGATCACTGCCTGGACCTGCTGCTCATCAGAGAGAACATGACCAACACTTTTGAGTTGAACAGTCATGTTAGACATCACCCTAAGGTGTTGTTTGACATTATGATCATGCCGCTTCTTGTAAGTGTCAAATTTGAGAGTCAGCTATCTAATGCGGGTCACAGTAGTACTCTCATATGTCTCTCGTAAGTGTGCCCACATAGTAGGAGCAGACGAGTATTCCTCACATTCATGAATGAGATCATTAACAATAGAACTTATAATAATTTCACGTGCAGTAGAATCTTTCTTTTTTTCCATGCATTGTAAGCTTCGAGATCTCTTCTGTGTTGAGAAGTGTTACCTTCTCTTGGGTGAACCAAACTGTGGTTAATGCCTTCTAGAGCATATTGCTCTTCTAGCACATACCACATCTTACGACTCCAGATGTCATAATTCTCGCCGTTCAGTTTCCTCACCCTTGTTTTAGATCAGCAATAATGTGTTTCGATGCCATGTCTGTTAAATGAGATAATTTAAGCAAGTTTACTCATCAATATTTATTATTTACAAATTTATGCATGTGATATTCACACTCAAGCAAATTAATTCCCATAAAAGACTTCACATTTAGTGTAAAATCGAAAGGTCACAAAGTTTCCAATCATCATCTACCATCTAAACGTTTAATCAAAATGGAATCATTAAATAACTTTTAATTAAGTCTCAATCTATAAAATAATATATACATATAACAGAGGAGACAAACAAACATATGTTCATAAAATAAATTTATACAATTACAAGTCATTTACTACTATTATTGGTTCACTATGATACTTTATAGAGCAGTACGGGAAGTAATAACTATTACAAATGTTCGAAAGGATAAATAAATGGTCAATCTTCAAAACTTCCGCATGTGTATTGTGTCTTGAATCTTGATCACCTTGCAAAGCCAATGTTGAGAACTGCCGCAAGTTTGTTGTGTCTTGAATATTGATATCCTGAAATCAAGAAACAACTAAATTTGGATGGTTACAATGTTGTGTGTTGAGTCGAGGATAGCCCTCTATCCTTAAGACAAGATTGCTCCGTATATATGCTTTTACGTTAGCGGGCAATAGTCTCCCAAGATAAAACAACACTTTAATCTCAACACTACAAAGCCAATAGGTTGAGCCTGGCGAAGAAAACAAATATGACTCGACTTGCTGAAGATATGGAATAGGAAGGAAGAGTTTCTCTCTACTCTTCTCTTTTGTCTCTGTAGTGTATATCTTGTGTATATGTGTGGGTTTGCTCACTGATTTTCATCACAATTTGCTCACTGTTTTGAGCTATTTTGTGGTTGTTTTTCCAGTGTATTCCTCACTGTTTTCAGCCTTCTGTGCAGTGTATTTTCTTCACTGTTTTCAGTGTGTTTTCTGCCTATTTATTGCCACTGTTTTGAGCCAAATGAAGCTCAATATATAGCATGAGGAGGGGCTGTCCAACAGCCACAAACAAGGCTGTAATGGCCCTTAAAGGAGGGCTGTAATGGCAGGTTTTAATGACATGAAAGAGGTGAATTAAGGTCATGAAGGAGGCTACTCAATTGCCCAACTAATGGGCTGTTAATAGAGGAGTTAATCAGCTAAGTAATGGCTGATTAATGCCTCAAAAAATAGTCCCAACGGTAGGCTTTCTGCCTTCCGTCACCTTCCCAGAAACTCTGGGGACCAAACTGTAAATATTGAAACTTCAGGGATCAAACTGTACATCTGACATAGTTCTCTGGTCCAAAAAGATAATATTAGACAGCCCCACAGCCCCACGACCCGAGAACCCGGAACCGAAACCGGACGGGACGGGCGGGCGGCGGCGCGCGTGTGGGCTTAGCCTTGAACCCAAGCACATCTAGGTCTTCCCTCCTTTAAACACATGGGATACCCCTTGGGGATCCAAACCCTTTACCACCTTAGAGACTTATATATAGAGCAATTCTTCTTATTCCCACCGATGTGGTAGATTTGTCCCACACCACATTTCCATGTCTCAAACACCTTACTTCGTGGACCAATATCTCTTTCATTTCTCAACGAAATTAGACGATTCTTGGCCCTACGGTCATCTACTCACTTCGTAGATCATGCATGTGTGAAGAGACAAGGTCTCCAACATGCGGAACACTAGTGTTTAATTCATCAAAGATGGGTGGACGCATCTCCCCGCCAAAGGCTAATTTCCAACAAACCCCTCTATGAAAGAGAGATTGTGGCGCACGCACAAGGTGCCTACATTTCAGCAATCTTTCAGCGAAAAGATATTGCATCAGGAGTGGTAGCTTTCACTTTGAACCTTCCCTAGTTGAAACCATCGGACTTACTTACTGCGCGGTGAATGTGATGTCTTGAACCGTCAGTGTTTAGTGTAAGCCAAGACAATGATATCAACATAATAACTCTTCTTATTCATTTTCCTTCTTACGTTTCTATCCGTTGTGGCCATGGACACACTTGGATTCTTAAGTGCGTTCATTTGAGGCGGCCATCCTCGCACTTAAATAGGTGATCTCCTACAAGGTATCCTGCTATACCCCACTTCTCAAGTGTTAGGAATCATTAAAAGTTTTCCCAACCTTAACCTCAACCGTTTGAGGATCTTTTAAAGGTTTGGAAGCTTAACCTTTACCCACCATGCAGGTAGCACTTTAATGTCTATCGCGGGAACAACTTTGGATTCATGTTTGTCTACAGAAATCATCATCCGAGGTGCTCTTGCTTCCACCGAAGCGCTCAACTGAACCTTTTGCCGCTTAGTTTTCCCATTAAACCAAATTCTTGGGATCTCCAATCAGTATGGTTGGGTTACCACCGCAAAGGTTCGTATTGTTTGGGTTTTAAGCCAATTCCCCTAGACAGGCAGAACACTTGATCTCCGGGTAGTCTCTTAGTTAGTAAACAAGGATGTGACACCCGTGATGATCAACTGTCATACGGTCTTATATCTCCGACAGATCCTGAAAGATATGTCCAGACGCCGTCATCCGTGTCCTTCCTGAAACCGACCGGCTAGCCACAGTGTATAACTGCTGAAGGCACGGGTTTCTCCCAATAAGGGACGTCCTCTAAGGAGCCGTGAAATTACTCAACTTCTTTCATGCTTTGTATAAAGCGATAAACTCCGATTCTATCATGAATCGGCCGATGCAAGTTTGCTTAGAGGATTTTCCAAGACCCACCATACACATTTACTTGTGGCTTTGGTGTTCTCCAGATCTGATGTCCAGTTTGCATCACTGTGTTCTCCCAGAATCGCTGGACATCCAGAATACTATAATCTGTAGATAAGTGAATAATTCAGATATCGTCATATCCGATTTAACGCCTTCTACCGATCATGTATTAAAATCATCAGTGAACATTAGTTCAACTGATCTGTTCGTAGGACGATACCAGGTCGGTTGTAGTGTGTACAATACATTGAACTACACATGACCTGTGCATATCACTCCTTGTCTATGGGTGCACCATGATTCCAATCAGTTCTATGATTCATATCCATTGGTGGCTTCAACGAGATTGTCAACTATCGACCAGTCCGTTAGATGTCTTAGAAATCCAATTCCTAAGATGTCATCTGTGATACCCATATCTTTCATATCGAGACTTTGTTTCAATATGACTTTTACTTTCAGACTGTTGATTCTCCAACTGTTGGCTTTCTAATTTCAGAGTCAATGTTTCTATGGTCAGATTCATTATTTCTGTTTTATCTGAAACTTTCAGGACCAAAATGTAAACATTTCAGGGACCAAAATGAAAGTTCAGGAAGAAGCCCAACAGTTCAGCAAACCAACTCTGATCCTCTTCTTCCAACTCTCCGGTTGGGAAGGCTAATTCAACATGCATGCCACGCAAGACTGCAATGGCCCT
Organism: Anisodus acutangulus; assembly: GCA_029783415.1. Classification (NCBI taxonomy): domain Eukaryota; kingdom Viridiplantae; phylum Streptophyta; class Magnoliopsida; order Solanales; family Solanaceae; genus Anisodus; species Anisodus acutangulus. Next base: position 37,174,087 of record CM056492.1, read on the forward strand.
GGATGTGAAGCTACTCACAGGGGAGCACATCTTACAACCCAAAGGTTCTTTTCCCGGAGAAAGATCAACCATTACGCAAGTATGGTTCTATATGATAGAGTTTATTTCTCTCTTTGTAGCTTCTTTCCAAAGCAGCGCTTTTGGAGATGACATTTATTTGTTAATTGTCCATGGTTCATTCTTAACCATACAACCTAGAAGGACTGAAACAAGTTTTTGTCCCCTTCTTTGCTCCGTCTTGGTTCAACATCAAGAATCTCTGAGTTCTGCAGATCTGGAATATTAAGTTCCGGATAGCCAGCAACTTTCGAGTCCTGTAGATACGGAACGTCTAGTTCCGGACAGTCAGGCCCTCACGGGTTCTTGTTAACCTTGCGCAATTACTCCTTTTTCCTTTTTCAAGGAAATCTATCTTCAAAGAATTCAGTATTCTTTGACGCCAAGAGGCGATCAACACTACTGTTATTTGCAGATCCAGTGGATATGCAATCTACAGTCTTAGGTAAAACTTGACCTGTTTCAGTATTTCAACTTTTACCAAGCCACCCCACATAATTTGGGCGTACGACTTTGCGCTTGGCTAACACCGTTGGACTGAGGTGAGAAATGAACAGTCGTTTAATGAACGATGCTTCATATTCTCCCCCTCTATCACTATGAATTTCTCAATCCGTCGGCTTAGTTGATTTTCAACTTCTGCTTTGTAGCGCTTATCCGCTTCAACAACTTCATCTTTGCTTTTCAACAAACAAAGGATTCCATACGTTGTACCATCATCAATGAAGATCACAACGTACTTGTCTCCCCCCTCTATTTTGTATAAACTTCAAATCACCCAAGTAGGTGTCACTAAGTTCTAGAGGAGGGGTGCTTCTTTCGTTATTCCCTTGACGGAATTTGGAAAGGTGATTTTGCCTCTTCGTCTACCTCACATTCATTTTGAGGTTTTATGTCGACAGAAGGCAACAATCTCAACATCGTTAGCTTTTGAATGACTTGCTATTTAACGTGTCTTAATCTATGATGGCATAGATGCACGGATTACAAATATATCATTCATTTGGCTACAGACATATTGTACCATTCTTAGTTATTATAGACCTGTTGGACTAGTCTCAAACCAGCTTGACCAACAGTGTCCCTTAAACCAAGTTTGGGACATGTATCACCTCATCTTAGAGTGATCCTATTTCCTGAAGTCCTATTGAGGACAACATCTCCAACCCCTTTGATTTTAGAGGTGGCGTTGCTTCACATGAACAACCTATTGCCCGTGGTTAGGGCGCAACCGGATCATATGTGATCTGGATACTCTGGCCCACTCCAGTTGCTTTGGCAGACTGAGTGTCCAATTTCTTTTCTGCCTTTCTTTAGGCCTTCAGATCATTTAAGACCTGGAAACTCTGGCCCACCCTAATAGGTGTCCATTACTTTTCCTATGAAATGAATTCTGGCCCCACTCCAGTCGCCCAGAGGCTTTATATGACTGAGTGTCCAAAATCATCATATCAAAGAAATTTTGGCCCACTCCAGTCGCCCGGAGGCTTTATATGTTTGAGCATCCAATATCATCCTATGAATCTTCTGCCAAATAGTATGACAGACTCAACGTCTTTAACTTTTAGACTTCTTCCGTTATGATTGGTGCCCAGATAATTCTTGGCGCTTACTTAAGAGTGGTAACAGTTTTCGCCTGATCGATAGATCTTACTCCCTCGTATGTGCGAACATACTTTACACACTTTTAATAATTACTCTTAAAAGAACGGATCTTTTTAAGTTGCTTTACAATCCAATCTTTAAACGGAAAAGAAGATGAGATTAAACTTCTGATTTTTAAAGCGTAAGGAATATAAATTATTTTTATATTCCTCCTTACTTTAATCAATTTTTAATCATACCTCATTTAATCTTTATTCTTGACAAGTAAGAAAAACTACTTATCCCAATTTCGGATTCTGGCTCACTCCAGTCACTTCATCAAACTGAGTGTCCAGTTCCTTCTTACCATTATTCGGCTCTTTGTATGCAGGGATGATCTACAGGCCTTCTGCTGCAAGATAGAAGTACATCTTCAGTCTTCTCCTCTTGTCCTAGTTGACATCCTCAGGCTCTCGAGAGCGCTTGTTCCCACCAGTCTTGGTAGCGGTGACACCATGAACATGTTCATCATCATCACTCTCTTCTACCAGAAAACTATTGCCATTTCCAGATTTGGTCACACAACTTTTGACCGACATCTTTCGAACACTAATAGTATTACAATACAATCTTGTCTTAAGTTGTTGGTATTCTATGGTACTTTATAGAGCACTACGGGAAGTAATAACTATTACAAATATTCGAAAGGATAAATAAATGGTCAATCTTCAAAACTGCCGCATGTGTGTTGTGTCTTGAATCTTGATCACCTTGCAAAGCCAATGTTGAGAACTGCCGCAAGTTTGTTGTGTCTTGAATGTTGATATCCTGAAATCAAGAAACAACTAAATCTGGATGGTTACAACGTTGTGTGTTGAGTCGAGGATAGCCCTCTATCCTTAAGACAAGATTGCCCCGTATATATGCTTTTACGTTAGCGGGCAATAGTCTCTCAAGATAAAACAACACTTTAATATCAACACTACAAAGCCAATAGGTTGAGCCTGGCGAAGAAAACAACTATGACTCGACTTGCTGAAGATATGGAATAGGAAGGAAGAGTTTCTCTCTACTCTTCTCTTTTGTCTCTGTGTATATAATGTGTCTCTGTAGTGTATATCTTGTGTATATGTGTGGGTTTGCTCACTGATTTTCGTCACAATTTGCTCACTGTTTTGAGCTATTTTGTGGCTGTTTTTTCAGTGTATTCCTCACTGTTTTCAGCCTTCTGTGCAGTGTATTTTCGTCACTATTTTCAGTGTGTTTTCTGCCTATTTGCTGCCACTGTTTTGAGCCAAATGAAGCTCAATATATAGCATGAGGAGGGGCTGTCCAACAGCCACAAACAAGGCTGTAATGGCCCTTAAAGGAGGGTTGTAATGGCAGGTTTTAATGCCATGAAAGAGGTGAATTAAGGTCATGAAGGAGGCTACTCAATTGCCCAACTAATGGGCTGTTAATAGAGAAGTTAATCAGCCAAGTAATGGCTGATTAATGCCTCAAAAAATAGTCCCAAAGGTAGGCTTTCTGCCTTCCGTCACCTTCCCAGAAACTCTGGGGACCAAACTGTAAATATTGAAACTTCAGAGACCAAACTGTACATATGAAAGAATCCTGGTCCAAACTGTACATCTGGCAGAGTTCTCTGGTCCAAAAAGATAATATGAGATAGCCCCGAGAACCCGAGAACCCGAGAACCCGGAACCGGACGGGCGGGCGGTGGCGCGCGTGTGGGCTTAGCCTTGAACCCAAGCACATCTAGGTCTTCCCTCCTTTAAACACATGGGATACCCCTTGGGGATCCAAACCCTTTACCACATTAGAGACTTATATAGAGAGCAATTCTTCATATTCCCACCGATGTGGTAGATTTGTCCCACACCACATTTTCATGTCTCAAACACCTTACTTCGTGGACCAATATCTCTTTCATTTCTCAACGAAATTAGACGATTCTTGGCCCTACGGTCATCTACTCACTTCGTAGATCATGTATGTGCGAAGAGACAAGGTCTCCAACATGCGGAACACTAGTGTTTAATTCATCAAAGATGGGTGGACGCATCTCCCCGCCAAAGGCTAATTTCCAATAATTATTTTATGGCTATGTTCTCATGATGCGAATGACTAGAATCTACAGCACTTTCAGCCACAAATTTTGCCAATTTATCTATGAGAGAAACTCGAGAAAGCTGAGACTTAGGAACTACCGGACTTAATCTAGGTCTAGAACAAGTCTCTAGAAGCCAAAATTTCTTAATCTTAGTAGTTATTTTCTTTTCCTCCCACTTGGCTTGAAGTTCCGAGTGTACACCCAAATTTTCTCATTGGGACCAAACTCGTGATAAATTTTAGTCAATTAATCCTTTCAATAATCTGGTAAGAATTGCTTTAATATACCCAAGGCGTCCCAATTCGAAATATGTTTAAAATGTTGAAAATTTCTGACAGTGTTCTTCCAAAAAGACGAAGATGGCCTGATATAGATGCAGATGAGTCCATTTTGAATTTTTTAAAATCTTCAAATTTTCTTTCTCCTTCCCTTCGCGCAACTCTTTCCTCCCTAAAGATATTTTACAGTGTCCTTGGGACATTCTTGATGATTTCAGGCTCAGAGTCTGAATCATTACTAAATATATTCCTTCGATGCCGTATTCTTCTACGTTGTCCTTTTGCTTCACTTTTATCATTACTCCCACTTGGAGCAATTCAAACTTGTCCCCGTTCAGCCATGTCTGAAATGAAAACAAGAAAACAAAAAATGGTTGTTACCATTCAATGTGACAACACATGTCACAAATAACATGTAGAAGAATTTCAATAGAGGAATTAGAACTGAGCAAAGTTTACACTAAAGGGGTAAATTGTCTAGATTTTAAAAAAATGTTCAAATCCAGACAAAACAACAAAAAACATTTACTGTTAGAAATACTGATCTATATGAGAGACCGTGACTCAGATAACCCAAATAGACCAATTTTTTTTTTTTTTTTTTTGCATTCATTTAAACAAAGGGCGGAAGAGTCCATATACTCCCAGTCATATATCACTGATTTAGAGACATTTATGCTAACCACTTGATGTACAGAAGAATCCATCTAATCACACTCAAATAAATTCACACTTAATTTAATAGGAGAAAGATGAATCCATTTTAGTTATTTCTTTAAGAAAAAATGGTCCGTCAGTTTTTTGTAGATTAAAAAAATATTAACATAGACCAGTCAAACATTATGATGAATCTGCACTACGATAGCACTAGTAGTCTCTGCAATTTAATAGTCTTTCCCAAACAAGTATGAAGTCTCCACGTTTGAGAAAGTTAATAAAATTAACATAGTGCAACTCTCAAACATTTAAGGACCACTGGTCAAAGAACATACTGTTAAGAGTGGACAATCCTCACCGTATAAGCTAATTTTTGGAGTTGAGTTAGGCTCAAGATCCATTCTTTACATTTATATTGTTCATGCTCCAGTTAACGAGGTTTGGACGTGCGGGGGAGTGTTAAGAGTAGACAATCCTCACCTTATAAGCTAGCTTTTAGGGTTAAATTAGGCCTAAGATTCATCCTTTACACGTACCATACATGGCCAAAGCATGGAGAAGTAATTATGACAGACATCTGCAACTTCTCGAGCAAAATTCAAACAAAAAAAATTGCTCCTATATCACTTCACATGGTACCTTTTAATTAATTAAAATAAGTGTCCCTCAAAGCCAAAACAGACAAATAATTGGCTTTTCATGAGAAGGCCTTCTCTTTTCACGGGTACCGCAGAAGAAAAAAATATTGGATCTGTAAAACACGTACGGGAATAGTAAATAACTATTACAGTGATCAAAAGGATAAACAACAAAGATTACAACAACAAGCTGTCAATCTCTTGATCTTGAATTGGAACTCCAAATCTGGATCTTGTAGTCGGAAATACAAGGACATGAACTGCTACACTTGTGGCTTGTAGATCCGCTGAGAATCCGAACGGTTAGAGTCTTTTGAGAATCAAGTTCACACCTGAAACACTTAGCAACCAATTAGATAATCACAACACCACCGGGTCGGTAGAAATAGTGGAGTAAATCCACTGAAGAACAGTGGTGTACGCACCTGTTTTTTACCGCGGTTCGCGACGATTATCGAACAAAACGCTACGACGATGGCGGCATGGAATAGAGTACGTGATATATTCCAAGATAATCAAAATTCTCGTGTTGTTACCCTTGAGTAGGAATTCTCCCACATCAATATGGAATATTTCCCCAACGTTTCAGCATATTGCAAAATGTTGAAAGAATTGGCAGACCAACTTCGCAACGTTAGTGCGCCAGTTACCAACGACCTTCTTGTTCTTCAGATAGTTGCAGGCGTATCTGAGGCCTATATGTGTGTTGGCACGCTTCTTCGTCAGAGAAGCCCTCTTCCGCAATTTTATCAGGCTCGTTCTATGCTTACGCTCGAAGAAGCAGGCTTGGCCAAAAAAGTGGTTACTAGTGCTAGTCCCGTAGTCATGATGACGTTCTCCACAAATTCTTCGAGTTTTGTTGATAATTCGGGCAAAAAATGTACTCACGATGGCAGAAAAAATAGTCGGAAAAATAATGCCAAAAATTACGGGGGAAACGCGGTGGTTCTGACGGTGGTAACAGTGGCAGTGTGTCCCGCCCCAATAGTAGTGGGCCACAACCCAACTGGTCCCAGCCTTGGGCCCCCTGGTCGTGGGCCTAGGCCAATGGGCAGTGGCCCAACAGCCCCTACAGCCCAACAGTATCATCGCCTATCCACTGGACTGCCCATCAGCAGTTTTCTCAGCCCAATTCCTTCTGGCCTAGTGGATTTTGCCCCAGTTCTGGGCTGGGCAGCAAGCCGGTGTACTTCGGCCCCGGCCTCCTCAGGACCATCATACAGCGGGCCCCACCCCGACCGGCATTGAAGCCGCGATGCACACACTTGGATTAAATCCCCCGGACACAAATTGGTACACGGACACCGGAGCTACTACGCACATGTCGTCCGACAAAGGTACTCTCTCGTCTTATTCTAATTTGAGCAGTAATTGTGATATAATTGTGTAGTAAAGACAATATACACTTGGACCAAAAAAATTTGTGCTCAAAATATTTTGATTTTCGAGCACATGTTTGTCGGTAAATTTTTTTTAATGGATTCAAGTAGAGTTTTTTCGAATGTATCAATAATCTAGACCCATACTGCGAGTTGTTTCATGCCATAAATAAACTCGGACACTCAAGAAATCAGTTGGACAGGCGGATTCACATCTCTTACAACCAACACAGTCCTCTGTTCGTGGAGCAGAAGCAATTTGTTTAGCCTTACAACCGTTCCAAGGTATCATTTCTAATACATCGGTGTGGCAGGCTCAGACACATTGAGTACATCCTATACATGTATCATAAATCTTTACTGAATGTGACATTGAGTCTATACGTTTTTGAATGTTATAAATTTTTGATCTAGTAAACTTAGAAACGAATCATATATTTAGATACCAGATGAATCAATGAGTTATCATAATTTTCTAATCAACCCCCTTCTGGATTGGTTTATGAAATATGAGAGAAGCCAAAATACTTTGATTTCTTATGTTTTGCAAACAAGATCATACCTTACATAGCAAACATGCTAATTAAAATTGATTTATTAATATTAGAATCTAGATGATTAATACTAATTATTCAACAAATTCGATTGGTTGATACGAGTTGATTTTCTGTTACGGTAAATTGATGAAACAATAGCCAGTCCAATGGCTGCTTCAGCGGCTGCAATCGATATAACAAAAATTGAGAAAATGTGTCATTTTAATTGACGATTATCAAAAAAATTAGAAAATGTTACAAAATTGATATTAACCACATTCAATATAAGTTCAAGACACATAAGGGCTCTAACCATATTTCGACTTGTGATCAATATGTAGATACCGATAGAAAATAAATAGGCACTCAAAACAAGTACATGTTCGAGAATCATTAAACAACTCCTTATCAATCTCGACTCCTTTCAATATGAACAACAATTCAACTAATTTAATTGATTAGTATATAACAAGTATGGAACAAAGAAATATATTGGTACTAGATTGACCTAACATCTTTCTATTTATACAGTTGGAATTCAAATAGAATTGAAGGAAAATGAATGTGATAAGACAAAACAAAATTCTATTTGAATTTCAGGTTTTAATAAAAAGAATTATTGACGAGCTACAGCAATTGCACCTATTAAAGCAACAAAAGGATTATTGAAATCAGTTCAAATGGAAGAAAAAAATCTGTTGATAAATGAATTCCAATTTGTTTACTATTACTTAAAAAATCTTGCTTTATAATCTGGTTTGATCTTTTAGTCCAAATAATCTCGTACCATGACGTATCTGAAATAGTAGTAATTAGTGAAATAAAAAGACTTATACAAACCATCGAAGTAATTCCATTTCCTACGGTCCAAAGATGGAAATCTTTGTAATATTCTGAACCATTCATGAACATCACAGCAAAAATAATCAAAACATTTATAGCTCCTACATAAATAAGTAGTTGCGCAGCAGCTACAAAATATGAGTTAGATAGACTATAGAATAACGATATACAAACAAGAACCAATCCCAAGGAAAAGGCAGAATAAATTGGATTGGAAAGTAATACCATCCCTAGACCCCCTAATATAAGACCCGATCCTAGAAAGACTAAAATATCCATTTTTTTATAAAAAAAATTCAAAAATGAAAAATTTCATGACTTTATTGACCTGACCAGGAAAAAAGAAGTTTTTATATTTTTATGATACTTCTTAATTGTTAATTGAATGAAATTGTAATGGGTATGAATTGACGTAGATGCTTTTATTTTATTGGACCACTATCAATTCTTTATTCATCGAAGAGTAGTTTAAACCTATCTATTTTTTTTATCATTTATTTACTTTTAAACCATTACTATTATTATAACTATAATATAGTATTATAACTATAATATAGAAATCGTTATAGAAATAATTTTTGTTTTCAATCTAAATTAAGCTAGGAGTCTCATTAACCAACCACTAATTTGAATTGACCAAGAAAAAATCTAATTCTTTTAGATCCGAACTAAGCCTTCGTAATTCAGAATTTTTTTCGAATCGAATTAAGGGTTTAGTCATTTTTATTTGAGGTAAATTCGAAATTGTTCGAATTGTGTAATCATCAATTACTGACATTGGTAAGCGACCCAAAGAGATTTGATTATAATTCAATTCGTTACGATCATAAGTAGAAAGTTCATATTTTTGTCATTGATAAACAATTTGTTGGGCAATACTCAACGCAATTACCACAAAATATACAGATTCCAAAATCAATACTGTAATTAAGCAATCATTTCTTTCGAATATCCGTTTCCAACTTCCAATCAACAACGGATGAATCTATAGGACATACACGCACACATACTTCCCAAGCAATGCATTTATCAAATTCAAAGTGTATTCGGCCTCGGAAACGTTCCGATGTGATCAATTTTTTATAGGGGTATTGAATAGTTACAGGTAAACGATTTGTGTGTGACAGGGTAATCATGAAACCTTGGCCGATGTATCTGGCGGCTCGTATTGTTTGTTGACCATAATTTATGGATTTGTTTTATCATAGGCAGCATATTTAGAATATATATAAAAAAAAAATTATGCTTGTTTCTTTCTCTTGTTTGAGACAAGTCGTGAATCTATAATATTGTGGTCTTTTACAGTGAAAGAAGTTAGAACGAAGTTGTTAATAATAGATTACCTAGAGAAATAGGTAAAAGAAATTTCCACCCAAGATTTAATAATTGGTCCATTATGAGCCTCGGTAAAGTCCATCTTGTTGCAATAGGAATGAACAAAAACAAATAAGTTTTGGCTAATGTGATAAAGATACCAATTAGTGTTCCAAAGCTTTACCCCTTTTATTTATGTCAAATAGCTCAGGAACAAATATGTACGGAATAGAAAGATTTCAACCTCCAAAGTAAAGAACTGTTACAAATAATGAAGAAACTAGTAGATTCAGATATGAAGTAATGTAAAATAAACCAAATTTGATACCTGAATATTCGATTTGATACCCTGCTACTAATTCTTCTTCTGCTTCTGGTAAATCAAAAGGTAATCTTTCACACTCGGCTAGAGAAGAAATTATAAAAACGATAAACCCGATGGGTTGACGCCACAAATTCCACCCCAAAAAACCATATTTTGACTGCGCTTCCACTATATCAACTGTACTTTAACAGATAATCATAGTCGATGATAACATCACTGTGCCCATCGCTATTACAGAACCGTACGTGAGATTCACCTCATACGGCTCCTCAGAGGTCACAAATAAATCTAAGGGCCCTTTACTATTCTTTATCTTGATATATTTGTCAGATAGAGTCAAAATCTATCCTAAGGTCCCAAATTAGACCAATGAAATTATGTCTGCTATATTTAAAACTAATAAATAAGTGCTTCTGAATTGATCTCATCTTTTAGTAATTTTCATTTTTATTTGTTGATTAATAACCTTATCATTAAATAAAATGCGCTTTATAGCAATATCACATATACATTTCAACCTCGAATTTTCAATTACTAAAAAAAATTAGAGAGTCTATTAGTTCACGAATCATGACAAAAATTGTATCTCTCTAAATAGAAATCAAAATTGAATTATAGGAAAGAAAGAATAAAAACAAAAAAATAAAAAAGGAAGAAAAAAGGACATCCCTCCTTTTTTTCTTTTGCAATTAGATTCTTTTCTTTCTATTTCGATTTTTTGTATTTCATTCATATTCTCCTTTCTAAGAAAAAGGGGCTTTAACCAAAGTAAAAGATTACTTTGTTCTTGATAGTTATTTACTTACTCAGTGGATAGGAGCATACTCTGGATCAGAATCATGGGGAGTACTTCTTGATCATTTCTACGAATGTAAATCACCAATTCGAATTCCTTTTATGTACAGAAATATCCTCTTGGATAACTTACATAATCTCAATTACTAATCCTTTGTGTATCTTGGTCTTCCTAACCATCCACTCATTTTTGCTTTCAACCCCCCGTTATGGAAATCCATCTATGGTAATAGGCAGTAAAAACTCCATACAGTTGATCTGTTGAACCCGCTTCAAGCTATCATGACAATTCACCAATCTTGGGATAAACAATCTCTATTGCTTATGTTTACTTTTTTCACCATTTGATTCATGTACATAGGAAATGAGACTCAGCCTTTTTACTGCAAATTTAGAAGCCGTTTTCTTTCACTCATATAACTATCTGGTTTAGTTCATCAACTTAAATGCTGAATAAAAATTAAAAAATATATATATTCAAGCAACTCTTTCTACCCTTGTTTCTAGAAAGAAAAGAATTTGGAGAAATTTTAGGTCTCGCCGAATCACACGTAGAGATATTGATAACACACATAGAGCTGTATTTCATAACTAATTGATTGGGCAGCTGCATGTAGACCACCTAAAAAGGAATATTTATTATTTGATCCATATCCTGACATAAGAAGTCCAACGGGAGCAACACTTGAAATGGCAATCCATAAAAAAAACACTAATACTAAGATCAGCTAGAACAATGTGATCACCAAAAGGAATTACTGAATAACTTAGAAAGATAGATATTACTGCTATGGATGGTCCGATACTGAATAAACGAGGATCTCCTGTAGATGGAATTAGGTTCTCTTTCAAAAGTAGTTTTGTCCCATCTGCTAGAGCTTGAAGAATTCCTAAAAGGCCAGCATATTCAGGTCCGATACGTTGTTGTATTCCTGCAGATATTTCTCTTCTAACCAAATAATTACTAGTACACCTATTGTGATTTCTAATACAAGAATCAAAATAGGGACAAGCATCCATATGATCCCATAGACTTCTTTTAAGGATTCCAATTTGAAAAAAGAATTGATAGTTTCTATTTCTGTTGTATCAATTAGCATTTCAACGATCAACTTCTCCCATAATGATATCTATGCTACCTAGTACTGTCATAATATCATCCAATTTCATTCTTTTAACTAACTGAGGAAGAATTTGCAAATTTATAAAACTTGGTGGGCGAATTTTCCATCTCCAAGGAAAAAACGCTCTGATCTCCTATGAGAAAAATTCCCAATTCTCCTTTTGGGGCTTCAACTCTCACATAAAGTTCTTGTTTCGACAATTCAAAAGTTGGAGAAGGTTTTTTACTAATAAACCGATATTCAAAATAATTCCATTCAGGATCTTTTAATCTGTCAAAACGTCGGATTTCTAAATTTTCGTAAGGCCCTCCTGGAATTCCTTCCAGAGCATGTTGAATAATCTTTATGGATTCGGTCATTTCACCGATTCGTACTAAATAATGAGCTAATGAATCCCCTTATTGTTTCCATTGAACCTGTCAATCAAATTCGTCGTAAGACTCATAATGATCAACTTTACAAAGATCCCATTCTATTTTGGAAGCGCGTAGCATTGGTCCCGATAAACCCCAATTTAATGCTTTGTCTCCCCCAATAATGCCTACGCCTTCAACTCTTTCTAAAAAAATAGGATTTCGGGTAATAAGTTTTTGATACTCAGCAACCCCCGTTAAAAAATAATCACAAAAATCCAAACATTTATCTATCCAGCCATAGGGTAGATCGGCAGCCACCCCTCCGATACGAAAATAATTATGCATCATTCGCATACCGGTGGCAGCTTCGAAGAGGTCATATATTAATTCTCTTTCTCTAAAAATATAGAAGAAAGGGGTCTGCGCACCAATATCCGCCATAAAAGGACTGAGCCATAACAAATGAGAAGTTATCCGACTCAACTACAACATAATGACTCTGATATAGCTAGCTCTTTTAGGTACTTGAATATTACCTAATTGTTCGGGTCCATTATGGTTATTGCTTCTGTGAACATAGTAGATAAATAATCCCAATGTGTTACATAAGGCAAATATTGTATAATTGTTCAATTTTCCGCAATTTTATCCATCCCTCTATGTAAATAACCCAATATTGGTTCGCAGTCGACAACATCTTCACCATCTAGAGTAACGATGAGTCGAAGAACACAGTGCATTGATGGGTGTTGAGGCCCCATATTGACTATCATGGGGTCTTTTCTTGTAGTTGATGCAGTCATAAGTTTTTACCGATTCATTCGTCCATGAATTGCTGAAAGTAAAAAGAAATTTATCAAAATTTAATAGAAACATATAAGTTAAAATGAAATGACTCTTCAAATTAATCAAATTAATGAGTTTTTGTCTCTCGAATGTCCAACTGATTAATTAATTATTTATAACGTACTCTATTTTTTTTCCAAATAAGCTAGCAGTGGTTGACGTTTTTCCAAAATTTTCTTCAAACCTCTCTCATATAAATAATTTTTTTTGTGCAATTCTAAATGTGAAGTAAGTCTCCGTATCTTATTGGTGAAATTGAATACTTGAAATTCAACAGATCCTCTCTTTTCTTCTTGAAAAATAACTGAAATGACAGAATTTTTTACCATAAAAGAATTTCCCCTTTCTTTATTTTACAGATATGGATTTTTTCAAATTTTATCGATCAGTAATAATAATGCATGTAATTTGAACGTGGTATATAGACTTAATTTCTTTATGAACTCCTAATTTTATCAATTCCAATAAATTAATCAAATTAAAAATTTTATTCAGATAGGAATCCAAAAAGATGGTAGGTACATTTTTTTCATTCACAAAAGCGAATAATTTAAACCTCAAATCCTAAAATGAAGAAGATTCTGTTGATTCATTTCTAGATCTAATCGATACCTTATTGATTTAGTATCGTCTACTCGAATTAGATTCGAATGAGATGTAATACAAGGCATGTGTGCATTTATTTGCTTTCAGATACTCTATACGAGACAGGGTATATAGTACTATCAATTAATTTTCAATCGTGGATACATATGTTTCCTTAAGATACTGAAACGGCTACCATTATTGGTATCAAACCAATAACGATTCATACAAGCTAAATCTCCTAATCGATAATTAGACCAAAGAAAGAACTTCAATTTAATTAATTCATTTTATCCTTATAAAGAGGTTTCCTTTCATCCAAAAATTGACTCCAGTTTTTTACATTGGTTTCGTTGCAAAATACTGAATTTCTATCGACGCCATTCCAATTCAAAGAATTCAAAAAACATCGAATTCTCAATTCTCTACGACGTCTAGACCATAAAATATTTTCAGGAACAAGCAAATAAAAATATTTTTTGTCTGTATTTATTCTTTGAGTTTGAAGTTGCAAAATGAATTCATCAAAATTCTTTTTATCAACATGTCTTTGGTCTCGGTATCTTTGATTAGTTTGGTGTTTACTTTTATGAACCAATGAAATACCTATGGTTTGATACATAATAAATTGTCCATTATTTTTTACAGACAACCGAATAGGTTCGATAATCAATATCCCCTTCTTCGTCAATTTCGTAAGAGTTAAATTACCCTGAATCAACATTATATCCAAACTCATTTCTCCCCTTTGAACGGACGATATACTAATTTTGGTTGGATTTATCAGTCGAAGCAGGAGACAATACACCTTGATATTCTCGATCATTCTTTGATTCAAATCATCATTCCATTTCAATTGAAAAAGCAAATAACGTTCAAGAACAAATCTAGTTCTGCTTCCGTGTTGCTTTTGTATTGTTTTTTTCCTTTTACCCTTCTTTGTGTCTGATTCCGCGTAATCTTTTTCAAGATCGTTTTGATGTTTTGAGAGAACAGGGCTCAGATTTACTTTGTTTTCTATATCTGATCCACGCTCTCTTTCTCGTTGACTTGCGGGTTCTTTTGCTTCTTGAATTCGATTCTTTATTTTTTTATTTGATGGTATAAAAACGTTTTGTTTTTTGGTTTTTATTGATGTTTTTATTTTGACTAACATTTTCATTTGTGTTCAAATTTAAAAGAAGTAATTTGCTTGTTATAATCCACGATTTTCTTTTATATACATTATAAAGTAGTACAAATTCAGGGAAGAACCAAAATTTCAGATTGAATATGGGACGATTAAATATTTTTTCATTCATTCCCATCCAATCAAAAAAGACTTTTTTCAAATTGTTTTGAGTGTTTTCTGGATTTTGATGAATTGTAAGATAAAAAGGGCATTTTTTTTATCAATTTAATCAATTATTTGATAATTATTAATACCAAATTTAGTATTTGGATTACTGTTGGTATCGATCTTAACCCAGGCCTCAATATCTCCTTTTTGTCTAAGAGAAAAATGGATAATTTTCCAATCAAAATATTTTCTATCGAGATTTCTTTCTATATATAGAATATTGTCTTTTCTTAGATAATTATTGATATGAAGATTGTCGGGCATATCAAAAAAGTTGTGTTTGGACGTGTTGGAATTATAAGAAATTTCTCGGTTCTTATTTACTTGAAAGGGTAATCTAGAAATAAATGAGTCACTTTTATTTTCATAATTAATCGATTTATATGATAAAAGAGCATATCTATAACATTTTTAAAAATTATCTTCTTGGATTGATAATGAATAGAGTTCAGAATCATTTTCTTTTTTTATAATGAATTAATTGGTCGTTTTCATATGAATTCCATTTGTTTAAATTTCTATTTTTATTTTGAGCCATACAACTTTGATTAACCCTAATTCACCATTTTTGTGGCATTAATCTAGACCATCTAATCTGAGATAAATCGTATTGATAATGTCGTCTTAGCCAGTTTTTCCATTGATTGATTCTATAACTCTGAAGTTTCTTATGTTTTAATTCTGAATGAAATATTTCTAGTATTCTAAAATAGTCCTTTATTTTAGTCTTAAGGAAAAAAGATGTGTTGGTATATTGAAGAACAGATCTAAATTTAGACAAATTAATAACTTGGGTTTGTGATAATTTGTAAAATACATATGCTTGTGACAAGTAGGACAAATCAAAAATAATATGTGAATTTTTCTTACTAATATTATAAAGTGACTTTTTTATAGTCGAAATAAAGTTAATTTTTTTATTATTAATTTTTTCTTTATTTATTTCATTATTGAAAATGTATTTATCAATCAATTTGTTTGTTGATTCAAGAAAGAGTTGTGTATTAATTCTGGTAATATTAATGATAGATAAAAAAGATCAACGTATAATCTTTGAATGAATAATTTTATAAAATAATGGAATTTCCATATTAATCGAGTATTTCTTCTTTGTAATATTTGGAAAATATTTTTTGTCGATTCGAATTTTTTTATATTATTTGTTTTATTACGACTAATGTCTATTTCTGGAGTTACTTTCTTTTTCTCTTTTGTAATTCTTTCTATTTTATTTTTTATTGTACTTGTTCTATCAGTGAAGAATTTGGCCAATTCCCAGATTCAATTTGACTAAATGATTCGTTAATTATCTGATTACTAATTAGAGAATCTTTTTCATTTTTCGTTACATTCGATTCAGATATTTCTTTGAATCTAAAAAATACAATTAGCTTTATTTTTTAAAGTTCTTTTCTTATTTTGTTTTTTATAGAAATAGAATACTTTTGATAAGCCATTTTTTAGTTTCTTTTGAAATTTTTTGAAATAATTTTGTTTTTCCTTTTAAAACTTTTAGAGTTATAAAATATTTCTTTTTGAATTTTCCATTTTTTTCGAGTTCCTTAAAAATAGGCTAAAAAGGGGAAGGCCGACTTCGGGGAGAGCCAAAGGAAAGTTCAGCTTCCATTCCCCAAACTGTTAAAAAATAAAAATCATCTTTTTGTTTTTTCTTTTTCATTAGCTCTTCATGGAGGGGAATGGAAATTCAATTCCGATTCGTGGTTATGGTCATAAAACTTTGTTTCCCCCCAATACACCCCTTATTATGAAAAATATTCTTCATGCCCCTAAATTGATTAAAAATTTGGTGTATGTCCGAAAATTCACCACTGATAATTTTGTTGCTGTTGAATTTGATCCGTTTGGGTTTTCTGTGAAGGATTTCAAGACGGGGAGTCCTCTCATGAGGTGTGATAGTAGGGGAGATCTTTATCCTACCACGCTAAGTTCCGGTTTATCGAGTCACGCATTGCCATCAACTTTTACAGCTCTAGCTCCTTCCTTGTGGCATGCTCGTCTAGGTCATCCTGGGTCGTCTATTTTTTCTTTCTTAGATAAAAATAATTTTATTTCTTGTAAGGGTATGCATAGTACTCCGTATTGTCAATCTTGTTCTTTAGAAAAAATTGTTAAGTTGCCATTTGTAGAGTTAAATTATCATACTTTAATGCCATTTGATATTATTCATAGTGATTTATGGACGTCTCTTGTTTTTAGATCCTTGGGTCATTGGTATTATGTTCTCTTTTTGGATGATTATTCTAAGTTTTTATGGACTTTTCCGATAGCGAAAAAATCTCAAGTTTTTTCTATCTTCTTAAATTTAGAGCATTCATTAGAACTCAATTCGAACAGGAAATAAAAAATATTCAATGTGATAATGGAAATATGACAATGGGGTGTTTCAGGAATTTTGTGTTAATAATGGGATCAATTTTTATTTTTCTTGTCTTCATACGTTTTCACAAAATGAGAAAGTCGAACGCAAAATTCGTACAATTAATAACGATGTCCGAACTTTATTGCTTCATGCTTCCGTTCCCCCTTCTTTTTGGCATCATGCTCTACAAATGGCTACATATATTCTTAACATTCTTCCTTCTAAAGTTTTGGCATATTCGTCCCCTCTTCAAATTTTATATAATAAGACTTCTTCGTATTCACATCTTAGGGTCTTTGGGTGCTTGTATTATCCACTCTTTCCGTTCACCACAATTAAGAAACTTCAGGCCCGTTCTACCCCTTGTGTGTTTTTGGGTTATCCGTCAAATCATCGTGGTTACAAATGTTTTGATTTATCATATAATAAAATCATCATTAGTCGCCATGTAATAATTGATGAATTCCAATTTCCGTTTGCTAAGGTAAATAGTCCCGTGCTAGTTTGAATAATTTTTTGGATGATGATATATCTCTGTATATTATTCACCGTTATTCGGACGTATCCCGCACCGCAAATCCACCAGCGGGCCCACTGCCCGCTGGCCCCACAGTTCCAGTAACGGTAACCAGTCCCAAAACTGGACTAGTGACGAAAATTGGGCCAGATTCCCAGCCCATTATCGCCATTCTTCCAGTGATGGGTTCAAGCCCAGTCTCGTCACCTATTTCCAGTTTTAGGCCAGCAGGCCCACTGCCTGCTGGCCAGTCCGTCACGTATCTCGATATTTCCCAAAATCTACCCAATTCTCCCTCAAGTCAAAGGCCAGTCACTCGTAGTCAACGAGGCATTTTTAAACCAAAAAGATATTTTAATTTAAATTCTAATATTCTTAAATCACCCTTACCCCGTAATTTTGTGTCTGCTTTAAATGACCCGAATTGGAAAATTGCTATGGCCGATGAATATAATGCTCTTATTGATAATAAGACGTGGGAGTTGATTCCCCATCCATCTGGTGTTAATATTATTCGGTCTATGTGGATTTTTGCTCATAAGGATAATTTTGACGATTCGTTTGCAAGGCATAAGGCTCGTCTTGTAGGTGATGGTAAGACTCAGCAGGTTGGTGTGGATTGTGGTGAGATTTTTAGTCTGGTGGTCAAGACGGCTACTATTTGTACTGTGCTCACCTTGGCTCTTTCAAAAGCATGGCTCATTCATCAGTTGGATGTGAAGAATGCTTTCTTACATGATGATCTCAAGGAGACAGTCTATATGCATCAGCCCTTAGGGTATAAGGATCCCAGATATCCTCATCATGTCTGTTTGTTGAAGAAATCCTTGTATGGACATAAGCAGTCCCCCACGGTCTTGTTATAAGAGGTTTGCCGACTATGTTTCGACTATTAGGTTCTCTCACAGCAAGTCTGATAATTCATTGTTCATCTATCATCGTGGTTCTTTCTTGGCGTATATACTGTTATATGTGGATGATATTATCTTGACTACCTCTTCTGATGCATTACGCCAGTCTATCATGACAATGCTCAGTTCTGAGTTTGCAATGAAAGACATTGGGCCCTTGAGTTACTTTTTGAGTATTATTGTCACTCGTCATACAGGTGGGTTGTTCTTATCACAGAGGAAGTATGCAGCTGAGATCATTGAGAGGGCTGGGATGTCATCCTGTAAGTCCACTTCCACTCCAGTTGATACTAAATCCAAATTGGGTGTTGCAGCTGGCTCCCCCTACGAGAATCCAACCCGATATTGCAGTCTTGTAGGGGCCCTTCAGTATCTTACATTCACGAGATCAGATATTACGTATGTCGTATAATAGGTGTGTTTGTTTATGCATGATCCCAGGGTTGAGCACATGAATGCGCTCAAACGCATTATTCGGTATAACCAGGAGACACTTGACTATGGCTTGTATTTATATCCATCATCGACGCCTACACTTGTCTCATATACCGATGTTGATTGGGGTGGCTATCCGAAAACCAGACGCTCTACGTCTGGCTATTGTGTGTTTCTTGGTAATAACTTGGTCTCATGGTCTGCGAAACGTCAGTCGACTTTATCCCGCTCGAGTGTAGAGGCTGAGTATCGAGGGGTAGCCAATGTGGTATCTGAATTCTGTTGATTACGTAATCTTCTTTTAGAGCTTCATTGTCCTATTCAGAAAACTACCTTGGTTTATTGTGATAATGTTAGTGACATCTACCTTTCTAGTAAACCGGTTCAGCATCAGCGCACTAAACATATCGAAATGGACATTCATTTTGTTCACGAAAAGGTAGCTCGTGGACAAGTACGCGTCTGTCATGTCCCTTCCAGGTATCAAATTAAAGACATCTTTAGAAATGGTCTTCCCTCGGTCCTTTTTGAAGATTTTAGGGACAGTCTCAGCGTACGACGACCTCCCGCTATGACTGCAGGGGTGTGTTAAATATACATACGATATACTCCGAATACACATGTATACCGTATGTATATTATTTCTCATATGCACTGTAGCAGGCCCACGGTTGGGTTGTAAATTGTATATTTGGTATTGTAATATTATAGTGTAATTAGTCTTGTACACTTACCATAATTGTATAATTAGTCTCCAAATAGAATAAGGTTTTAAGAGTAGAATAGGAATAGGATTTTCCTATTGTAGAAATATGTAAATTGTATATATATTCTCTTTCAATTAATGAAAATGATCAAGGAATTATTTCTTTTATCGAATCAGAAGTCTACGTATTAAAATCCTCTCTCCAAATTCTCCAAATTCTCCAAATTTTCGTCGACCTCCCTTAAATATCTGAGCTCCTTGTTCTCGGATTTCGTGCCGCCGGTAACTCCTCTCTTCCCAAATTTTTCTTCCCAATCCCTACATCACGTCTTGCGTTGCTATTATATCTAAGAACACGTGTTACCCTACCATCACTATTTTTAACATCAAGAATCACATCCCTATCATTCTTGAAATATAAAATGTCCAATATGCGACATGGGCCGAACTGTTCAAAGTTCATGCACGCTCGCATCAAGTCCTCCATCATATTATCCCTGCGGATTTTATGGATACAGAGGTGCCCAAACCCGAGGATGATCCTAAGTTATGGACGACTCTTGATGCCACTGTTCTTCAGTGGATTTACTCCACTATTTCTACCGACCTCTTGCAAACGATTATCGAACCGGACGTTATGGCGATGGCGGCATGGAATAGAGTACGTGATATATTCTAAGATAATCAGAATTCTCGTGTTGTTACCCTTGAGTAGGAATTCTCCCACGTCAATATGGAAGATTTCCCCAACGTTTCAACATATTGCAAAAGTTTGAAAGAATTGGCAGACCAACTTCGCAACGTTGGTGCGCCAGTTACCAATGACCGTCTTGTCAGATGGTTGCAGGCCTATCTGAGGCCTATAGTGGTGTTGGCACACTTCGTTAGAGCAACTATCTTCCGCAATTTTATCAGGCTCGTTCTATGCTTACACTCGAAGAAGCAGGCTTGGCCAAAAAGGCAGCTACTAGTGCTAGTCCTGTATTCATGATGACATCCTCCACAAATTCTCCGAGTTTTGTTGATAATTCGGGCCAAAACCGTACTCATGATGGCGGAAAAAATAGTCGAAAAAATAATACCAAAAATTGCGGAGGTAAACGCGGTGATTCCAGCAGTGGTAACGGTGGCAGTGGGTCCCGCCCCAACAGTAGTGGGCCATATCACAACTGGTCCCAGCCTTGGGGCCCCTGGCCGTGGGCCTGGGCCAGTGAGAAGTGGCCCAACAGCCCCTACGGCCCAACAGTATCATCGCCAAGCCACTGGGCTGCCCAACAACAGTTTTCTCGGCCCAATTCCTTCTGGCTAAGTGGATTTTGCCCCAGTTCTGGGCCGGGGCAGCAAGCCAGTGTACTTGGACCCCGGCCTCCTCAAGCCCATCATGTAATGGGCCCCACCGCGACCGACATTGAAGCCACGATGCACACACTTGGATTATCACTCGGATATAAATTGGTACATGGACACTGGAGCTACTACCCACATGACGTCCGACCAAGGTACTCTCTCATCTTATTCCAATTTGAGTAGTAATCATGGTATAATTATTGGTAATGGCAATTCAATTTCGATTCGTGATTATGGTCATAAAACTTTGTCTCCCCCAATACACCCCTTATCTTGAAAAATACTCTTCATGCCCCTAAAAGATTAAAAATTTGGTGTCTGTCCGTAACTTCACCACTGATAATTACGTTTCTGTTGAATTTGATCCGTTTGGGTTTTCTATGAAGGATTTCAAGACGGGGAGTCCTCTCATGAGGTGTGATAGTAGGGGAGATCTTTATCCTATCTCGCCAAGTTTTGATTTCTCGAGTCACGCATTGCCATCAACTTTTGCAGCTCTGGTTCCTTCTTTGTGGCATGCTCGTCTAGGTCACCCGGGGTCGTCTATTTTGTCTTCCTTAGATAAAATCAATTTTATTTCTTGTAAGGCTACGCATAGTACTCCGAATTGTCAATCTTGTTCTTTAGGAAAAAATGTTAAGTTGTCATTTGTAGACTTTAATTCTCATACTTTAATGTCATTTGATATTATTCATATTGATTTATGGACGTCTCATGTTTTTAGATCTTTGGGTCATCGGTATTATGCTCTCTTTTTGGATGATTATTCTAAGTTTTTATGGACTTTCCCGATAGCGAAAAAATCTCAAGTTTTTTCCATCTTCTTAAGATTTAGAGCATTCATTAGAACTTAATTCGAACGGGAAATAAAAAATATTCAATGTGATAATGAAAATATGACAATGGGGTGTTTCGGGAATTTTGTACTAATAATGGGATCAATTTTCATTTTTCTTGTCTTCATACGTTTTCACAAAATGGGAAGCCGAACACAAAATTCGTACCATTAATAACGTTGTCCGAACTTTATTGATTCATGCTTCCGTACCCCCTTCTTTTTGGCATCATGCTCTACAAATAGCTACATATATTCTTAACATTCTTCCTTCTAAAGGTTTGACATATTCATCCCCTCTTCAAATTTTATATAATAAGACTCCTTCGTATTCACATCTTAGGGTCTTTGGGTGCTTGTGTAATCCACTCTTTCCGTTCACCACAATTAACAAACTTCAGACCCGTTCTACCCCTTGTGTGTTTTTGGGTTATCCGTCAAATCATCGTGGTTATAAATGTTTTGATTTATCATCTAATAAAATCATCATTAGTCGCCATGTAATATTTGATGAATCCCAAATTTCATTTGCTAAGATAAATAGTCTCGTGCCTAGTTCGTATAATTTTTTGGATGATGATATATCCCTATATATTATTCACCATTATTCGGACATGTCCCGCACCCCAAATCCACCAGCGGGCCCACTTTCCGCTCGCCCCACAGATTCGTCACATATTTCCAGTGTTGGGCCAGCAGGCACACTGCCTGTTGGACGGTCTGTCACGTATCCCGATATTTCCCAAAATACGCCCAATTCTCTCTCGAGTCAAAGGCCAGTTACTCGTAGTCAACGGGGTATTTTTAAACCAAAAAAACATTTTAATTTTAATTTTAATGTTCTTAAATCATCCTTACCCCGTAATCATGTGTCTGCTTTAAATGACCCGAATTGGAAAATTGTTATGGCCGATGAATATAATGCTCTTATTGATAGTGGGAGTTGGTGCCCCATCCATCTGGTGTTAATATTATTAGGTCTATGTGGATTTTTGCTCGTAAGGATAATTCTGACGGTTCGTTTGCAAGGCATAAGGCTCGTCTTGTAGGTGATGGTAAGACTCATCAGGTTGGTGTGGATTGTGGTGAGACTTTTAGTCCAGTGGTTAAGTCGGCTACTATTCGTACTGTGCTCAGCTTGGCTCTTTCGAAAGCATGACCCATTTATCAGTTGGATGTGAATAATGTTTTTTTACATGGTGATCTCAAGGAGACAGTCTATATGTATCAGCCCTTGGGGTTTAGGGATCCCAGATATCCTCATCACGTCTGTTTGTTGAAGAAATCCTTGTATGGGCTTAAGCAGTCCCCACATGCTTCGTATAAGAGGTTTGCCGACTATGTTTTAACTATTGGGTTCTCTCACAACAAGTTTGATAATTCATTGTTCATCTATAGTCGTGGTTCTTCCTTGGCGTATATACTGTTATATGTAGATAATATTATCTTGATTGCCTCTTCTGATGCATTACGCCAGTCTATCTTGACAATGCTCAGTTCTGAGTTTGCTATAAAAGACTTGGGGCCCTTGAGTTACTTTGTGGGTATTGCTGTCACTCGTCATACATGTGGGTTGTTCTTATCACAGAGGAAGTATGCAGCTGAGGTCATTGAGAGGGTTGGGATGTCATCCTGTAAGTCCACTTCCACTCCAGTTGATACTAAATCCAAATTGGGTGTTGCAGCTGGCTCCCCCTACGAGAATCCGACCCGATATTGCAGTCTTGTAGGGGCCCTTCAGTATATTACGTTCACGAGACCAAATATTACGTATGCCGCACAACAGGTGTGTTTGTTTATGCATGATCCAGGGTTGAGCACATGAATGCGCTCAAACGCATTATTCGGTATATCCAGGGGACACTTGATTATGGCTTGCATTTATATCCGTCATCGACGTGTACACTTGTCTCATATACCGATGTTGATTGGGGTGGCTGTCCGGAAACCAGACGCTCTACGTCTGGCTATTGTGTGTTTCTTGGTAATAACTTGGTCTCATGGTCTGCGAAACGTCAGTCGACTTTATCTCACTCGAGTGTAGAGGCTGAGTATCGAGGGGTAGCCAATGTGGTATATGAATTCTGTTGATTACGTAATCTTCTTTTAGAGCTTCATTGTCCTATTCAGAAAACTACCTTGGTTTATTGTGATTATGTTAGTGCCATCTACCTTTTTGGTGATCCGGTTCAGCACTAGCGCACTAAACATATTGAGATGGACATTCATTTTGTTCGCGAAAAGGTAGCTCGTGGACAAGTACGCGTCTGCCATATCCCTTCCAGGTATCAAATTGAAGATATCTTTAGAAATGGTCTTCCCTCGATTCTTTTTGAAGATTTTAGGGACAGTCTCAGCGTACGACGACGGCCCGCTATGACTCCGGGGGTGTGTTAAATATACATATGATATATACCGAATACACATGTATATCGTATGTAAATTGTGTCTCGGATGCACTGTAGCAGGCCCACGGTTGGGCTGTAAATTGTATATTTGGTATTGTAATATTATAGTGTAATTAGTCTTGTACACTTACCATAATTGTATAGTTAGTTTCCAAATAGAATAAGGTTTTAGGAGTAGAATAGGAATACGATTTTTCTATTATGGAAATATGTAAATTGTATATATATTCTCTTTCAATTAATGAAAATGATCAAGGGATTATTTTTTCAATATTGTTGCTAAAAACGTAAATAACAACAACTTGTTGAACTTGTTGTAAAAACTTTTCGCATCAGAGGTTATTGCAACGACATACAACAATTTTTGTTGTTGCGAAAAATATTTTTGACAACAACATTCAACATATGACAATAAAAAATGTTGTTAGCAAATACTTTTCTTCTTACAGTGACGCAATCCCACCATCATCTATCTCTCTTCAGTTTGCCGGCACTCACTATAGCTCACAATCCCTTCCGTGTTTTGAAGATAGAAGTCAGTCTGCAGTAAAGAAAACTTGAAGGTTTTCGACTAATTTTCTTGGTAGAGACGACGTCGTTGATTATTTTAACGTAAGATCTTTTCTCCTACTTTGATTTAATTTCTTTTTAAGATCATGATGAATTATTGGTGACTCACTGGTATGAGAAAGTTGTATGTCTTCAGTATTCTTTTTTCTTTTGTTCTCTGAAAGTTCATTATGATGTTGAAATAATTTAACGTTTCATGGTGAATAATTACAATATTTATAATACAATCTGTGATTCTAGTGTTAGATTTTCATATATGGAGGACTTGGTTGTGTTGCCCGTCTCTCTCTGTCTCATATATCTCTATCTATTTTTTTTAATCTAAAAAATACATATCATATCGTTAAATATTGATTGACTCATTTTTTTTCCTGCTTCTGTTTTTGTGATCTGGGACATTCTCAAATAGTATAATATATTTAGGAAAAGACTACTTTGAAGATACCACATTAGTGGTTGAGGGATAGACTTATAAAGAAAGAGATAGACCCACATAGAGTTCAATTAAATGGTGAAAAATGGGAAGAGAAGTATTTTCTTTGCATGTCAATGAGTAAACGTTGCAATTTCAGCCATCTTTTGGCTACTTTGTGTGGTGTTAAGAGAGTCCAAGAATACATTTATAAGGCTTCTTGAAGTACGTTAGTCGTTGAAGTAGCGCGCTCCTTTCTTATTACTCACTCCATCCGAAAAGATTTATTTAGTTTGACTTAACACAAAATTTAAGAAATAAAAGAAGACATTTAGAATGTGTGGTCTAAAATAAATCTTAGATATTTGTGGCTGTAAATAATCTCATAAAGTTAAATTATTTTTAAATATAAAAAAAATTAATCTTTTTAAGATAAACTAATAAATAAAGTAAATTAATCTTTTTGAGACGGAGGAATTACATTTTAATTTAGTGTAACAAATTGTATGTTGTTCCATATTAGATGGCATTGACCTAGATAATTAGATTTTGATGTGGAACTGCTATTAGAGAAAATACATGTTTTTACCTCTAAACTTGCACATCGAAAATTTAAATAATTAAATTTTACTTGTAATTATCCCATATTCTTGTCCATATTATATTAAATATCCTCCTAAATAGAGAAAGTGTATTCACAAAGCAAGTGAGAAGGAAATTTTTTTATAAAATTGATAAAATAATATACATGTCATTTTTTAATGGTCAATATATAATTAATACTCTTAATATATTTTTCTTGATATATTAATATAATTTTTAATTATATAATTTTTTTATTTTGAGACAAATAAAATTTATGAATCTCACTTTTCCTTTTAATTTTTTTATTTTATTTATTTATTATCTTCTTAAAAAACCTTGTCCTCCATTGACACTGTCCTATCTATTTCATCATTTCCATGACCATCATTATTGAACTAAACATCGGAGAGAAGGTGGGTTGTGGGAGCCAATTTGCCGACAGGCCGTGGAAACGAGCCACCAATTATCTCCCTTCCCCCAATAAATAAGAGAAAAATGTTTAAGCAAAAATTAGGAATTTTTTACTTCAAAACTAATGGAACTTAATGTTTTACAGTTTAAGAAAATATGTGGATTCACTTTGTGGCAGAGGTGGCGGAAAAGGTGGAGGTGGAGGTAGGTTTGGTGGGGGAGGGTTGTGAAGAACCAGGAATGAAATTGAGATTTTTAAAAAAGAAAAAAATGAATGAAAATAAAAAAAATTAATTTAATCGATTCCAGGCCTCTGACGAAAATGTAAGGTAAGACGGCATATAATAGACTTTTGTGGTCCGATCCTTACTTGGACCCCGTGTATAACGGAAATTTAGTGCACCGCGCTGTTTTTTTTTTTGATATGGCAAGAGTGTTCTACACAACCCATTGTAAGATTAATCTGGGCAACGTAAGATTGAATTCATGTATAAGTTATTTAAAAGATAAATAATTATAAGTAAAATTTAATTGTTAAAGTGAGTCAGTGAAAAAATGGCTTAAAACACACAAAATTGCTATAACACACACTAACTTTGAGGGAGACCTTTGACCTCCTAAATTATTTTAAATCGGAATATTTATCTCCTTAAAATATCATACCCAAATTATTATCGTGTGGAGAGTACACGCGTCTAGTTTAAAAAAAAATCACTCTTTTAGCATTCTTTTCTTGTCGTTTCTTCCACCATCTCCTCCAAGCCCCAAAACGCCGGATCAAACCAAAACACTCCATCAAACAATAATTGCCATTCACAAGTTCTGCAGTATCTTACTAATCAATTTCTGGAAAAGTATTGAAAAAATCCTACAATTAATATTAAAGAAAACTGTAGCTAGTATTCACATTTATCTTGTTCCAATGATGAGATCCACTAGATATTTGTATTATAGTATCCTTTGAATGTGTTTACACAATTTCTGGGGCTCAGTGTTTCTACTACCTCATAGTGTGTTGAAAGAGGTGGATAAAGGATGTAGAGAGTTCTTCCTTGTGTGGGGGGTAGTAATGAAGAAAAGAAGAAAGTTCCTTTGGTTGCTTGGGATACACTATGTAGACCAAAGAAATATGGTGGACTGCAACATTAAAGGATGTAAGTATTGGAATATGTCTGATGTAGGAAAGTTTATTTGGTTTCTAATGGAGAAAAAGGACAATCTTGTGGGTCAAATGGGTGAGTGGAATATATATATATGAAGGAAACTGGGAGCATGAACCACCCTCTGATTGGTATTGGAAAAGGCTGAATAAGCTCAAGCTGAGAATAAGGACTTGGTATCAAAATGACCATTATTGTTTGGCATGTAATGGGAGGTATTCTGTGTCCTTTGGGATATTTCCTAAGATGAATGCTGCAGAGCGACTTTGCCCAATCATAGATTCATCTTATGATGACAAACAAAAGTGAGAATGGCTGAAATAGATGAGACTTGTGTTATGTGTTCTACAGGGGACTTAGAGGATAGTATTCATCTATTCTCAAAGTGACCCTGGAAAAGAGAGGTGTGGGATGCAGAAACCAGTACAAGCAAGGCGCATAAAGGATGATTTACATGCAATCAACATGAAGCATTGTAACAAATTCAAGAAGGAGACCCTAACTGCTATGTATGGGGCTGTGGTTTACCATGTTTGGATAGAAAAAAAAAAACAAAAAAAGATTTCAAGGAAGGAGTGTTCCCAGTAGGTTAGTCATACAGCAGGTTCAATTTGTAATTAGAGAGAGATTAGATATGTTTAGACACTTCTTTTATTCATGATTTATGTAATTAGTGATGACAAAGGGGTCCGTTAGTCCATGGTAACCTTCCTAGAAGGGGGTCATGGCTATGGATGCTCTCTTAGGTGTATTTCTTATTTTGTTGGTATGGTAATATTCACATTTTATTGCCAAAAAAATTCCTTTTCCCTCCTTGTTATATATATAATCTGTGTAGTTCGGATTTGTTCTAACATAGGGCCATAGGGCGTGGTAGAGTGAAAGGACGAAGGCGGATTGATTAACTTAACTATAGTTGTTGGGAGATGCCCTGAACATATAAAATCATGGATAACCGATAGGGTGTATATAGAGTAGACGACGACAACAACATATCCCGTGGTAGGTCATGGTAGGTAGAGCGATTGTTTCCGAGAGATCATCGGCTCAAGACAGAGCACAAGCAAAGCAACAACAACAGCAAAAGCAAAGCAAGAGAAACAGTCAGATCCGGTCAGTATTTTTTTTTAAAGCAGTATGAAAATGCTGGTATTAAAGAAAAATAATTCATGATGGCGCATTCCGAAAAAGTAAGCAGTAACTAGCGCAGGAAAATAAGATAAATAAAGTACACTAAAGGACACATAGTAGCAGAAATCAAATTACAGGAGACTATAAAGCAATACTGCGCCTACTAGTATGATGGACTAAGCGGGTCTACAATAATAACACTACAACTACCAGTTTGCAAGCGTAAGTAGGACTACACTCGACTACCTACTATCCTTCTACCCTAATCCGTGTCCTCCACAACCCCTATCTAAGGTCATGTCCTCAGTAAGATGCATTTGCGCCTTATCCCGTCTAATCACCTCTCCCCAATACTTCTTCGGCCTACCTCTACCCCTCCTGAACCCATCCATAGCCAACCTCTCACACCTCCGCACTGGGCCATTTGTGTCTCTCATCTGCACATGCTCAAACCATCTCAACCTCGCTTCCCGCATCTTATCCTCCACCGTGGCCACTCTCACTCTGTCCCGGATATTATCATTTCTAATCATTTCGCTCCTTGTATGCCCGCACATCCATCTCAGCATCCTTATCTCCGCAACTTTTATCTTTTGGATGTGCGAAGTCTTGACTGACCAATACTCCTCCCCACACAACATTGTCGGTCTAACTACCGCCCTATAAAACTTGTCTTTATGTTTTGGTGGCACCTTTTTGTCGCATAAAACTCCAGATGCGAGCTTTCATTTCATCCACCCTGCCCCAATATGGTGTGTGACATCGTCATCAATCTCTTCATCCCCTTGGATAATAGACCCGAAGTACTTGAAGCTTCCTTTCTTTGGAATAATTTACGTAGTTAAATATTAGTGACATCAGAAAAAGCTTATTTTAAGTATTAATTCAATATGAATTACTTGAAGGGAAAAGGTTCAGCTAACCTATAAGATTCATCAAATGGTACATTTAAATCAATGTTCTAAATTTCCCTTGTCTTGAAACTGTAGCATGACCTTTTCATTGCTTATGTTATTAAATAAGCAGGGATTGGTTCAAATAGAATTTTAATGTGTTAAAAGTTTGTGTTCTATAATAACAGAGCTTTGTTAGAGTATCATTGATCAATGGCATTTGGTATAGTTATGTCTGCAGCAAGTTAATTTTGGGGTTAAGTTGCCTTTTGATTGGCTTTTTGAATGATGACTTTCTTTTAGGTGTTGTTGTGGGTTACAACAATTGCAAGAAACGGGAAGTAAGTAAATATTACAAATTGTTAGAAAGGATAAACTAAAGATTACAACAAACAGGAATCAAGAACGATACAAACTCCTTGTGAATTGTTGAGTCGAGTGATGACACTCTGTCTTTAAGACAAGATTGCCCCGTATATCTCCTTTACGTTATCGGGCAATAGTCTCCCAAGATACAACAACTTAACAAATGAGAGAAGGAAACTCAAGTGTTACTGTAACGTCCGAAATTTTGAACAATGATTTGAGCACCTAAGCATAATAAGTAGACTCGGGCCTCGGGGATTTTATGTGATATCACGTATGCTAATAAATAGACTAGAATATAAAAGAATTAGACCCCGAAATAATTTTGGACGTAACAAATGTGACGACGGGGATCGAGAATAAATTTGGAGTATGCACAAAGAGGTTATGGACTAGTGTCACAAAGAGGTTATGAGTTTTTAGGATTTAAATGATGTGGGATCTAGAATTAATTATGTGTATGATTGATAAATTATGCGGAGGTATATCGCTTAAACTTTTTAATAAGCTGCATGTTGGGGTAAGGTGGCATCAAATTGAGGCTCCCCACCGCCAAGAATTGGCTGGTGGGAGACCGAATCATGACAGCCATTTAAAGGGTGATTAAAGTCCATCCAAAGCATTGTTTTTTTATGTTATAGTATATAACTAAGGATGATTGTCAAAAGATTCTGAGGTGGAATTTCCTCAATCTTGAAAAGGACCCGGAGTACATAAATTCAACATATTCAACAGTGGGGGCAGTTCGTAGTTTTTTCCTCTTGACGGGAGTACTAGTACCAGATCCAGAAAATCCCGTAACAATACTTGCTTAAGAAGAGTTTATCAAGACAATAAAGTCATTTCATTTTCCTTTGGGATTAGGAAAGAGAGAGTATACTAAGTCATGATATTTCATTTTGGGTGGACTTTTTTTAACACTTTGGAGATGATGCAAAGGTGAACGTGACCAGTGAGTAATCCGTGGGGTAGAACAAATTGTCACAGCGGATTCAACACAGTATTAAGTTAAATCGAGGTATGTTAAGATAAATTATTTTTTTCTTTTTGCATGTTCTATGTAACGAAATATAACTGTGATATTGCTCCATAATTTATTCTACTCCTAGTAGTTAAGAATATTCATGTTATTGATTCATATGCTAAAAACATGTCTAAATATGTGTCTAAGTCCCTATTGAGGCATGTGGAAAAGGATGTCAGCTGAAGGTACATGTTAAATATTCAATGTTAGCCAAAGGGGCAAGGATATTATTGTCATCCGGTAAATTCAAAAAAGGTTTTATTTTCATTCATGTATTTTCACTTGCATTGCATTCGTATATTATCCTGGACCCACTGGTGCTATGCACACTACTATATGGTAAATATTATATATAGGGGATATGGGGAAAGGGAAAGGTGTTACATACGCACACCACCTACAGCTCGTACAGACTATCACAAAAGAGCCTGAAAAGGCCAATATGATGTGATGATGTGATGCCCTTGTGTGGCGATATAACCCGATGCCCACAGAGGCGGTTATGGGAGGATTCATGTGTGCACATTAGTATACCACATTTGCATTATGCATACATTCATTAATCATTACATGGTATGGTGCCCACAGAGGCCGACATGAAATGATGCTCACAAAGGTTGTTATAGTAAGGAAGATGCTCAATGGGGCCGATGTATATGTATACCGCATTGTGTGTGACATTTAGGCATATGTATTTGGACTCATAGAGATATTTACTATTGGCGGTTGTTTCTGTTTCAGTTGTTATTAGATCCATGTAATGCTATTGCTCATGCCTGACATACTCAGTACATCAGTCGTACTGACATTCTTTTTGTCGGGGGACGCTGCTTTTCATGCCCGCAGGTTCAGTTAAAGAAGGTAACGGTTCACGCTAGTAGGTTGCTGGCTCAGCTGACATTGGAGTACTCTATTTGTTTCAGAGTTGCAATCTGGTCGTGATACAGTATTTTTGCATACAGAAAGATGATCTCCAAAGATTGTATATACCATCTTGTTCGGGATAGAGATGTCGAAGCCGAACCACCTACTTCACAATCAATTCCGGTGGTTAAATGAGTTTCTTGATGTATTTCCAGATGAACTTCCAGGCCTTACTCCCGAAAGGGAAATTGAGTTCGATATAGATGTGTTGACAGACACTCAGCCGATATCTATTCCTCCTTATAGAATGGCTCCAGCCAAATTGAAAGAATTAAAGGAGCAATTAAAGGATCTGCTTGAAAAAGGCTTTATTAGGCCTAGCATATCTCCTTGGGGTGTGCCGGTATTTTTTGTATGAAAGAAAGATGACTCGTTACAGATGTGTATCGACTATCGGCAGCTGAATAAAATCACTATCAAGAACAAGTACCTTCTTCCACGAATTGATGATTTGTTTGACCAATTACAAGGTGCAAGATGTTTCTCAAAGATCGACATAAGGTCAGGGTACCATCAGCTAAGGGTCAAGGAGAAGGACATTCCAAAAAAGGCTTTCAGGAGAAGGTATGGGCACTTCGAGTTTTTAGTAGTGTCATTTGGACACACAAATGCCCCGACAACATTTATGGATTTAATGAACAGCGTGTTTCGCCCATTTCTAGATGTATTTATGATAATATTTATAGATAATATTCTGGTTTACTCTCACTCAGAAGTAGAGTATGTGGATCATTTGCAGATAGTACTACAGACGCTCCGGGATCACAGGTTGTTTGCTAAGCTCTCCAAGTGTGAGTTATGGTTGAACTCATTGACTTTCCTTGGTCATATAGTATCAGACGAAGGTATAAGAGTTGACACTCAGAAGATTGAAGCGGTGAAGAATTGGCCGAGGCCTACGACTCCATCGGAGGTACGTAGCTTTCTGGGCTTAGCCGGCTATTATAGGAGGTTTGCAGAAGGATTTTCTACCATATCAACACAATTAACAAAGTTGACACAGAAGGCCATAAAATTCCAGTGGTCCAATGCTTCTGAGCGGAGTTTCCAATAGTTAAAGGATAGACTAACATCGACACCAGTCCTTACTCCTCCAGAGGGTCCAGAAGGCTATGTTGTGTATTGTGATGCCTCGGGAGCAGGTCTAGGATGCATTTTAATGCAACACGGTAAAGTGATTGCCTATTCTTCAAGGCAATTGAGAAAACATGAGAAAAACTATCCGACACAAGATTTGGAGTTGGCCGCAATGGTCTATGCACTGAAGATTTGGCCGCACTACTTGTATGGTGTTCATGTAGACATTTTAAGGATCATAAATGTCTGCAATACACATTCAACCAGAAGGAGTTGAATCTGAGGCAGATGAGGTGGCTTGAATTATTGAAGGATTATGATGTGGACATCTTATATCATCCCGGTAAAGCTAATGTTGTAGCAGACGCACTCAGTCGTAAGTCGATGATCAGCTCGACTCTAGTGCAGGTCGAGAGGAAGGAACTAGTAAGAGAGCTCCATCAGTTAGCTAATTTGGGAGTCCGACTAATGAATTCGGAGGATGGTGTTTTTGTGATTCGAAATGTGTCAGAATTGTCCCTCATATCGGAAGTTAAGGAACGTTTGTGGGAAGACCCCAGTTTGAGAAAGATCAGAGAAGGCATTCAACAGAAGAAGACCACAACCTTTGAGATTGACGAACATGGGATTCTCAAGTACTAGGGCCGGTTATGTGTTCCAAATATAGTGGGATTACGAGATAAAATTATGACGGAGGTCCATTGCTTACGATATTCCATTCACTCTGGATCTACTAAAATGTACCATAACCTCAAGAGCATTTATTGGTGGAACGACATGAAGAGGAGCGTGGTGGAATTTGTAGCTCATTGTCCTAATTGTCAGCAAGTAAAAATAGAGCACCAAAAGTCATGTGGCTTGACTCAGAACATTGAGATTCCGATGTGGAAATGAGAAACGATTAACATGGACTTCATTACGGGTTTACCTCGTTCTTATCATAAGTTTGATTCTATTTGGGTAATTGTTGACAGACTAACCAAATTAGCTCATTTCTTGCCGGTCAGAACTACCTACACAGCCGAGGACTACGCGAAGTTGTATGTGAAGGAGATTGTTTGCCTTCATTGTGTACCTATTTCTATTATATTAGATCGAGGTGCACAGTTTATAGCTAACTTCTGAAAGTCATTTCAAAAAGGTTTAGGTACCCAAGTTAATCTTAGTACAGCTTTCCATCCTCAGACAGACGGGCAGGCCGAGTGTACGATTCAGAAGCTCGAGGATATGTTACGAGCTTGTGTATTGGACTTTAAGGGAAATTGGGATGATCATTTACCTCTTATTGAGTTCGCGTACTACAACAGTTATCATGCTAGCATTAAAATGGCTCCATACAAGGCTTTGTATGGACGGAGATGTAGATCTCTTATTGGATGGTTTGAGGTAGGTGAATCAGAGTTATTTAGGCCTAACTTAGTACACCAAGCCATAGAGAATGTGAATCTTATTCAAGAATGGTTGTTAACCGCTCAGAGTCGTCAGAAGTCGTATTCAAATGTGCGACGGAGGGACTTAGAGTTCCAGGTAGATAATTAGGTCTTCTTGAAAATTTCTCCTATGAAGGGTGTAATGAGATTCGGAAAGAAAGGAAAGCTCAGCCAAGGTATATTAGGCCATATCGTATAATTCGACAAATTGGTCAAGTAGCTTATGAATTGGACTTGCCTTCGGAGTTAGAGTTTGTTCATCCGGTTTTCTATGTTTCTATGTTGAGAGCATGTATTGGAGATCCTTCTCGGATTGTACCAATTGACGATGTGGAGATTACTGAGAATTTATCATATTAAGAGATTCATATTGCTATCCTAGATCGACAAGTCTGCAAGTTGAGCACTAAAGAAGTAGCCTCCGTGAAAGTTCTGTGGTGGATTAAGAACGTAGAAGAAATGACATGAGAGGCGGAAGAGGAGATAAACACAAATATCCTTACCTATTTCAGACGAACGCCAAAGTTACGAGAGAAACATAAGGTGAGTTCTATTTCGTAGTATTATAATTAGTGCTTGCGGACCATGTGAGGTCTGATGTAATGATGTATGTTACATTATATGGTCGTGGAAAAAGTAGATGTATTCTCTGGTATTAGATATGTCACCCCAACATTCGATGTTGAATGTTTCTAAGGGGGAAAGGATGTAACACCCCGTACCTTTGGACAATGATTTGAGTATCTAGATATATGCAAATAAAGAGCTTAGTATAAATAAGGACGCGGTTCTGAAATAATTTAAGGAGTTAAAAAGGGTATGACAACGATGACTAGTAATAATATTTTGTGTGTGCCAAAAGAGATTATGGACTGGTATCGTATTTCATTATCTATTATTTAAGTGAATTGGGATCAAGAAAATTAATTATGTGGATAATTAATTAAATATTTGTCTGGTGGGAGACAACGTAATTAATGTGATCATTTGGACGTGTTGGTGCACATACCTCCATGTGGCAGCAAGCTAGGAGGAAATTAGTGACTATAGCTTGATATATATATCCACCTAGTTGCATGTATAGGTGAGGTGGACTAACCTTATAGATAGCGACTATGTAGCATTACTTTTAATAGATATAGTACTTATTTTCCATATCTATAATACCTACTGGAAAGTAAACTTTTCCAGATTTCAATTTAGTAGGTAAATAACAGTTTTTTTTGTCGAAGAGAAAGGGAGACCAAGTTCTGTATTGCATCAAGGAGAAAATAATGATTTAGAGGTTAGGCCCATGTCGTTTACGTGATACGAACGTCTGTTTCCTCCGGATGATACCAAATCCCAGCTTTCTTCAAAGTAAGTAAGGTGAAAGAAGAGGGGTTCTTGGCAAATAAAGTTGAGGTGCTAGATGAGTTACGTTGATTGGGTTGTTAAGAATACCAATTAAGGTATGTTAAGGCAAATTATTTCTTTCTTTTGGCATGTTCCACGTAATGAAACGTGAACATAATATTATTCCATAAATGATTATACTCTTAGTAGTTAAGGATATTCATGTTATTGATTCCTATGTTAAAAGTATGTCTAAATATATTCATAAATCCTTATTGAGATATAAGGGAAATATGTTATTACTCCCAATGTTAACCGAAGGTACAAGGAAATTATGTCACTCAGAATGTTTCATTATCATTCATGCATTTGCATTACATTCATGTATTACCTTGGAACTATACGTGTTATATACACTACTATATTGTATGAATTATAAATATGTAGGAGATGGGAAAAAGGAAGAGGTGTTATAAACACGTCACCACCTGCAGCTGGTACAGATATCTCGAAAAGAAAGATGCCCAATGAAGCCAATATGATTATGCATGCCCATAGAGGCCGACATGAAATGATGCCCACAGAGGCTGTTATGGAAAGGAACATGTCCTTGTGTGACCAATATTTATATGTATACCGCATTTGCATAATATTTAGGCATATGTATTAGGGCCCTCAGAGGCATTTACTGATGGTTAGTTGTTATTGTCGGATTGTTTCTATTTTAGTTTATTGTTAGATCCCTGTTATGCTATTATTCATGCCTGACATACTCAGTACATCAGTCATATTAACGTCCCTTTTGTCGGGGGACGCTGCGTTTCATTCCCGCAGCTTCACTTAGGCAAAGCGATGATCCACGTTAGTAGGTTGCTGACTCAGCGGATTTTGGAGCACCCCCTTGTTTCGGAGTGTCGGTCTAATCTCGGTACGGTATATTTTTGCATGTACATATGGGTATGGAGGGGCTCTGTCCCGACCTTGATGTTGCTACTCTTAGAGGTTTGTAGACATGTATCATGTATATGTAGTAGTTAGGGATGGCCTTGTCGGCCTTGATATGTACATATATATATAAGTTGGGCTTTTCTGGTTAGGATTCTATATAGTCCTTATTCGGTTTAGTCCATATTTAATTATGATTAAATATTGACTGTATGATTGGTGGTACCCGGCAGGTGGGGTCCAGGTGCCCGTCGCGGCCCTCCAATTTGGGTTGTGACAGCCTCAGCCTCGGTCCTATCCAGAAAAGCATAGCAATGAGCGTGTCCTACATTAGACTGAGTACTCTACTGGCTGCCTCGGCCTGAACGAGCTCCATCTTTGCTCATCTGGATACCACCCCAACTAGTTTGTTGGCCACCATGGCCTGACTGGGAATCTCCCCTGCTAACCTGACTAGCACTCCTGGATAGTTGCGTTGGGGTCCTGGTGCACGATATGTACTTGGTACCACTCTAAGGCATTGTCTCTTGAAATGCCCAATCTCTCCACAGTTGTAACAAGTCATGGCCAGTGAAGGCTGCTAAATAGAGATAAAACAACTCAAACCACCACGATTAGAATATCGAGACGAAGAACTCCTCGAAGACTGGCCCCCACTATAATCGCTCTGCCTCGCAGAGACACCATCTTAAATCGGAAGGTTGCCTGAACCGGTTCACCATGTTGCGACAATTGATATCTACCCTATTGTCCATAATTACGAGAAGTAGACCTGCTAAACTGTCCATGTCGTCTTGCCCTCTTATCGGAATCATATCTGGGCATCCTGCCCCTCACAGACTCCACCATTATCACATGCTCGGCTACTACCTCAAAATAAGCCATAAATGCCACTAACCGTAACACAACCAACTAAAGGAGAATACTCAAACCTCTCACGAAACTTCTCTCTCTGCCTAAATAGGTAGCAACGGTGTTGCATAGCACGATAAGGCGTGGAAGCGAGTCTCATAATCTGCAACTGAAGAACCCTTATGCTTCACACTCTGGAACTCATCATGCTTGCCCAAACGCAAGATAAGAGGCACATACTTCTCCAAGAAAACCCGATAAAATCTTACTCATGACAGTGGAGGCGATCCTACTGGTCAATAACCAATATACGCTCTCCACCACTATTTTGCATCTCTCATAAGCTGAAGGGCCACAAAACGGACTTCGTGCGATTCGATAATACCCAAGGTATGCAACCTCTCATAGCTACTCACAATAGACTTATACGCATCCTCCTCAGGATGACCATGAAATACCGAAGGCTTCATGTTCGAATAGTGCTCTTAAATCTTTCGCTCAACGCGGGTCATAGATGTCCCTGCAATCGGCCATGGACCAAACTCAAAAATAAGAACATCATTAATAAGGGGTGCTGACATCGCCGCTGGCTGAACCTAGAGAGTACGAAACTTGGGAGTCTTAGTTTGTCCCTCTCCTACACGGGTGTATGACCCACCCGGAGTAGTCGGATGCACGCCTGCCTGGGCAAAACCATCTAAAACACTCAATAATTTGACCAACATATCCTTTATAATCGGAGTAGCAATACATCCAGGCTGATCCTGAGACGCTCCCATCTCCTTCTCAAGCAAGAGGCTCAATATACAACTCAAGAGACTTTGATCTGGCATAAGCCTGACCGGCTCTCTGTGTCTCACTCTGAACTGGTGCAGCTCCTTAGGCTCTACCTTAGCCCTGAACACGTCATCTACCGCACATTGCAGGTGCAGGTGATGGTAGCTCCTCCCTCACTACATCGGTACAAGTCATCACCATCCGTGAGAGAATAGGAACAAAGGTCAGATACCAATTTGATTCAACTTAGCACGAAAGGAATGAAGAAAATGAAATTTCCTAAATGTTTCATAACCTCTCGAAGATAAGTACGAACGTCTCCGCACCGATCTGTGAGATTATACTAGACATTGCTCTTGTATTTAAGATCGTTTAACCTAAAGCTCTGATACTAACTTTGTCACGACTCTTTTTAGGGATCGTGGTAGCACCTACACATTTTCCACCAGTAGGCGAACTACTCCCAAATCATTCACATGATATAATAAAGAAAAGTTGAAAGATAACAATATACTCGATAAAACTATCGATCATGACATATATACGAAAATATAAGTCTGAGAATCAAACACAACCCGGAAGATCTGGTCAATCATACAAGAGCACTAAACTTTAATGCAAGTCTGAAATAAGGCATATAAGCCAAAACTGAATCTAATAATATAAGTGTCTTGATATGTCTCTTGATCAAAATAAGAGATAGGATAAGAGATAGAGCATCCAAGGCATGTCGGAGGTAGCATCCTCACCCTAAATAGTGATGTATGCCCACTCGGACTCACACTCGAGGTCGCGATTCTATAAGTGGAAGATTCTAGAGAATTTGCATTACATGACGTTGGCCTACTATATCCAAGCATGGTCACTATACTTAGATTCGAATTCCTTCACTTGTCTCATTGCTAAGACTTTCTGTCAGCGGTGCTTTGGGAGAAGATTTTCTTCATCTCGTTAAGCTGTAAACCCATTACTTTATCTATCTAGTGGAACCTTTGGTCAGTTCAAAAATACTCATAGACATTTGTATTTTCCTGACATTTATGATCAAATTCTATCTAGTCTTGTTTCCACCTTTTCAGTACTTTCTAAAGACTATCTTTAGCATAAGAAAGGGAAGAATGCATTGACAAACTATTCGACATACGACGGACCTAGCTGATTGATGTTGTTGACACCCAATTTTGTCCCATCCTTTATGATTTTTATTCGTAATTTTTAATATTTTTGACACTTTTAAAACAATTTTAAAATATAGGCATATATGTGTATATATCTTATTATTATTAACATTCGCATTTTTTACTATCATTTGCATTTTTATCATAATCATAAGTTTTATCCGAAAATTTTATGTTATTTTATTCTCGCAAAATTGCATCGCATTTCCATTTTTTATTAAGCATTAAACATTCCGCAAAATATTATATTTTTATTATCACATCGTTATGTTATTTTAAATAATTCACATCTTTTACAAAAGTAATATTTTTAATGTTAAACCCCTTTTATATTTTTTTTACCCAAAACAATTTCTAACCCATTTAATCTCCCCTCACCCAAAATAAATCAATACCCCACAAAACAAAACAAACCCCCCAATTTTCGCCCACACCAAAACAAGCCCAAAACCAAATTCCCTTTTATTCAAACCCATTTCCCTTCCCCTTTATTTCCCCAATTCCCACAACCCACAACCAAAGCCCAACGCCCACTCCCCAGGCCCAACCGGCCATTAGCCAAATCCCAAACCCGGCGGACCATCAAACCCGGCCCATCACCCTTCCAACCCAACTCGCCCGACCCAACCAAAAAATCGACCCGGGCGGCCCCCCTTTTAATTCCCCAAAACGCCCCCGACCAAAAAAAAAATCCCCAAAACTAAAAACCTAAACCCTACGCCCCTACCCCCACGTCGCCGCACCCTACACCCCTGCCCCTCACGTCGCCGCACCCTACACCCCTGCCCCTCACGTCGCCGCCTGACACCGCCAGTCTACCCCATCACCTCTCACCGCAACACATACCCCAAGACACGCCCCAAAAATCAGATTTTGTCCCCCCCCCCCTTTATTTTGAAATTTGAATTCGTTTTTAGGGGGGTGTGAGGGGGTTGAACGTTGGGTTTGACACCTATAAAAACCTTCTTTGGTTCGCTGATTTAGAGGAGGGGAAGTCTTTTTCGGATTAAAAAAAAAGAGGTTCTTAGGGAGGAGTTTAATTCAATTTTTTTTAGTTTGAAATTTAGATTCGAGTCTTTGGTGGTATTGTATTTTTATTGGTGTTGTTGTTCATTGAAAATCTGGAATTTTGCTACATTTCCACTATTTTTGGGTTCCGGGTCGGGTAGCTTCCGGGTCGGATCAATCGGGTCAAGTCGAAACCCGGGTCAAAATTTCAGGTTTTTATTTTGTGTTTGAAGATTACAAATTCAAGCTTCTTTGTTCTTAATTTTGGTTAAGAATTACTTCTTTTGTTCATTAACTCCCAAAAATCCGAAATACCCCTTTTGTTCTTATATTTTCTAATCCGAAATATTACTCTAGTCCTTTAATTTTGCAATCTGAAAATTCCATTTCATTCCTCATATTTTCCTCTCAATTCGGGTCATTCCGGGACGGGTCGGGTCATTCCGGGATGGGTCAAACATCCGAAAATCAGAAAAAAAACAGAGTCCTATTTCCAGAAAAAAATCAGAATTCAAAAAAAAATCTACAACAAATCAGAATTCTAACATTTCCGAGCGGATTCGACGATTCAAAACACGCCTCGGTTCGCTACCCGGAAAAGGTTAGACTCGTTCCAATTCTTCTATATTTCTTAAAGCTTATTTGATTGTGTTGTTTATGCTTGATTTAGTATGATATTTTGCTAAGTAATGTAGTCTTGATTAATTAATATGATAATGAGACGATTTTGCTTATATAATTGTATTTATGTTGTTGGGATATTTCTGATTTGGAGTTGATACGTGATAGATGATATTGCCTCAATTTTTTGGTTAACTAATTATTGTCATTAGCTTTAGTAAGGTATCTTGGGTTCATTGTTAAATGCAATACGGATAATGTAAGATTAATATGTGTTTGGAAGAGCTATGGCTTGATTAAATACTCTTAGGACACCTAGCGGATTGTTGATATTCAAATTATTGTATGTTGTGTAAGTTGTTAGTTTGGTGGCTGCCTAATAAATCAAAAACGAGCATACTTTAATTGATTAAAATGACGATATTTACACGTTATATTCTAGATTAATATGTGCAATTTTAAAAGGAGTATATTATCCACGTTTAATATAATAGTATCTGCGTTTGGTTTAAGTTTATGGATGTCATGTTTCTTTAAGATTAGATGAGTTCAATGGAATTTATCATGTATGTTTACATAATTTATACATTGGTCTTCCTTGCCTCTTTTATTCTTGTTTAAATTTAGAGCCGGTTGTGTTAGCATACATTCTTTCTTCGGCTACTTTAGTATGCCAAATCTGAAAAAATAATGTCTTGAGGATATGTAAAATATATGGTCATGAGTATTCATTCCTATGTGTATTTAATGTTGTATACTTCGTGTATATATATGTTAGGAATATACATGTGTTTATATTTTCGTTCCGTCTACTAACCCTTTTCTTTTCTTTACATAAAATGCATCGGGAGTAACGAAGAGTCTCATTATGAGACTCATCATGACTTCGTCCAAAATGAAGAACTACATCTATGTTCATTGCATTCCCCGCTCTCGGAACTTCAAAACAAATAGGGTGTCGATGATATTGTCATCCGTCCTAGCCGCTACTTCTATTTATTGTCTAATTTTGTCTTTCATTATTATTTGGGTTGTAATAATTATTTAATTATGTACTGTCATTAGAATGCTTAGAATAATTAGGCCGCGAATAGATGAATGAATAGGATAGTCTAACTGCCGTTAGTTTATTTCTTAGGATCGTTTGAAATTGGAAACCAACCGCTAGCTTTATTTGTTTAGGACCGTCTTGTGTGTTCCAAACTTAGCCTCTAGTTACTTTGTTCTATTTTTTAGGTTCGTTATGCATGCTTTAATATCTTTCAAAAATAATTTGGCTATCTATTATTCATTTTCTTTAATCCTAAAAAATAAGGTTTGCATTCTATCATATTTGCAACCTTGAAAGATTTTTCATAAAACATTGCTTCTTTTATTATTCAATTGCCAAATATGTATTTTTCTATATAAAATATAACTTCGGGGCAATGATGAAGACTTAAACCTTTTTATCCGAGATCAACATGTTTAGTAGGCGAGGTGACTAAAATAACCAACAAGTTATATATTCGCAGCCACGACGTGATTATAGTGATCTTTTCTATTTCACCCGAGAGACCAACACGTTTAGTAGGCGAGGCAATCAAAATAAACCACATTAGTCATATGTTTGCAGCCACGACGTGATTGGAATGTTCTTTTCAAAATTTAAGTCTGAGCCCTCCGTGATCAAAACATTCACTGTTTTGAATACGGATATGAAATTAGTTGTATTTAACTGTTTCTAACCGTTTGTTCTTGGCTGACTTGCGAGGATTAAAGTAAATAAAGGCAGATTATTCCTCGGAGTTTATTTTATTTCTTTCTTTAATTCAGCTTTTATCCCGCTTTGTATTGTAATATTATTTATCGCACTTATGTAACTATTGAAATGCTTAGAATAGGCAAAATTAGAATTAATTCATAGGGTAGTTTAAGACTTGAAACCCGTCGATAGTTTATTTACTTGTAGGTTCGGGTAATTCAAATATAGAAACC
Source organism: Anisodus acutangulus (assembly GCA_029783415.1). Lineage (NCBI taxonomy): Eukaryota > Viridiplantae > Streptophyta > Magnoliopsida > Solanales > Solanaceae > Anisodus > Anisodus acutangulus. The sequence continues at coordinate 37,217,071 of CM056492.1, forward strand.
CTCCGCTAGTTATTTATTTTAGGCTCGTCATGCATAGTTAAAATTTTCAAAACAAACTTTGATCATTTTCTATTCATTTTATTAACTGTACAACTAAAAAATGATTTTTTCAAAATTACTCCTTTGGCATTACAAATGAATTGTTTTTCTTCTTATTATTGTCACAAATGCATACAATGTACAAAAAATGCATTTCTTTCATTAAATATTTGCAAACATCTTTTAACTTCATGCTTCAAACATGCATTTTTCTAGCAATAATTAAACTGAGTTTGATCGGATAACCGCAAGTTAGCGGATCTTAAAGAATGCCTAACCCCTTCCCATTAGGATAATAAAGAACCCTTACCTAGAATCTCACTAGTTTCGCAGACCATTAAAATCGGAGTTACATTGCAGCACTTAGTTTAATATTTAGGTGTCTTAATTCACCGTAAAAGATAATTAGGTGGCGACTCCTCAACCCTTTTTACCCAGGAATCACCGAACACGTCCGCGCTCCGCTTTGACCCGAGCAAGGTCGAAAAACGGGCGCGACAGCATGGCGACTCCGCTGGGGGAGTTTCAGGTTCTTAACCATAGCAAAATCAGGTTAATTATTATTGCGCTTTACTTTTGTTCTTTATTTGATTTAATGATTTGATTTGTTTTCTTTGTGAAATTTTGCGTGCATAAACTGCTTTAATTATTATATTCTCTTACTGCTTTCCTTAAATTGGCATTTTCGCTCATATTTCTTCCACTCTGAAAAATTGACACTATCACACACTACACGCGAGGTGTGTTTTGCGCACCCGCAAATTTCTTTCAATCTACCAAATTTTAGGAGAGTTGGCGTATGCGCGGAGTGACCGGACCATCCGGTGGCCGCGTAGCCTTCTCACTCGAGTAGTCCGCTCGGGAACCTTGTGTCTAGTCAGCCAAATCTTAGAAAATTTAGGATAGAGCTATACCACCCTTTATTTTAAGTCATGCATGCATACACCTTAGGTGGATCGATCCTTGGCATCGGCTCCACAATTAAGAAATCTGCCAAAATTGTCTACGGGTCTCACAACCCAACGACCAATCAGCATATTATGTGTAGCGTGATAATGATAGACAAATCCAAGCCTAATCATGACATGCCGAAATTGGGAAATGTACATTCATTTTGTCTCATTTCCAACAAAAGTATTTCAATTTAGGGGCTTGGATCAATCTATCATGATCTCGCATATCTGGCGTTTAGGCCCACCTCCGGCATAAGGGAGGCCCCATGCATATTAGGATGCGCATTTAATTGCCTTACAATCATTTTGTTGTTTACTCCTGCTTTTTCACTATGTGCATATTATTTAAAACAATAATTACTCGCCCTATACTAACTTGGTTTTCTTCATTTTTTAGAAGGTTTATTTTTTTTTAAATTATTCTTCCCAAAGGTTGATTTGCGTTGACTAAAACTGGCGGATCATCCCTACTTCACGAGGTCAAAGGCACAATCCTTCAGCAAAATGACTGATTCAGATGCATCCGAACAGACTGACCTGGAACTTATCACTCTTTCCAGAGATGAACCAGAGGCTTCGGAAAATAGAAATGCTACCGTCCAAGAAAAATACATCGCCCAACTGTTACAACAGATGACAGCCATGCAGACTGAGATAGAGCGGCTCCAAAATCTCATCAACCTGTCCATTAGCGCCAATACCCCACTCCCTGAACAAGGGACAAATGCAACTGCACCGCAAACTTTTTCATCTCCTGAATCGCCATTTCCCCAAAACCTCCCCAAAAATTCGCCACTAAACAAAACCGATCCACAGCACACTAACCCGCAAGCTAGTCCACAACAAAGCCCGCTACAAAATGACCCTGCAACTCCACATACCCAAATTAACCCACTTATCCAAAACACCTCTTCCATGCAAAATCACCAAGCAGGCCAACACATATTGATGGCACACGTCGCTGATCTCAACGAACAGCACGTGCCAGCAGTATATTCAACGGAAGCTCAACCTTTTACAACCACAGTACCAAACATGACTCTTCAGGAAATTGGCCAGTGTGAAGAAATGGACAGGCAGGTGAGGATCAGAACCGGTGAAAGTGTGGCGAGAGAGATTCATAGCCTGAAAGAAGCATTCAAGAATATCCAAACCAGCAAGGGGCATGAAGGACTCTAGTATGAGGATCTGTGCATGCATCCCGACATTGAATTACCTGTCGGATATAAAATGCCAAAATTTGACTTGTTTGATGGGAAAGGAAATCCTTACTCTCATTTGAGATCGTACTGCGACAAACTGGTTGGGGTAGGTAAAAACCAGGCCATCATAATGAAGTTGTTCATAAGGAGTTTGACAGGAGAAGCACTAGACTGGTACACAAGCCAGGACCCGCGAAAATGGCATGATTGGGGCACAATGGCACAGGATTTCGTGGATAGGTTCAGATTTAACACCGACACAGTCTTGGATAGATTTTATTTGATGAAGTTGGAAAAAAAGTCCACAGAGACCTTCAGAGAATATGCCATGAAGTGGAGGGCAGAAGCAGCAAAAGTTCAACCCCCGATAACGGGAAGTGAAATGGCCACTCTCTTTGTACAATCTTTGAAAGATGCGACATACTATGAAAGAATGATAAGCGTCATAGGACGAAGTTTCTATGAAGTCGTAAGGATGGGAGATTTCATAGAAGAAGGTATCAAAACTGGGAGAATTGCAAACTTGGTAGCGTTGCAAGCAACGAGTGAGGCAATCCAGTCGGACTCATTTGGGGGAATAATAAAGAAGAAGAGGGACGGAGTGTCGCCTGTCATGACGGTCCAGAAACATAGGCCAAATCAAATGTCAAATTACCAAAGGTCATCACCCCAGCCTCCCTACTACAATCAAAATGCCCAAAATCCTCAGCTTTCCTATTATAGCCCATATGCCCATAGCCCTCAACCTTACTATCAATACCCACCTGGTCCCTACCCTGTCTACCATACCCAGCCAATATATAGCCTGCCTCGAGCACCTGTCTATCCAAATCCCCCGCAATATCAGCCCGCATACTTACCTCAGCCACGAGTCCATCTACCTAACGCGCCCAGACCCCACACAAAACACGAAAGAAAGCCAGCTAAAACCTATACACCTTTAGCCGAACCTCGAGCCCAGTTGTATGAACGACTGAGAACCGCAGGAATACTCCAGCCTATCCAAGGAAATGTCCCCAATCCTGTTCCAAAATGGCACGATAAGACTAAGCATTGTGCGTACCACTCGGGAATTCCTGGGCACGACACTGAAAATTGCTATGCCCTCAGAGACAAAATCGAGGCATTGATCAAAGAAGGAGTTATCCAACTGAAAGGACCTTCCTCTAATGTAAATGATAACCCTTTGCCAGATCATGACAATGCCAATGTGAACATGATTACTGTTGATGAAGAACACAATTTGGAAGGGACTATTGTGCCAGTCCGGAGAAAGGAAAATGTTGAATCACCGGCCTCTATCACCCCTATGATTACAGTCCAGTTAAGGGCATCGTTGGGAGTAGAAGTACTTCCTCCAAAGTCGCGGATCATGGCACCATCTTTTCTTGAAAAAGTTTTATCAACCAATCTCCGAAGAAAGATAGATGCTCATTTACCAAAGTCTGTTCCACCTCTGAGTCAGTCATTCGTCAAAGCATGCGCCACTCAGGAATCAAATGAGGACAATGCAGCCAACCTCGTGAAGGGATTCAAAAGATTTTTCATTGCTGAAAAAGAAGCAAAAAGCAATATGATTCTCGGTGATTACGCTAGAGACTCAACCAGTTGGGATGCAGAGCAAGGAGATGTTTTGCGAAAATTGGACATGTGCCCTGGCCTTGTTTCTCCCAGAAACTAGTTAACTGCATTAATATTTAATGAAACAATGCGATTCAGATTGAGGCCTGAATCACATATATGCATTTAATGTGTTTTGCCTCTACCTTTTGAAAGCTTAAAATGACAAATCTGCATTGCTTTTGCTATTATAAAATATGTTTTGTTCAAAAATTCTCTTTTCTTTTTTCATCATGCAAACTAATTTGTCGGCAGTATGTGACATATAATGAAACAAGCAAACAAGGTCCCAAACAAGCAAGGCTTCGAAGAATATAAGGAAGACTCACAAGCGGAAGAATTGAGGCATTTTTTGGAATAAGTCAAAGCCAGATTTGGATGAAACATCAAGATAGTTGATAGTTACAAGCATTGGCACGGACGTTTGCCATTTGTACTCTTGGGCTACCATACTACGATCAGGACTTCTACTGGGGCAATGCTATATCTTTTGCAGTCAAGTGGATACATAATCATATACTAAGAGACTGATTGATGAAAAGCAGATGGACGCAGTTGTCCGGGGCAACCTTATCAGAATAGAATGGCCAAAAACCATCAATGCAGATGCAGTGAAGAGATACCATATCTAAGATTAATTATTTTCTATGTAATACTTTTTCTATATTGTAAAAGTTGCGCTCCCTCGGCGGGATACGAATAGAACCCACGTAGGGTTCCGTTTCTTTAGATCACAAATTTCCCCAAGTTCCTTTTCACTTGTAACATGAACTACGTTATGACCTGATTCCCTCGGCGGGATACGTAGGCGGCCACATCGGCTTCGGTCCCATCTTTAGAAAAACCCTTACAATCTCCTTTGCTTGTAATGAACTACGTCATGACCTGATTCCCTCATGGGGATATGTAGGCGGCCTAAATCGGCTTCGGTCCCACCATTAGGAAATATTTTCTCCTTTATCTAACATATGAAAAAATGCACCCAGCTGATCGCCCTGATAGGACAGGCAAGCAATCTACACAAGACTCGGTTGTCCGTTCAAAAGATCGTCATTATCACATATCGGAAACTGGGGCATTTTTAAGGGATCACTGCCGGAGGATGCCGAAAACATGGAAAAGCATCGGCAAACTAAGTCTTCAGCCTAAGAGGATTTTGGATAAGACGTTTGCTTTGTTTCACGACATGTCACTGCTCGACAGAACTTTTACATATAGGCATACTTTCTTATAAGCAATTTATTTTCAACAAATACTTTCATTAGAGTTTGACAAGATTTTTATTACTAATATGCATATTTTCTTATACACAATTTATTTTCACCAAATATTTTCATTAGAGTTCGACAAGAACTTTTTAATGATAAGCATACTTTCTTATAAACAAATTATTTTCAACAAATGTTTTCATTAACGGTTAGCCAAGACTGGGAAGCAGGCATAGGCTACAGTCCGAATCGATGGGACATGCAGCCTATCAAGAGCCAAAGCTACCAAGTCAACGCGAATCAACCGCCCCTCCCCAAACTCACAAATTTTCTTTGAGTACAGGTTCTTCAGGTTGAAAAAGCAGGGAAGCCACATCAGTTATGATCAATTCCCCAAAGAATTTCGGCACCACAACTCACTACAAGGATTATGTTCTTGTTCTGCATTTATACGAATACATCATCTTGACCTACAGGGTCCCGACTATTATGTCTGCACAAAGATGTTATTTCGAATCACAAAGAACGACAACAAGGCAAACCCGACGGCAAAGACGTCGCATCACATTTTCGCCCGTGCCAGGACGACATTTCAATTCACATGAGTTTGGATCGGCAGAAGATTCAGCACAACGTGAAACCCTATTACAGCAAACTGACGGCAAGGACGTCACTTACATCTCTTACAACAGGACAACATTTCAATAACGTCATCGACGTTATGGCAGCACGACAATCATTTTTACAGCTTTACAACGACGTCAACAGCATTACAATGACGTCTTCAGCGCAGCAGCTATCTTTTACAACATTTACAATGGCATCGACAGCATTACAACGATGTCATCAGCATTATTATCACAACGACGTCTTCAGCGCAACAACTATCTCTTATAGCAAACAACATTACATTCTTACAACAACGTCATCAGCGTTACATTCTTGCAACAACGTCATCACAATGACGTTTTCAACATTACATTCTTACAACAACGTCATCAGCATTACATTCTTGCAACAACGTCATCACAATGACGTCTTCAACACAACACGTCGATACAACGACGACCTTAGCGTTACATTCTTGCAACAACGTCATCACAATGACGTCTTCAACACAACACGTCGATACAACGACGACATCAGCATTATCATTACAACGACATCAACAACATTACAATGATGTCATCAGCAACACGCCCATACAACGGCGTCATCAACAACGCGCCCATACAACGGCGTCATCAACAACACGTCTACGCAACGACGTCTTCATCACAACAATTATTTCTTACAGCATTACAACGACATCAACAACATTACAATGATGTCATCAGCAACACGCCCATACAACGGCGTCACGAACAACGCGCCCATACAATGGCGTTATGAACAACACGCCTACGCAATGGCGTCTTCTGCAAAACAATTATCTTTTACATTCTTACAACGACATCAATGACATTACAATGATGTCATCAGCAACGCGCCCATACAACGGCGTCATCAACAACACGCCTACGCAACGGCGTCTTCTGCACAACATTTATTTTTATAGCATTACAACGATATCAACAATATTACAATGATGTCATCAGCAACGCGCCCATACAACGGCATCATCAACAACACGCCTACGCAACGGCGTCTTCTGCACAACATTTATTTTTACAGCATTACAACGACATCAACAACATTACAATGATGTCATCAGCAACACGCCCATACAACGGCGTCACGAACAACGCGCCCATACAATGGTGTCATGAACAACACGCCTACGCAATGGCGTCTTCTGCAAAACAATTATCTTTTACATTCTTACAACGACATCAACGGCATTACAATGATGTCATCAGCAACGCGCCCATACAACGGCGTCATCAACAACACGCCTATGCAACGGCGTCTTCTGCACAACATTTATTTTTACAGCATTACAATGACGTCAACAGCATTACAACGACGTCTTCAGCACAACATTTATTTTTACAGCATTACAATGACGTCAACAGCATTATAACGACGTCTTCAGCACAACTTTATCTTTACAAAGAAACAAAGATCACAATAACATCATTTCAGGCGCCCACCTCATAATGCGGGTATTTTAATTTCAGTCAGGCGCCCACCTCATAATGCGGGTATTTTAATTTCAGTCAGGCGCCCACCTCATAATGCGGGTATCTTAATTTCAATCAGGCGCCCACCTCATAATGCGGGTATTTTAATTTCAGTCAGGCGCCCACCTCCTAATGCGGGTATTTACAAGTTATATTCTCTACAATTTTTCTCAGCAGTTATACACTAATTATATCTTAAGCTTTAGTTTGCAGGAGTTTTTAATTTGCAGGAACTTCATCACAGCGTGGAACTATCTCGTACGGCGAACCGAGGCAAATTGGTCAACGACCTACTTCGAACGTCGATCCGCTTTTCCCATTAGTTTCTCGCATCTGCGACCAGTGTCATCCTAAGTCGACACTGGGGCATTGTTTCTTGAATGTGCACTATCTTTTTGCAACTTCTATACCCCTCGGGATTCTATTTCTTACCATGCAGTCCCGATGATCAGGACAAAATTGGCTACTCAGTCAACTTCTTTGGCCGAAAACTCTTTCATCGTCTCCGTCCAAAAAGGGGCATCTGTTGACACCCAATTTTGTCCCATCCTTTATGATTTTTATTCGTAATTTTTAATATTTTTGACACTTTTAAAACAATTTTAAAATATAGGCATATATGTGTATATATCTTATTATTATTAACATTCGCATTTTTTACTATCATTTGCATTTTTATCATAATCATAAGTTTTATCCGAAAATTTTATGTTATTTTATTCTCGCAAAATTGCATCGCATTTCCATTTTTTATTAAGCATTAAACATTCCGCAAAATATTATATTTTTATTATCACATCGTTATGTTATTTTAAATAATTCACATCTTTTACAAAAGTAATATTTTTAATGTTAAACCCCTTTTATATTTTTTTTACCCAAAACAATTTCTAACCCATTTAATCTCCCCTCACCCAAAATAAATCAATACCCCACAAAACAAAACAAACCCCACAATTTTCGGCCCACACCAAAACAAGCCCAAAACCAAATTTCCCTTTTATTCAAACCCATTTCCTTCCCCTTTATTTCCCCAATTCCCACAACCCACAACCAAAGCCCAACGCCCACTCCCAGCCCAACCGGCCATTAGCCAAATCCCAAACCCGTCGGCCCATCACCCTTCCAACCCAACTCGCCCGACCCAACCAAAAATCGACCGGTCGGCCCCCTTTAATTCCCCAAAACGCCCCACCCAAAAAAAAAATCCCCAAAACTAAAAACCTAAACCCTACGCCCTACCCCCACGCCGCACCCTACACCCCTGCCCCTCACGCCGCCAAGACCCTACACCCCTACCCTCACGCCGCCGACACCGCTGGGCCTACCACCCCATCACCTCTCACTGCAACACATACCCCAAGACACGCCCCAAAAATCAGATTTTGTCCCCCCCCCCTTTATTTTGAAATTTGAATTCATTTTTAGGGGGGTGTGAGGGGGTTGAACGTTGGGTTTGACACCTATAAAAACCTTCTTTGGTTCGCTGATTTAGAGGAGGGGAAGTCTTTTTCGGATTAAAAAAAAAGAGGTTCTTAGGGAGGAGTTTAATTCGATTTTTTTTAGTTTGAAATTTAGATTCGAGTCTTTGGTGGTATTGTATTTTTATTGGTGTTGTTGTTCATTGAAAATCTGGAATTTTGCTACATTTCCACTATTTTTGGGTTCCGGGTCGGATCAATCGGGTCAAGTCGAAACCCGGGTCGAAATTTCAGGTTTTTATTTTGTGTTTGAAGATTACAAATTCAAGCTTCTTTGTTCTTAATTTTGGTTAAGAATTACTTCTTTTGTTCATTAACTCCCAAAAATCCGAAATACCCCTTTTGTTCTTATATTTTCGAATCCGAAATATTACTCTAGTCCTTTAATTTTGCAATCTGAAAATTCCATTTCATTCCTCATATTTTCCTCTCAATTCGGGTCATTCCGGGACGGGTCGGGTCATTCCGGGACGGGTCAAACATCCGAAAATCAGAAAAAAAACAGAGTCCTATTTCCAGAAAAAAATCAGAATTCAAAAAAAAAATCTACAACAAATCAGAATTCTAACATTTCCGAGCAGATTCGACGATTCAAAACACGCCTCGGTTCGCTACCCGGAAAAGGTTAGACTCATTCCAATTCTTCTATATTTCTTAAAGCTTATTTGATTGTGTTGTTTATGCTTGATTTAGTATGATATTTTGCTAAGTAATGTAGTCTTGATTAATTAATATGATAATGAGACGATTTTGCTTATATAATTGTATTTATGTTGTTGGGATATTTCTGATTTGGAGTTGATACGTGATAGATGATATTGCCTCGATTTTTTGGTTAACTAATTATTGTCATTAGCTTTAGTAAGGTATCTTGGGTTCATTGTTAAATGCAATACGGATAATGTAAGATTAATATGTGTTTGGAAGAGCTATGGCTTGATTAAATACTCTTAGGACACCTAGCGGATTGTTGATATTCAAATTATTGTATGTTGTGTAAGTTGTTAGTTTGGTGGCTGCCTAATAAATCAAAAACGAGCATACTTTAATTGATTAAAATGACGATATTTACACGTTATATTCTAGATTAATATGTGCAATTTTAAAAGGAGTATATTATCCACGTTTAATATAATAGTATCTGTGTTTGGTTTAAGTTTATGAATGTCATGTTTCTTTAAGATTAGATGAGTTCAATGGAATTTATCATGTATGTTTACATAATTTATACATTGGTCTTCCTTGCCTCTTTTATTCTTGTTTAAATTTAGAGCCGGTTGTGTTAGCATACATTCTTTCTTCGGCTACTTTAGTATGCCAAATCTGAAAAAATAATGTCTTGAGGATATGTAAAATATATGGTCATGAGTATTCATTCCTATGTGTATTTAATGTTGTATATTTCGTGTATATATATGTTAGGAATATACATGTGTTTATATTTTCGTTCCGTCTACTAACCCTTTTCTTTTCTTTACATGAAATGCATCGGGAGTAACGAAGAGTCTCATTATGAGACTCATCATGACTTCGGCCAATACGAAGAACTACATCTATGTTCATTGCATTCCCGCTCTCTAACTTCAAAACAAATAGGGTGTCGATGATATTGTCATCCGTCCTAGCCGCTACTTCTATTTATTGTCTAATTTTGTCTTTCATTATTATTTGGGTTGTAATAATTATTTAATTATGTACTGTCATTAGAATGCTTAGAATAATTAGGCCGCGAATAGATGAATGAATAGGATAGTCTAACTGCCGTTAGTTTATTTCTTAGGATCGTTTGAAATTGGAAACCAACCGCTAGCTTTATTTGTTTAGGACCGTCTTGTGTGTTCCAAACTTAGCCTCTAGTTACTTTGTTCTATTTTTTAGGTTCGTTATGTATGCTTTAATATCTTTCAAAAATAATTTGGCTATCTATTATTCATTTTCTTTAATCCTAAAGAATAAGGTTTGCATTCTATCATATTTGCAACCTTGAAAGATTTTTTTTCATAAAAAATTGCTTCTTTTATTATTCAATTGCCAAATATGTATTTTTCTATATAAAATATAACTTCGGGGCAATGATGAAGACTTAAACCTTTTTTCATCCGAGATCAACATGTTTAGTAGGCGAGGTGACTAAAATAACCAACAAGTTATATATTCGCAGCCACGACGTGATTATAGTGATCTTTTCTATTTCACCCGAGAGACCAACACGTTTAGTAGGCGAGGCAATCAAAATAAACCACATTAGTCATATGTTTGCAGCCACGACGTGATTGGAATGTTCTTTTCAAAATTTAAGTCTGAGCCCTCCGTGATCAAAACATTCACTGTTTTGAATACGGATATGAAATTATTTGTATTTAACTGTTTCTAACCGTTTGTTCTTGACAGCTTGCAGGGATTAAAGTAAATAAAGGCAGATTATTCCTCGGAGTTTATTTTATTTCTTTCTTTAATTCAGCTTTTATCCCGCTTTGTATTGTAATATTATTTATCGCACTTATGTAACTATTGAAATGCTTAGAATAGGCAAAATTAGAATTAATTCATAGGGTAGTTTAAGACTTGAAACCCGTCGATAGTTTATTTACTTGTAGGTTCGGGTAATTCAAATATAGAAACCCTCCGCTAGTTATTTATTTTAGGCTCGTCATGCATATTTAAAATTTTCAAAACAAACTTTGATCATTTTCTATTCATTTTATTAACTGTACAACTAAAAAATGATTTTTTCAAAATTACTCCTTTGGCATTACAAATGAATTGTTTTTCTCCTTATTATTGTCACAAATGCATACATGTACAAAAAATGCATTTCTTTCATTAAATATTTGCAAACATCTTTTAACTTCATGCTTCAAACATGCATTTTTCTAGCAATAATTAAACTGAGTTTGATCGGATAACCGCAAGTTAGTGGATCTTAAAGGATGCCTAACCCCTTCCCTTTAGGATAATAAAGAACCCTTACCTAGAATCTCACTAGTTTCACAGACCATTAAAATCGGAGTTACATTGCAGCACTTAGTTTAATATTTAGGTGTCCTAATTCACCGTAAAAGATAATTAGGTGGCGACTCCTCAACCCTTTTTACCCAGGAATCACCGAACACGTCCGCGCTCCGCTTTGACCCGAGCAAGGTCGAAAAATGGGCGCGACAGATGTCATAAGCAATCTTTCTGGTCTAAGACCAGCCTGAAATCGGAAGTTCACACTCAATGTGAAGGAAAGTGCTTCTACTCTCTCTGAGCCCTCCATATAGTGGCACATCACCAGCTTTGCCTTAGTTCTCTTCTAGTTCAATGTTTTCTTTTTAGCGATATTGGAAGCATGCCAATGTGAAGTTGATGATCTGTTTAACCTTTTTCTAGATCTTCATTTTGCCCTATGAGCTTATGAAGTGAGTGTCGATGTTAAGGATCATTTAGTTCTGAGCGAGGGCTTGACCACCCATTGAGGAGGATATATTCTTCTGCATCTCTCTTCTCAAATCACCCGTGATGGGACCCTTTGTCTATGTCATCGAAGAGATGGTCTTGGGACCCCATTTCCCACAGTAAACATAAGAATTTGATTATTCCTATTAGATATGAGATAGCTCTTTATAGCCTCTATGGCAACTTCTCTTAAAAGCCCCGGTTGTCACCCCCTAATCAAAGACTTATCTTCAATTTCATAAAAGAGACATTGGCACGACATTGTAGTAATATTATTATATTAAGTAAGAATTGTAGTAGGGTATGGGGAGCTAAAGAGACATTACTGACTTGAAGCTCTGACCTCGGCTATGAAACTAATGGTTTTCCGTTTCTTCCTTAGGATGATAATTTCAGTTTATATAAATAGACCTATTTGCCAAAATGTAGCTTTCATTCATATATAGAATTCGGAAAATAGGAAGACTAAATGAAAAAGGTAAGTCTTGAACTGACACTGATGGAACCTGTTTAAGGGTCGCTAACAAATAGTGAAAGGTGGCCCTAGAGGAAGAATCTTTATACGAGTTCGAGGCGTGTAACTTATAGTTAGAGTTAGCCGACTCAATAGAAGAATGAAATAGGTGGGATCAGAGAGGGAAGTGACATCCAACTTGGGAAGCTCGGTACCTCTAGTAAGAGGAGTGGCCAAAGGACGAGAATCAAGCATGTCTGCACGAGGCAAGAGATGTAGGGCATATTTCTGCTGACGAATGAAAAGAGTGTGCCCCTGCCGATACACTTCCATACCAAGAAAGTCGTGGAGAAGGCCCAAGTCTTTCATATTTTCATGAGCACGCAAGAACGAAAGAAAAGCAAGTATTCCCTGTTGATCACTACCTATGAGAAAAATCTCATCGACATATAAAAGAAGGTAGATACTATCCCCAGATGTGTGACGAATGAATAAAGAGGTATCACAGGCACTGCCACGGAATCCCTTTAGAGCATAATACAGCACTGAAACAAGTGAAAAAAGCTCTGGGAGGTTGCTTCGGTCCATAAAGAAAAGAGCTTTGTGAAGTCGGCAGACATATCCTGGATGAGCGATATCCAAAAAACCAGGAGGTTGAGATATATAGACCTCCTCCTCAAGAGTTCTGTGTAAAAAGGCATTACAGACCTCCAGTTGCTTAAGAACTCAATTATATGTGCAAACGAGATAAAGAATAATACTAAGAGGTGTTGGTTTGACAACAAGACGTGAAGGTATTAGAAAAGTAAATACATGTCTGCTGATTGAAGCCTTTATCCATAAAGTATGCCACTGGAGGGGTCCTTCCTTGCAATGTATGTTAGAGGTCATCTTCTACTTACTTCCTTCTAGAAGCGAAGGTTGGCAAAGAAGAGCCATTCATGTTCTATTCTATACCATGCCGCAAATTCAGTATATACCAATGTTAGCGAATCAGATTCTTCAAAAGAAGAGTCTGCAGGGGCAGCAAATCTAGTTTCCAAATAAGTCAGAATCTTAGCGGAAGCTCTTCCTTTGCCAGCTACTACTTTGTCAGAGGCTAAGTTCCCTCTATCTTCCGGGAAGGGAGTAGAAGAAGAAGTCCTCGTGACTTGGCTACATAAATTATCATATCATCCGAATAGATTTACATTGTCAATCAAATAGAGAAATCTAGTTTTTTGTACTTACCTTCCTACTAATAATAGATATGGTCAGTGATGCGATCCCATTTCCTACCTAATATAAGACTAATCTTAGTTTACAAGATGTTTTCTTATGAAAGAATGTGGAGGTTTCTTTTTACTCAGTGAATGTTGCCGAATCTCTCGATCTATAGGAGTAATAAGCGAAAGGGGACTCTTTAGGCTACTTCGCGGAAGAGTCAACGCGAAAGAATGGTACTCTCTCTCAAAAGCTTCCTTCTTTATTATCTCGCTTTTGGCTTGCAGACCACAGGTACCCACGGATCCTTGGGTTGAATAGGCACCTTGATCACCCTTGACTTCTCTGGTAAGTTAGGCATCTTCCCATACATAGCCAAGTACTGATTTAGTTAGACCCCTTCCTATCAGATAGAAAAGGAATCGATGCTCGCGGCTTAAATCTCGATTTATTTTGTGTTAAGTGCACTTTGGCAAGTGCGCTTGTCGTCAGTCTTTCTTTTGTCAAGTCCGTCACGGAATCGGGAGAGAGAAAAAACCTCCCTACCGGACGAACGACCTAAATCTATCACGATCTATTGTTGGCATACTCAGACTCGATGCTGCAAAATCTCTTAGTCAATGGGGCAGCAGTCGCACGACTTCAAAACAAAAGAAGGAAAATATCCTATTTGAAGTAGAAGTCCCTTTTACTTCACTCTACAGTGGGACTCGCAAACTTAGAACTTTTGGGTGGAAAGTAAAATAGAATAGTTGAGAATGCCTCTATGAGTTATGAGTATGACCAAAAAGAAAACTTCACCTCATGGGGGATCCTGGTGAATAAGAAAGCTCTTACCTAATAGAATGATTTATCTTCCCAGTTGTTGCTTAGCAGTTTTCTGGGCATCGCTCTATTGGAGCTTAGTTAGCTATATCATCTCTGGTACATGTTCGTTTCCAAGCCGTAAGGAATCCTAATCCTCCTTATTACCCTAAGGATCAGTCGAGGTTGAAGAGAGGCCCTATTCGCCTAATGTAAGTTACTTTAGGTCGGACTGAATGGGTTCTCTCTCCGGCTATTGAAGTGGTTCAAGCGAGGCTACAATCCTGTCCTATTTTGCCTTTTTTTAAGTAATATTCTGCAAGACGAAACTCCTTTGAAGGAGATCGAAGACTTCTTGGGTTGTTTTGGCATCCTTCCATGATTGAATGCTATCGGCCATTAAGGAGAAGTCAGATTTCTCTTGTGAGTTCAGTTACCCAGTATGGGATGGAGGGATTTAAACTAAAAGAGCATCAAGGTGCTGATGACTAAAACGAAATAAGTAGTTTATTAAGAGAAGAAAGAACTGCTTTCCAAATCGAGTAGTAGGACTGGTGAACCAAGAAAGCAAACTACATCAAGGAGAAGCCAAGAATCGTCTTCTTTATATTTAGATTTTCTATTTAATTATGTAAAAGTCAAGTTTTCGATTTCAAAGTAGCCCAACTACCTTGGACTAGCGCAATTGGTATATTAGTTTGTCGCTTGCCTCAGCCTCAAGGTATGGACTGGAGTGAGAATTCCTTATTTTTCTATATGGGTTTTATTAGAGAATATTAGATAAATAAAGGCCCTTTTTCCTTATTAAGAAAAAAATATTACATAACTTTAAGAAAAAACAAAAATCAAAAAAAGCAAAAAATAAGATAGATAGGTCGGTCAAAGAAATGCGAATTCTTAGCAATATGCCATGAAGGAATTTCCTCGATTTACTTTAAACATTATATCTACCATTTATTTACTTCATCCTGCAGGCATCTTCAAAAGCGGTCGATTCTTTAATTAAGTCGAGCTATTCTCACTCTTCCTAGGTTTATTCTCGAGGCAAGGTCAATGAAGATGGAAAGATAGTCAAGTAACCCTAAGGTTCAGTTCGGTGTAGAGATAAAGGACAGTAGGCCATCACTGGCTCTTCCCCTCAGATTCTTTCCTTCATCTTCACTTTCAACTGGTCGTTCTCTCATTTCTTTTTTACACGATTTTGTGACCAATTTACAAAAAAATCTTATTGTATTCCACCTGCTTACCTAAGACTTGAAGGTCCTATTCTGTGACACTTCCTTTTGAGTTTCCAAAGTGAATTTTTTGTTGAAGTTCTGGATTCCGCTTTATTTAAGCATTGGGTAGATCGGAACCATTAAGCGAGGTGCCCATAAATACGAATAGGCATGTCCTTCCCCCGGGTGAAAGAGGAAGCCTATCGAAAGGTGGATTATGGAAATTGTTTTCTGTATATTCATCGCCTTGAGGCCTGGTCTTTATTTCCCTGAGCTACTCTTAAAGAAAAAAAGAAATAATCGAAGACTAGAGGCTCGCGGGAAGGCTTGACTTTATATAAGGAAGTAATGGAAGGACAGATGGAGAGAGTAAGAAAACAACTAAAGGAAAAGCGGATGGCCACTCATCCGAATAAGACGATAGGAAAAGACGAAGAGACCTTTCACTTTAACTTCCCAACTAAAAAGGGGATGGAAATAGACCTGAAATACTGGCTTCGAAAGAATTACACCTCACTAAAAAGGCTACTACGGGAATTAGGCAAAACCCTAGATCTGACTTCCCATTTATCAGTCTTAGGCGAGCTTTTTCCCGCATGAGGTAAATTGTCCTCCAATTTCTCTATCATTTATTGATTCGGTTGATTTCCCGGTGGGGATTCGTCTGATATCGATA
This sequence comes from Anisodus acutangulus, assembly GCA_029783415.1. Classification (NCBI taxonomy): domain Eukaryota; kingdom Viridiplantae; phylum Streptophyta; class Magnoliopsida; order Solanales; family Solanaceae; genus Anisodus; species Anisodus acutangulus. The sequence continues at coordinate 37,233,489 of CM056492.1, forward strand.
TCTTTGATAAAGAAAGAGTATAACGGCTATCTTACTCTTTCCTAGATCCTATGTATGATCACTCGGAACCAACAAGCATAACTGGCAACCCGCTCTCTCTAGGCTATAGATCTATGGTCCACTCTAAGCTTCTCTCTTTCTGAACCGCTATAGACCTTGGGTTTGAACTCATCTCGTGCAAATGGATGGGAAATTGAATGTTTAAAAGAGATATCCCTGAGGAGGACAAATGGACAGATGTTCGCAAGAAATGGGATTATGACAATGCCACTAGATAGTAAACTAGGGCTTGGGCTTCCCCCAAATCACGTTGTCGTGAATGGGGTACCTCTAGATTATCCAACGACTGCCCCTCTCTTTTCTACTAGATAGCTAGACTACTTTCTTTCTTCGCTTATTTCTTAAGAGATTTCGAGTTAATGCGATGGATCACTCCTAAATGCAGCCCCATTATTATACACGATACTACTTAAGACTTCCGACGAATGAACTTCATTCTTTTACCCGAATTGACCATATGTTTCCCAATTAGTTTTCAATTGAGTTATCAGTCGCTTGTAGGCCTCTCTTTTGTGTTGCTGACGGTGCAGGTCGGCGTTTGGCGAATCTATTTGCCTAACAATCTCATAGATAGAAGAAAATATATCTAATTGAGTCCACACCTTACTCTAGGAAGAGGTCGGTCGATGTGAAAGACGAAAGGCCTAGATGCCTTATCTTCCTTAGTGATGTTTCTATCTAGGTTGTTTGTTTTTGGGGTGGAAGCTATCACGCTTAAAAAGTTGGAAGCCATTCTTTCCTCTCCTTCCTTATAGTAAAGGCGAGCTACTCCGTTCCTTCTTATTTGGTTTGGAAACAGACTTTGCATGATGAAGTTCGAATCATGCTAGCTGCACCCAGATCAAACTTTTTCCTCTAACTGCCTCTTCATCGGTCCCATCGTGTGAATCCCAGCACACATTATCGATCGGAGACGTCTAAAGTCTTATACTGGACAGACGTATATGGGTATTGTACACAGTGACCATTACAGTCAAAGCGCACAATACCACATCGTTGGTCAAGCCCTACCGCTAAAACCAAGAAAATAGTACCGCTAACACCCTCGGGCAGGTACCCGGGTAGAGTACAATGATCGGGCCACAAGATTGGGACTTGAAGATCAAGACACCAACTTTGAATTAAGTCGTGAAGTTTCCACATTAACCCAAAATGAATCAATGTGGGATCATCACGATGAACGTCCCAATGGCGATTAACCACGTATGGGTGCTTCAAAGAAGTCGGATCTCTAAAGCAATTGTTAGAAAATTAGTCCACCCGATGATTTGGTGCTTTAGGAACCCACCCGATGGAATCATACGAGCCAGGAAGGTTCACATTGCCGGAAATGAGCATAAATGCATGCACTAGCTGCTTTCTTTATCTCCTTGACTTTCTTTTATAGTAAAGCTCTGTCACATGGTTCTCGATACTTTGATTTTACTTTTATAAAAAGTAGGAATCCCATTAGCATGCCAAAATGGATGAAAATTGGGTTTACAAGACCTCTTTAATGAAGACAAGCACTTGATGAGAGTGCATGTAGCTCAATGGTTCATGGTTGGAAGCTAGGGAGGAATGCCTATGAAATCTATCGTATATAAGAAAAAGGTTGACTTTATCAGCTTTGAAATCTCGTAAGAGAATAAAGTGCCTAGAAGGCGGTTGCGGCGCATCCAGTAGGAATCGATCTCATTCCTTTATTTTTTATTTTCTTTCGAATAAGGTGAAGTAAGACCAAGCCCATGAGCTTATTATCCTAGGTTGGAACAAGTTTATAGGATCCCCGTGTGGCGACATGGGGGCGAAAGAGAGGGTTTTCTCTCGCTTATGGCATAGGGTGCCCCAATAGGAGGCTATTAGCTTAGTGGTAGAGCGCGCCCCTGATAATTGTGTCATTGTGCCTGGGCTCTCAGACACATGGATAGTTCAATGTGCTCATCGGCGCCTGAGAGGACTCTGCCTTACGTTACGACTATGCGGTCTTACGGTAAAGGTAATTGATCGAATGATACCTTAGCTAACAAAGATCTTTCTAGTGAGTGAACCTTAGGTAAGGTGCACGGACGAGTATCTCTTCAATAAGCTGAAGGATTAGCTAGTGCTTCTTTACTTAGCCAGGTTACATACTCAAGAGCTGGGGTGAAATCATCGGTCAGTTGCAAACGAAACGGTCTATCCCCCACTGCTTGCGATGCTTCCACTCTTTCTCCACGTAGTCTATGAGACGATTGTTGAGCTCTTATCCACCTTTCTCTTTCAAGCTTCGGAATAGCTTGCTCATAGTGGAATTGCCTCAGAACTCGAGCCTACAAAGGTAGTGCGGCGAAGTCAAATAAGTATGAGAGAAAAGTGACCAAGAACATAAGGAGCAGATGGTCTCAACCACGGGCATACCCATTGGATAGGGGATAGGATATGTCGTCCTAGGTCCGAACCAGACGCACCCACTTTATTATAATATCATTATCTTTTGACATACATATTTAATGTCCATATTATATCCATAGGCGTCATTGGCCCTTTTTCACTTGTTAGGTGCTAATCTCGAGCTTTACTCACTGTCGCTTCTGTTTACATACTTTTTGAGAGGTATGACTACATATGTTGTGGAACCGATGCTTTATATGTTTAGATCCAATTCATAGTGTTACATGATCCAATGACTTGTCAAGCTTTTTTGTCTTATCATTATTAGATCTCTCATTGACCGAGTGCTCATTCGTCTTACCTTTACATTTCCATTTTTAAGTTGACTTGGGGGGGTCTCTTATCTCAAAGTATTTCTCATCCTATTTTCCTGAACATCATATGTTCGTCACCCTTGGACGAAGAGTTATTATTGTCCCTCATCTACCATTAGTCCTTATATTGTTCTGGAGTAATCATACCTTTGTGAAACCTGCATAACAACAATCGCATTCACCTTTATCCTTCTTGTCGTAATCCTTCCTTCTACTCGTCATTAAACGAAAAACATTTCTGCCTTGATACTTTGATCATAACATTCCATTCATACAGATTAATTGTTTCTATATTTCTTACTACCCATCTTCGATGGTTCCATAGTTTCCGTCCTCAATTGGCAAGTTTGTCACGACCCAAACCGAAGGGTCATGACGGGCATCCGGACCTTACCTACCGAGTACCACTAATCATATATTTAGCATATAACCATAATTTTTCATGGTCCATGAGGTACACTGCTGATATATGGAAATAGTAAACTGGAAAAGAGTTATGTAAAATCCTGTAAACAGAAGGACCCAACCTATATATATATACATACCAAGGCCGACAAGGCCATACATGATTACTATACATAGGACATTTGTCTACAAGTTTCTAAAGAATATGTAACATCGTAAGGTCGGGACAGGGCCCCGCCATACCCCTATGAATATCAAAAATATCATATCACGACTAGACCGCCACTCTACAACACATAGAGTGCTCCAATATCAGCTAAACCAGCAACCTACTAGTGCAAACCATCGCTCTGTCTACTTGAGCCTGCGGGCATGAAACGCAGCATCCCCCGACAAATGGGACGTCAGTACGACTGATGTACCTAGTATGTCAGGTATGAAAAATAGCATAATAGAAACCTGAAAGTAAACTGAGACAAGAAATAACCAATAGAGAATGCCTCTGAGGACCATAATATACATAAGTATCATGTCTATGAAGAATGCCTCTGAGGGCCATAATATGCCTAAATGTCATGCACAATGCGATAATACATATATATATATATATATATATATGTGTGTGTGTGTGTGTGTGTGTGTGTGTGTGTGTGTGTATAACGTCGTCTCCCATCATATCATTTCAGCCTCTATGGGCACAATCATCATCATATACCAGCTGATCATGTGGTGTGCGTATATAACGTTGTATCCCTTTTCCCATCCCCTACATATATATAATGCATACCATATAGTAGTGTATATAACACATGTGGGTTAAGGGTAATACATGAATATAATGCATGAATGGTAATAAAACATTCTAAGCCTATTGGAGTGACGTAATGCCACTTCACCTCCGATTAACATTATGAATACTAATATATTTTCCATATACCTCAATAAGGATTTAGGATATCATTTCAAAAGGGTTTGGGCACTCAATTTAACCTTAGCATAACTTTCCACCCTCTCTCGAAGACATGTTACAAGCTTGCGTATTGGACTTCAAGGGAAATTAGGATGATCATCTATCCCTTATTGAATTTGCGTACAGTAACAATTATTATGTTAGTATTAAAATGGCTCCATGTGAGGCTTTGTATGAACGGAAATGTAAGTCTCCTATCGGATGGTTCGAAGTAGGAGAATCATAATTATTTAGCCCTGACCCGGTGCACCAAGCCATAGCGTATGTAAAGCTTATCCAAGAATGGTTGTTAACCGCTCAGAGTCGTCAGAGGTCATATTCAGGTGTACAATGGTGGGACCTAGAGTTCTAAGTGGATGATTGGGTCTTCTCGAAGATTTCTCCTATGAAGAGCGTAATGAGATTTGGAAAAAAAATGGGGAAAACTCAATCCAAGGTACATTGGGTCATATCGCATAATTCGACGAATCGGTCAAGTATCTTATGAATTGGACTTGCCTTCGGAGTTAAAGTTTGTTCATCCGGTTTCTATATTTCTATGTTAAGAGCATGGGTTGGGGATCCTTCCCGGATTGTACCGATTGACGATGTAAAGGTTACAGAGGACCTATCATATGAAGAGGTTCCTATTGCTATATTAGATCGATCAGTCCGCTAGTTGAGGACTAAAGAAGTAGCCTCTATGAAAGTTCTATGGCGGAATAAGAACGTAGAAGAAATGACATGGGAGGCGGAAGAGGAGATTGAACACAAATATTCATACCTATTTCAGACCGACGTCGAGGTTCCGAGAGAAGCATAAGGTGAGTTTTATTTCAGACTATTATCATTAATGCTTAACGACCATGTGAGGTCCGATATAAGGATAAATGTTATATTATATGGCACGTGAAATGGTGGATGTGTTTTCTGACTATGTGACGGGAACCTTGAGGATTAACTGGTCCCCTGTGTATACTTGTCATTCGAGGACGAATGTTCCTAAGGGGAAGATGATGTAACACCCCATACTTCAACTTTAGGATACATCGGGGTAAACACACATGAGTTTAATGAGATTGAGATCATTCGTGAAGTTATAGAAGATTTATATCAATGTTGAAGAGGTTACGCGGGTATTAGAGGTTAAAGGAATTAGAGAAATAATTTTCGTCAAAGTTCAGAATATGGAGCAGGTTATAAAGACCATATAGAATTTTTGTCATAGAATCAAGAGCTCGGTGTATAAAAGGACGAAGTCTCAAAAATATTTACGACTTAAATATTTGACGACGGGGATTGAAAATAATATATTGTATGTATACCCAAAAAGGCTATGGACTTGTGGCATATTACATGACCATGACAATGAATATATGAAATGTGTTAGAAGTGAGTGTTATTTAAGTGAATTGTGATAAGAATAAATTAAGTGGATGAGTAGTGAGGTGGGAACAATTTCCATGTGGATTCATAGTATGAATGGAGTGTGTGACTAAGGTACAAATATTTGGTCTAGTAATGACACAGAGACAAATTCCTATTACTAATTAATGCAAGGGACAAAATGATTACATTATATACGGTCCAATAGAAATTAGTACTTCTAGATCTTACCTATTAATTTAGATAAAGACATTCCATTTTAACAAATTCTTCGCCAAACCATACCGTGCAACCTTTTATATGCAGCAAATCATATTTGGGAATAAATTTGAAGAGTAAAACACCAGCAACAACTTTAGGTTTGATAATTCAATTTGAAATCCATCTTTGTGTTTTTGAACAGTATTAGCAAAAACAGTGACTCTCTTGACTCGGATAATTAGTGGAATCGAGGTATGTTAAGACAAATCATTTATTCTTTTGGCATGTTCTAAGTACTAAGCGTAAACGTAATATTGTCTCATAAATGATTCTACTCTTAGTGGTTAAGGATGTTCATGTTATTTATTCTCATGTTCAAAGCATGTCTAAATATGTTCCTAAATCCTTATTGAGGTATATGGGAAAGATGTTAATACTCACAATATTAATCGGAGGTGAAGCGGTATTATTTCACTCTGATAAACTCAGCATGTTTTATTATCATTCATGCATTATATTCATGTATTATCCTTTACCCACATGTGTTATATACACTACTATATGGTATGCAATATATTTATATAGGGGATGGGAAAAGGGATACGACGTTATATACGCACACCACCTGATCAGCTGGTATATGATGATGAATATGCTCACAGAGGCTGAAATGATATGATGAGAGACGGCGTTATATTCGCATATATATATATATATATATATATATATGACCGCATTGTGCATGGCATTTAGACATATTATGGCCCTCATGGGCATTCTACACATACATGATACTTATGCATATTATGGCCCTCAGAGGCATTCTGCACAAACATGATACTTGTGCATATTATGGCCCTCAGAGGCATTCTGCACAAACATGATACTTAGGCATATTATGGCCCTCAGAGGCATTCTCTACTGGTTGGTTGTTTCTTGTCTCAGTTTATTTTCATGTCTCTATTATGCTATTCTTCATGCCTGACATACTCGGTACATCAGTCGTACTGACGTCCCTTTTATCAGCGGACGCTGCGTTTCATGTCCACAGGCTCAAGTAGACAGAGTGACGGTTCGCACTGGTAGGTTGCTGGTTCAGCTGATATTGGATCACTCTATTTGTTTCTGGAATTGCAATCTAGTCATGGCATTATATTTTGGTTATGCGTTGGGGTATGGCGAGGCCATGTCCCGACCTTATGGTGTCACATACTCAGGCTTGTAGACATATGTCTTGTGTATAGTAGTCATGTATGGCCTTGTCGGTCTTGGTACGTATATGTATGTAGGTTGGGTCCTTGTGGTTAAGATTTTACATAGCTCTTTTCCAGTTTACTATTTTCATATTTCAGCAGGGTATCTCGTGGGGGCCTCATGGACCATGCGAAATTACGGATATATGTTAAATATATGAGTAGTGGTACTCGGAAAGTAAGGTCCGTGTGCCCGTCATGGCCCTCCGATTTGGGTCGTGACATATATATATATATATATATAATATTACCCACTAGCATAGGTTTAGTGGTGTGGATAATGTAATGTGATAACAATGGCACTAATGGCCTTTTGGAACTCAGAACCCTTTGACTTTACTTTGGAACAACTATTGGTCGACTTTATTGATTAACTCTTTGGAACATTCCTTTCCGGAGGCTTATGATATTGTGGACAAGAAACCAACCAACAATGACTATGAGTACATCAATAACAAGGAACAACTCCCGATAGGGGATAATGATATACGAATAGAATAGTTTTATGGATGTTTCTATTTTGAAAATGATAAGTACTTTGGATTTCATACTTTTGAAAGAAGGAATAGCCTTACATACATGCATCACTTAGTTTACAACATCTCACGAACCCCCGGATGCTTTATGGGTGACTATCTACATAATATAGAGGTTTTGGATTAAGATATGATCGATAAACTAAGAATTGATTTGCGAGCATGATTCAACGAACACCTAGAGTGCATACTCCTCTAGTTATGGTGTTCATGTCAACCAATCATTCTATCAACTTCTTTTCAACACAACATCATTAGCAACAACAACACCAACACAACAACATCAACAACCACAAGATCACCATACATAATCCATAACTTTAAACATTGTATCTTTCAATTTCAAGCTATGGTCATACCAAAACATAATCAATAACAATCCAAGGTTCATATCCAATGTTTCATGGAGTTCTAGCTCAACTACTACACTTTACTTTCATCAAAAACTTCTACAAAGCTATGAGATGTTTAAAGATCATTAAGAACATTAATAACTCAACTTAACTCATCCAATAAAGCTTGCACCATGAACTTCTTTCCAAGAATCAAGAAACTCGTTCACTACATCTTGCTTCTATGAAGATTTCCAAGGTTTATAATGGTTATCTATGGAGGATTCACCTTCAATTTGATATGAAATGGCTCCTTGATGACCTAAGAACCCCAAGGAGGTGTTTGAGAGTGTTTAGGAAATGTTGGGGTCGAATTTGGAGTGAAATGAGAAAGCCACCTCTTTATGCTTTATATAAAGCCTTCCACCGCCACTGATGTGTGGCTGGTTTTGCATCGCAAAAACCCCATATATGGGTGAAGAACCCCATGCATATTGAGGCAGTGGGGTGACGAAAATGAAGGTCTGATCTGTGGCCTGATCCACGAAGAAGATCGGCTTCCGTTGAGCGGAATGCTTGGTGTATCGCCAAATTTTTGTCAAACTTTACCGTGATGTACTTTCTTTAATCCAATTGACTTCCAACCTTTCATATACCTCCGTAATACTCATATAAGTCATAAGTGATCCTCAGAAAGGGTCTCGGGCTATCAGAGCTCAAACTGACTAATTATACGTTCGATCGCACGAAGAATTGTGGGTTCTAACACCTAAATTGTGTTGCGGTGTGATTATAGAAACAAGAGATAAGCCCATATAATGATTCAAAGATTTCAAGAAAGAAAAGAAACCAACTGGCCCAAATTAATACATACTCAAATTTACCCCTCTTAGGCCCACATTCGCTATACACTTAATCATTTAAAACTAAAATATACATGATATACTTAGGAGTATATAAAGGAATGCAATCTTGATATTCACTGAGTGTATACCTAGATCTTCATACTTTGTATACTTTAAGATATGTCATGATATACTCAGCAATTCCCACCCAAGGAAAACAAAATATGACCGATTTCAAATTACAAGTAAGAGTAGAGGCTATTCAGGGAAATTTTAAAGGAAAACACTGAGCAAGAATAAAGAAAAAACTAACGCCAGATAGAGGAAAGTGCACAATCAACTTTGAATTACACAAATAGCATCCTATATGAACTATATTTAGCTCTTGGAGCTTGGCAGTAATTCATAAATAACACATGCTGATATAGAGAGGTAAACATGAGAAGATTAAGCTTAAGATGACACATTACATGCTCCATGATTTTAAATGCATATCTCAAAATGTGGAAGCATTATGCATAGGTGTTCGAAAGGGCATGATTAGGACCAAACACATACAAATTACTTTCACATTTTTTTCATATAACTAAGTAAATAAGAGAAAGCTCAGAGTGATATAACCCTTCAATAAAACATGCTGAACACCATCAAATGACCAAGTTAAAGTAACTTTTAAAGTCATCCATTCCTATTCTCACGAGTATACACCCCCATATGCACTGCTTCACAAACCAAAACAAGGAATAAACAAACACTAGATGAATCACTCAGTTATGTATACACAGTTTAATAAGAGGTATGACAGGAGTTAATCTTAGTACTTCCATTCAGTCTTCTAGGTATGACTAAAATGACTCAATCCCAGCACACATGTATATTACTATATGAAAATATGGTTATAGGCTATCAATGACAATGACAGCTAACAAATATTCAAACCAAACTCAAATATGTCAAAACATGTAACAAATATGGGCATAATCATCCTTTGGGCTATTTGACAGACTTGACATGACACAAGTGACTCAAAAGGGGGTTTGCATATTGTCATGGGGATACTTGACACTTAAACAAACAGAATAAACATGCTATGAACTTAGATTAATAATGCATTCTTAGGGACTATCATGGAAGAGATTGAGCATGACATCTCACAGAATATTAAATTATCAGAATAACCTCTCCTGTCAGACCATATATTAAACTTGTTAATCCTCAAGCAGATGAAACACACAACAGATGGATGATCACACTAGCCCCGATAGGACATACATACTCTTGGCAGACAAGAATGATCCAGGGACTAGTACTGTGATACTATGGGAACATGTTCACACCTAGACAACTAACAGACTGATAGGATAAACAAAATGACTTAGAAGGTATTTCATGCTATCATAAATATACTTCAACATTTGGATAGACAAAGACAAATAGATAGTTGTCTTAGCAAACACTTAGGGCATAGAGATGAATGAATAACCATTTGAAACTCATTTCAAATGCCCAAGAAACCATTTAGGTTGAGTCTAAATATACAGGGTCCTAATCATGTTGTATTACTAATCTTTAAGGGATATTTGAAACAAACAGGAGACCTTGGTAGATATTCAGTCACAAGAATAATCAAAATTATCAGTTAAGATGGCATTTCATACAAGGAACTATCTAAGTTAGTCCAAATATGCATGACTCTACCCAAATGAACAGCATACAATGAACACAGAGAACTCAAATTGTCTTATACAATCATAACTTAGTTGTTCTAGACATGGTAACCCTCTAAATTACACATGACATAGCTGGTCATGATTTTTACAAGGGTCCTAAATCAATAAGTTATCCTTTCACAGCAAGATAGGTCCATAATACATTAAACTAAGTACAAGGTCTTGATAGATACATGCACGTTCTAACACTACTCTCAAACCAGCCAAGAAAACATAGGTAGGTCTTAGAGCATACAATCATACATACACAAAAGGGTTGTAGCTTTGCCACTTCTTAATTATGAAGCTTATCTAACTGATTATCTAGACACAAACATATATTAAGGGATGATCTAGACATGATCTCAGACAAGAATTTAAACTATATCATACTAATTGTGTTATCCAACATTGTCTAGAAAGCACACATATCATATAGGACAAGACCTAGACCTCAACATGGCACATAAATCATAAACCAACTAAAACAGAACCAAACTGTTACAAGTAAGGCTGGCCAGTGGGCCGGGTCGCCCCGGTCCCGCCCTGACCCCAACATTTTTTAAAAAAAATTGCGGTATCGGGACTCGAACCGAGATGGGACATGTCTCGTCCCGGCCTGCCCCAGTCCCGCCAGGCCCGACCCTGCCCCGATCCCACCCTAAACCCCTCTTTGCACAAATAACCAGTGCATCAATGGCCATTTTACATTTTGGTCATTGTGCAACAGTCATTTTTGGCCTCCCCCTCTCCCCTCCCCAACCCCCCTACCCCCTTAATATTTATTTTTAACCCATAAGTTATTATATTTACACTTTAACTCAATTTCTCAACTATAAATACCTCATTTTCTCTTCATCTTTCTCACAAATCTTCCTATAATCTCTCTAATCTCTCAATCTATCTCTCTACAAGTCTACATTGTCTACTAAATATCAAATTTATTTATTCATTTGGGAGTGAAGTTGGCAACTAGCTTGAGGATCTTCCATCGAGCAAAGTTTCAATTTTCAACCTCTCGATTACATGTCAACGTTACATCGGCGTTTGGTACATTCGTTCCTTCATTAAATTATTATTGTCTATTTATTTTATTTAGCACACTTAATTTCATTTACTTTAATTATTTATTAGTATAATTATAATGGAAGGATTTAAACTATGCTTACGAGTAAGGGTAAGGGTCAGGCTTCTTCTAGTAGGGGCAACAAGGGCAAGGGTACTTCTTCTAGTCATCCTATTTCTAGACAGAATCCTATTCCTACACAGGATGATTTTGTTGATACTGAACATTTTCCTACAATACCATTAGATTTAGACGATGAGCTATTTTCTGAAACTCAAGAAGACTTTAATTTAGACGATGATCTAGATGATACACTCACTAATGTAGATGGCAACATAGCCACTAGTGCACATTCAACTGAAATGCCTCTTATTCCCCCTAGTATGAGACGAGGTCCAGCAAAATGACCATTAAAATCAGATGCATGGACATTTTTTATAGGGACGTAGAGAATCAAGTAGCTAGATGTAAAATTTGTAAAGATGTTTTAAAATTTAAAAATGGAAAAGGTCACGGTGGGACGGGGGGTTTAATGAGACACGTAGCAAGGGCCCATCCAGTTAGGTATGCCCAATACGAGGCTTCAAAACTGGGTGCGCAAACGCCCGCTCCATCGGGACAAGGTTCACATATTGTCCCGAACCAAGTACAGGGTCAAATTAACCCCAGGACGGGGGGGAATTGTAGGCCCTAATTACAATAAACAAAGAGATAGGGAAGCAATAGAAAAATTAGTTGTTGTGGAGGGTTTGCCTTTTTCATTTTCTTCATCTCCTGATTTTATTCATTACATTAGAGAAATGTATAATCCTGATTTTAATGATTTTTCTAGATCAACTGTTAAGAGAGATGTATTTAAATTTGCACATGAATATCAACAGTATTTACGTTATTCATTATATCATTTTAATGGCAAAGTGGCTATCACTTCTGATATAGGCCGTAGTACTAACGGCCATGATTATTTAACGGTAACCTGTCATTGGATATATTATAAATGGTCTATGCAAAAACGTATCTTAGCGTATAGATATATAGATGATAGGCACACTGGTACTTTTATTGCAGAAAATATTTATCAAGTGTGCGATTATTACGGAACAACTGATAAAATTATAATTATTACATTAGATAACGCTTCTAACAATTATGCTATTACAATTTTAAAAAATAGTTTAACTCCATCTTTTCTAGATCATTTTCATATAAAATGTGTGTGTCATATATATAACTTAGTTGTAAAGGATGGTCTATCACTTTTTGAAGACATTCTTAGTAAAATATAATTTGCTATAAACTTTATTTTTAAAAATTATAGAATACAATGAAAAAAGGAATATAAAAAAACTTGTCATGATTGCCAACTACCTTATAGAAATTTTTCAGAAGAAGTACCTACTAGGTGAAATTCTTTATACGAGCAACTATTTGTTGCTTATGACTATAGAAAACCTATAACTTTATTTTTTAACTCTCATAATCAAAATCCAGTTGATATGGCTGTAGATAGCGATTGGGGAAAATTTTCCAAACCTATTGTATTTCTAGAGAAATTTTTTCAAGCAACAAAAGAATTTTCAGGTATATATTATCCTACTATTTCAACTATGTTGTTTTATATAGCTCTAATACTTTTACTTCTTAATGAATATATGGATAAATCAGCTTATAAGGCAGCTATTAAAAATGTTTATCAAAATAAAAAAATATTTTATTCCTATTCTCACTATTTATATTATTGGTGTTGTATTAAATCCGACTATTAAAATAGACGGTACTAAATCACTTATTGAAATTATTTATGATTGTATAGCAGTACTACCACCTCCAAGTCCCAAAAATACAAATCACTCACCACCTATTGAACAAACTAAAGAAGAAGTGTTGTCTAGCGTAGAAGACGAATGCAAAAAAATATATAGATGTTACCAACAAGAAAGTGCTAGCAACCTACCGGTTTCCATACCATCTTCTTCTTCTTCAACACAACCTCACAAAAGACATGATGTTTCTGCGGCTAGTATTGAAAGTCTCATAAATAGAATGTGCGACCGTAACGCTACAAACCAAATTAGTGAGTTTGATATTTTTGTTTTGCAGGATTGTGTATCGTACCAAGCAGTTCTCAATGAAGAAGGACGTGAAGACTTGCTGAAATACTGGAGGGGGAATGAGAAGACCTTTTCGACACTTTCAATGATGGCCCGAGATGTTTTGAACATTCAAGCCTCATCAACGGCGTCTGGAAGCGCTTTTTCTGCCGGCAGATATCAAATAGGAGAGCACAGACACTCATTAGTCGGAGATAGCTTGGAGATTGCAGTATTATTCAGAGATTGGATATGAGCGGAGCGGAGAAGGTGCGGTCAATCGGAGATCAATAAAGAAAAAGAAGACGAAAACTACAACGAAATCTTATCCGAATGTGGTGGAAGCGACGTGAAGCAATTTGACCAACAAATACCAATTCCAACCGAAGAACCACAGAAAATTATCAAGAAACTATAACAGGTTTTTTTCAAAATGTAATTTTTTTAATTGCAATTTTACTATGTAATTTGCAACTTTTGAACAACACCACAAAGTTGCAATTTTGACAATTGTATTTGTATTACAAAAAAAATCATGTCTATTAAATAATATAAGAGGCACAAAAACAGCATTGGGATGTTTTTATTACACTATCTTGTTCAATTATTGAGTTGTTTATATATGTTATTTTTTAAATTAAGTGCAAAAAAAAAAAAACCGACCCGATCCCGATCCCGATTCCGACGGGACTTCAGCGAATTCCTCCTGTCCCGCCCCTCCCCGTCTCGACCCGACCCGGCCCGTTGCCCACCCTTAGTTACAAGGCATTCAAACAGACCCTATTCAACTTATTTTTGAAAAGTAATTAAGCTGAAACATAAGCTAAATAGGATATCCATTAACTTAGTACTAGTAGTACATGCTTAATTAAGACAATTCCAATCATTCTAGTTTAAGTGTAGTCCAACTCAAAATAATATGGCCTTAATGACCACTCATATCATCTTCTAACACATGAGATTTAATATAACCAGCCTTAATAACTATCAGTTTATCATATTTAAATACATAACACATGCTGTAAACTATATTGAACCAGAAAAACCTAACATTCAGCCAAAATTCTGAACAGACATAAATTATTGTTTATCCTAATAACATATTTAAGCACCATAATCTACCAAACATGATCAAATAATCAAGCACATAATTACAGAGCAAAACATTAAGGTACAACTTTGAGCTCTTCTATATGCTTTTATTTTCTTTTTTCTTTACAAAGTTTCTTTGTTTGCTTAAATTAGTTTTAATTTATTTTTTGTAGGAAAATGCTAAATACAAAAAAATTAGGAACAAAGATCTTTCTCTCATATGGTTCTGGTATGATGCATTATTCTCTGATATCGTTGCTACGGTAGAGAGAGCACGAGCAGCAAGTCAAGATCAAATGTCTGAAATTGGATTAGATTTAGACGATGGAGGAGTAAAAGATTGTTATGATTATGATCATGGAGAACAATTAGGTAACCCTAATGATGAGAAGAGTGACGAAAGTGACGATATCTTGCAACATGTAGATTCTATTAGGTTCTCGGAGCTATCAATTAAATAATAAAAGAGGATATACATTCCCTATTTGAAAACATTACTGACATTCTAGTAGGGAGCAACATTTTCAACTTTGCTTTGAACCTGCTTCTTAAGAAACAGACATGAGAACTATTTTTGACGAAGCTCGAAAATCTTGGGTGGAGTATAACTATCAATCATGCTTGAAGAAGTAGTCAATAATATGTTATGCATATTTTATTAGTATTTTGAAACTGTTGGATGATATTTTAATTAGAATTCAAACTATATGCTCGTATGGTTACTTTTTTTTATGATTTTGTGTTTAAACTTTATGGTTATATGCTTAAACCTTCTTTATTGTATCGCATTATAACTAAATGGTTCATTTTTATTCTGATATAACATATTGCTATCTTTATATATTATTTCACTTTCAGTTAAATGGGAAGTTAGGACATTTGCAACGTAATATCCAATCATCTAAATGATTGAGACATTAGCAACGCTGTATCATTCCCTCTAAATGATCTGCTAGATGATGAAAATCAAGAAGAGCTAGAGAATCTTCAGAAGGAGAAAGACCAAAAGGTATGGAAACTTTTGTGTCGAATAACAGGTAAGTATATCTTGATGTATTACGAGAAATACATATGCAAGATACCATGTTTGTTGCTATAAAAACTTTCTATTGAGGAAAGTCAGTGTTTGTTGAATTATGTCAAGATTTAACAAACAAACTTAATCTTAAAATACGCTTGGAATTTCTGTGTACGAAAAGCTAGGCATTTTTCTGATGATATGTAAATACGATTGATACAAGAGATATTTCAACATTCAGGAGAGACAATTCATAGGCACTTTTATAGCGTTCTAAAGTCCGTTAGTGAACTTGCTAGAGACATTATTAGGCCGCACCAAAACTTTAATAACAGTGTAGGAGATCACCAGCCATGTAATCAACGATATCTCCCTTTTTTAAAGTAACACTTCTTAAATAACTTTAATTCACTAAATAATATTATAGCTCAAATTTTAATATCAAACTTCTATTGAAATTTTATATTTATATATTTATAAGATTGTATTGTGGCTCTTGATGGACATGTGAAAGCAAGATTACTGCAAGGCTAAGAAATATCTTATATTGGGCGGAAAGGTTATCCAACTCAAAATACTCTTACTGTTGTGTTATAATTTGCATGGGCTAGGTAGAGAAGGAGCAGTTCATGATAGTGAGGCAGAGCTTAACTTTCCACATACATTGGGGAACAAATATTATCTAGTTGATGCAGGTGAGGGGATATATGATACCATATAAAGGGGAGGAAGCAGAATTTAGTCGAGGTGCGACATGACAAGTGCGAAGAAAAATTTAACTATTTGCATTCTTCATGCAGAAATATTGTGGACATTTGGGGTATGGAAAGCGAGGTGGTCTATTTTGTGAGACATGCACTACTATGACGTATTTGCTACGATGGCTATTCACAATTATATTAGAAAAGAAATGTAAGGTGGATGACGTATTGCGAACAGCTGTGATACATCTACGAGGGTTAATAGTGTAAATGTGGAAAATCAAAGTCCTAATTATTGGATGGATATCCGTGATATGGTTGCTCATGAAATTGCTCAACACTTGTAATTTATATATGATTTTTTTTGGGACAATGTTTTTGTTTACAAGCTTAAGTCAAATTATAAATAAAGTAGTTATTTAAATAAAATAATCTACATTTATTAAAAGTAATCTTATCAAAGTAATTTATAACTTAAAAGTGAATTGAGATATAAATTAATTTGTGTTTGAGTTAATTTAAAATGAAAAGTGTTGAAATAACAAGGTTTTTTACTTTTAACAGCTTATTTTCAACTCCACCACTTCTATCCAAATGTGTAACTGCACTTCTATCCAAATATGTAACTGATTAACCATAAATTCAGCTCCAACACTTAAAATTACTTTTCAGCTCTTATTACTTAAAAACTACTTAAATTCAGCTAACACAAACGAGCTCTTAGTTCCAGCTTAATTTTACTCAAAACTGTTCTTTCACATTTTGATTGCACGTGAAAATAATATACTTCCTCTGTTTTAAAATGTTTGTCTGATTTTAACTTGGTACAGAATTTAAGGAAAAAAAATCTTGTGGTCTTAATTAAATATATGAATAATGTAGGGACCTAGTAACTCAGTTGGTTGGCTACCTGAACTCTCACCTTGTTGGTGAGGGTTCGAATCCCCACGTTGTAATATCTCTCCCTTCCCCTACCCCTATGTAATAAAACAAATTAAAAAAAAAAGATATGAATAATATATCAAAATATTTTTTAATGTTGTGGCCTTAAATATGCCACGTGGAAAGTTGGATCTAAAGAGTTGTCAAATAAAAAAGAGCCAAATATTTTGAAACATACCAAAAAGGAAAGTAAGACAAACATTTTGAAACGGGAGAAGTATGTAATTACACTTCACAAGTATTCTTGAATCTACTTTTTGTTGCCTCTGCAATTGGGACTTTTCTGTATAAACTGGTTATTTATTTTTTCTGAACAAATTCGATCATATAATGAATATATTGCATGGAGAAAAATCGGAACTTTTCAATAGATCCACCTAATCTAATCATCTTCTCCTGCTAAATGGCAGGCGTTTTACAATGTTAGAATTAATTTATTTGTAATCTAAGCTCCTGTTGAATTAATTTTCAACTCTAAGTGATGGACTGGGAAATTTTGCACAACGGAAAGTGAATTAAATTGACGATTCGTAGCGCTAAATTTTTTCTTGTATATGTAATCCTTACTTTTGCTTAATTCTTAAAAAGGGTCTTTGAACATTCAGTCGTGGTTGCTAATGGTAATTATTTGGGAATCCAGTCAGGTTTAACTGTTTATCACATAATTCTTGAATTGCAATTTCATCTGAAGTAAGGCTTTGAATTTCAGTTTAAAATGTTTGACATTAGCCTTGGCAAGCCAAGCCAAGCCAAACTTCAAACAAAAATGTTCATGTTTGACCTTCACAAAATCACACTTCAGACAAAAATGTTCGAGGTTTCTTCAAACGCAAATTTTTGCAACTTCAATCGTGTTTGTCTAAAGTTGATCTCGAAGTGGGTAAACTTGCCCAAAAAAATAACTTTAGATAAACATTAAATAGCGACTCCAAAAACAAATATTTGTACACTTGACCCCTCAAGTTGCGGGCTAAAAATTCAAGCCCAAGCCCAAGCTCAAGCCCCCTTCCCTCTAATGAGCTAGGCCAGTCCAAGACAGGTCTGGGCCAACCCGACCCATTTGATAGGTATGCTTGCATATGGCGAAATATGCCAAGTTGTAGAGAAATAGGGGTGGAGATCATCAGAACTACAGTGGCTGAAATGAAGCAAAAAATAGTAGTAAAAATTTGCATAGTCAAGATTTTTCAATCCTCTTCCATATTACATATACGAGAAATAAGAAAGAATTGAAGCAGACCAAATGAGAGTATAATGCTTGCTTACAAACCATCTGACTAGCTTACCTATCAACTTTATAACACGCAGTTTAGTCAATCATCAAGAAGCAACCTGAGCACCCTTAAGTGAAATATTTTAAAGAAAACAATGTTTCCCAATTGCTTTTCCCTAGCAGATTGAGAGAATTTAGATGTTCTCAACAATAAATCTGAACATTCTTCCTGTACAAAGGTAAATTCAGTCCTTCCTAAGAGTATGTGTGGAGTTATTGGTTATCGAAGCACCAAATAAAAATGAGCCACCTAGGATTGGAGAAAGGATGTTAGAGTCTTGATATATATCCCTTTCATAAATCAACGGTGAATACCTTTCATGGATGCTCGGTGTAGTGAAGTGTTGCACGCTGATCTTCAATGTAGCCGTGTCTCTCTCCCTTTCCATTCCGCACCACCCAAAAATGAAATAATAAAATCCTCCATACCAATAGAGAGGAGAAAATAAAAAGAAATAAAGGAAAAGGCCGAGTTCGAGTATTGAAGAGAGACCACGAGCTCCAACAAGAAAAGCATCCACAATTGACTTTGTACTTTAGTCTGGATGTGTCTAGGTTTATTCTTCACCATTCCAAATCTATGGTGGAGATGCTCACCGAAGATGGGACGAGCTCAAAGGATCACAGATGATGAATGAGAACAATACTGCACCTAAGAGATTTGTAACAGCTCCAACCGACAGTGCACTGCACATATAACTTTAGCTCAATGAATATAGAAGAGAAAATCCCTTTACTCTAGACATAAGACTGTAAGTAAAAACCAAGGATGAAACAAGAAATCAAAGCAAGAAGCAACTGGAATGCCAAGAACCACACCAAGCATATGAAAATGTTACTGATAAGAGAATTGTAGCAAAACGAGTCATAAACTCATAATTAGTCCTTCAGGGTGATTATACTCAACTTCCCTAAGGGAAACACATAATATGTCAATGAAACAGAATGCAGTTTTTCTATAGCACTATGACTCTGGAAGCTAAGAAGCTTTAGCACAAGGAAATAAAGCAAATATGTCAGAATGAAACAGCACTGATGGTTTTCTTTATCGGGAATTTATTCTAGTAAGTTTTTTTAGAAGAAAGCAGGAATATCCTTTCTTCTTCGCTTCCTTCAAGCTTAAACTCTCAGCCTTGGCAACAATACACTTTGATGGATATTTATATTCAAAGACAGGTTAATCTCAACAGAAGACCTACTACTTATGCAGGATAGGGTAATTAATATTTGCCTTCAAGATTTACGTAATTAATATTTGCCTTCAAGATTTACGTAATTAATATTTGCCTTCAAGATTTACTTACAATTCTTTTAATGATCAAGGGACATCATCTTCATCATCGTAAACCATGAGCTTGATCCCGAATTACCTGGAATTCAGCAATAAAAGCTCGTATGCCGTGCGACATCAGATGAACGAGTTATGTTATGAACGAGTTATGTTAAGAACGAGAGCGTTGCTCCAGAAAACAAAAACTATTGAAGTCTAACCTTAGGTAAAGATATATCTATCAAAATGCTTGATCAACAGTGATTAATTCATCATAGCCCTATTAGACACATGGTAAGTTAGCCACCAAAAAGCCTAAGGAAAACGAGATAAAGTCAAATACCACATTTATATGTCAAACCGAATAGAAATAGTTAAAGCTTTCTATATTTGTTTCTTACAACATCTCAGTGAGCAGGCAAATCATGTCAAAAATGTATAACAGACACCATTGACTCAGAGTGATTGTAGAATATAAAGAAGGTGAAATCATAACATGAATGAGACTATTCCATAGATATATGTTCACGAGACCCATAACCAAAAATATTCCTTTGAAAGATTTATTAGAAATTATTATTATTACCTTGAATGAGCTCTACTTGTATCATACTTCTAACATCAGATGGTGATAGCTGCGCCCACGTATGACTCGCTGCCAAAGATACTGGAGTGAATTCTTTGAGCGCAGTTGGATTCGCTCTTGAACAAGCCTGTAGCACAACAAAAAGAGTAAACACGTGTGGAAGCTTCTTACTTGTTCTAAAGCCAGGTGAACTGACAATGCGCATCCTACCATCTAACAAGGCATCTCTGAATACCCCGAGAAACAGGACGAAGGAATGATGGATCCCGTTGTGAATACAGCAGACCGACCTAAAAAAGGTAAACATAAAATTTACAGTGTAACGTGAGGAGTGTCAATCTTTTAGTTCTTATAATATCGGTGTTTCCTCTTTGGACATGCTACTGGGAAGGTATTTATTCACATCTTTTTTACCGAACGGTATCTCCTTTTATATTCATAGAAGTATTGGGAAATATTGTGCAGCAAATATTATAGCAACCACAGGAAGAAAATCAAACTCAGAATGAAATTGAAAACTGCAGAAGAACACAGAAATATCTCAATAGAAAAGGTATAATTGACTTATAAGTAGTACCTCTAATAATGCAATAGCAGATGGATCATCAAAGATTTCAAGACTACAATCAGCTAGGTAGTTTATCTGCAAATTGGAGCAAAACATAAAAAGTATGGCAAAATAAGAATGACAAAGAATCTATGATGCTAATGGCTCTAAAACTGTAATCATATTTCATCTACAAAATTTAGGGGACAAGCTTTGGAATGTCTTCTTTCCCAATTACAAAAGCACAAAAACATGGCATCAAAACTTTTGTTTTCCATTTTATACTTTTACACAGCAATGTACCTAGTAAAAGCCACAATAAGGTCATTGTTTACATAAAGCATATATAATGAGACATGTGGACCATCACAAACAGAATGATTCATCTGTTTTGCTGTGTTATGATGGACCTGGTGTATTCATACTTTTCACACCTTTTGATAAATTAGACCAGAAAGTAATGCGAAGAGGTGTCATTTGCATGATTTCTAAGTGAAGAAATAAAACAACAGAGTATCATGTAAATAATAGCTCTATAATACTTGCACATAGGGACGAAATGAAGCTCTCCACATTGAATAATATAGTGCAATGCTTGTTGTATATTAGACAGTTACAGCTAGCAGCAGCTTATTAGCTTAAAAACTAGAAAAATATGAAAGATACCCCAAATTCTGCATTCACAAGACACTGAACAAAGTCCATAAGTTGAATTTTAGCCCAATGACGACACAGTGTAGGATCATCAGAAGACGGAGGGTGTCTCCACGGAGCACCAAAACTTAGCTTGTCCTTCAAAATTCTTCCATTTCGTGCATCAACTGCAAACTTCTGTAGAAGTGACAATGCTCTATCCATGGCAGGATTAACTACTGGTACCTACAATACAGGTAAGAATAGCATATGAGGACTTAGACTTCATCAAAATTTTTAAATATTTGGAAGTTCTCATATGTTGGACGTGAAACATTTTGGGATGCAAAAATAAAATACAAAATACCCAGTAAAGATGCAAAAATAAAATATTATACAAATTTAAGAACTCTGCTCAATTTCATTTGCAGCTGCTTCACACCTACTGTGACTTGGGTATTGTCTTAATTATCTAATGATCCCCAATCCAGTGTTTTCATTTTGCATCCTTCCAAACTAATGCACCAAAACTAGAGGTGGGTGTTTGGAAATATAAAAGGGGGCTCTGGGAAGAATTTGCTGATAATATCAAACTAAAAATTGGTAAAGGCAGGAGAATTAAAATGTGTAAAGATAAATGGTTAGATGATATTCCACTTAAAGATCAATTCCCAGACATATATGCAATCTGTGCAAACAAAGACGAACTGTGGCTGATTGCTTCTCTCCTTGGGGATGGAATCTTCATTTGAGAAGAAATTTAAATGATTGGGAGATTGATTGAATTAAAGATTTGATTCAGATGCTGGAACCTGTTTCTCCTGTTGAGCATGTTCCCGACTCTCTGATGTGGAAGCTCAAAAAAAATGGCAAGTTTATTGTTAATGCCTGCTATAATTATTTCCTAAAGAACACAGAGGGGTCTCAAGTTAACTGGCCATGAAAGATAATCTGGAAGACCATTACACCCCCAGAACTGCTTGCATCACTTGGATTGTAACTCATGAAGCTTGTTTAACTCAAGATAATTTGCATGAGAGGACTAGCTATGTGCAGTAGATGTTTTCTTTGTGAAAAGGATAACGAACTAGTTATCATATACTGCTACATAGCACCTTCACAGGGCAGATCTGCTCAATGTTTTTGGACATTTTTGAAGTTCAATGGTTGTGCCAGGAAGTATTAAACTTGTTTTATGCAGGGGAAAATGGATAAAAACACTCTGTCTCGTACAATATAGTCGGTCAAACCACCACTTTGTAGAACTTGTCTTTAAGTTTTGGTGGCACCTTCTTATCACACAGCACTCCGGACGCGAGCCTCCATTTCATCCCCCTGCACCAATACGATGCGTGACATCATCATCAATTTTCCTGTTTCCTTAAATAATAGACCCAAGATACTTGAAACTGTCTTTCTCCTGGATGGTCTGGGTATCAAGCCTCACTACTACGTCAGCCTCACGCAATACGTCACTGAACTTGCACTCCAAGTATTCTATTTTGGTCCTACTCAACTTAAACTCTTTAGACTCCAAATTTATCTCCAATCCTCCGACTTAGCGTTAACCCCGTTGTGTGTCTCGTCAATCAGGACTGTTATCCGCGAATAACATACACCATGGCACCTCACCTTGAATTTGCTGCGTCAATCCATTCATTACCAATGCAAATAAAAACGGGCAAAGAGTTGATCCCTGGTGCAACCCCATCACAATTGGAAAGTGTTGAGTCTCCTCCCACTGTCCTTACACTGGTCTTGGCTCCCTCATATATGTCTTTATCGCCCTAATGTACGCCACGGGTATTCCTCTAACCTCCAAGCATCTCCATAGAACCTCCCTTGACACTTTGTCGTAAGCCTTTTCCAGGTCGATGAATACCATGTGTAAGTCCCTCATCCTCTCCCTATACTGCTTACCAATCTTCTTATAAGATGAATGGCTTCTGTAGTTGAGCGTCCTGGCATGAAACCGAACTGGTTTTCTTAAATAGACACGTCTCTCCTCACCCTCATCTCCACCACCATTTCCCACACTTTCATAGTGTGGCTTAACAGCTTGATACCTCTATAGTTGTTGCAACTTTAGATATCACCTTTGTTCTTGTACAAAGGAATCATTGTACTCCACCTCCATTCGTCGGGCATCTTCACCATCTTAAAAATGACATCAAACAACCTAGTCAGACATTCCAAACCTGCCCTACCTGCGCTCTTCCAAATTCCCCAGGAATCCCGCCAGGTCCGATCACCCTACGCATCCTACGAACAACACTCTTAACCTTTTCAACCTTAATACTCAAAATCGCGACGCCTCTCGGAGTACTCCAAATCTCCCAACACAATATCTCTGTCCCCTTCTTCGTTCAAGAGTTTACGGAAGCAAGACTGTCACCTCTTTCTAATGAGAGCTTCCTCCACCAATACTTTTTCATCCTCGTCCTTGAGGTCACGTGCCCTCCTTTCCCTCGCCTTGGCAAGCCTGAACAACTTCTTATCCCCGTCTTTGTCCTCTAGTTTCGCATATACGCGTACAAAAGCTGCCATTTTTGCCGCTGAAACCCCCAACTTCGCCTCCTTTCTTGCAATCTTATACATTTCCCTATTCGTCCGCCTCTCATCATCATCCGTGTTGTCTACCAATTTCGCATATGCCGCCTTCTTTGCCTCCACCTTCCCTTGAACTTCTCCATTCCACCACCAGTCCCCTCGATGCCCACCACACCTACCTCTCGAGACCCCAGTACCTCTCTAGTTGCTTCTCTAATGCAACTGGTTGTCCTATCCCACGTACTGCTTGCATCCCCCCTACTCTCCCAAGCCCCCATAGCCGTCAACTTCTCCCCCATCTCCTGGGCACTAGACACAGTCAAACTCCCCCACCTGATCCTCGGTCGTTCATCCACGACCCTTTTCTTCCTTTTCCTCTTAATCTCCAAAGGAACAAAATCCATTTGCAGATGGCGATTTAACAGAGAAAAGACTAAAAATTAATGCAAGGGACTATTTTTACTATTAACTTTTTCTTCTGTTATAGTGCTGCAAAATGGTGGCGAATGACAGTGGGATTGCCGATTAAAATTAATTTCTACTACTGAAAATGTGAAAAAAAACAGAGGAGTTGCTATGGTCTTTTTTTAATTAAAAAGAAAGTGGATCTGTTGTTAATAGTGGATGGTTAGCGGTCGATCTATCGGATTTTCTGGCGGGGCAATGGATGGAGTGAGTGGTTTGTGTAGTACTGATAGGAACGATGAAGTGTGGAAAAGGGAAGAGCGAAAAAAAAAACGGAAGAGAATCAGAAAAAAAATGTTTAAAAAAATGTGAAAATAATGGAATACAACATATATTTTATTAAATATGCACGTGGCAGCGCGTGATATATACCAATTAACATGAAGTTGGGTGTGTCTTTCAAGGGAATAATTCCAGTTTAAAATAGTTCAGGGGGGTCATAGGACCTTCGCAAGGTATAAGTGTACAACAACAACATACCCAGTGAAATCCCACAATGTGGGTCTGGGGAGGGTAGAGTGTACACAGACCTTACCTCTACCTTGATAGACAGAGCAGTTGTTTCCGAGAGATCCTCAGCTCAAGACAAAGCACAAGCCCAAACAAAGTATAAGTGTGTAATTAGTAATTCGGGATAAGTTTAGGTGTGTTTTTATGCATTTTCCCCTTTATGCAGCTGGTATAAACAACCATTTTCCAAAGGCTGCAGACAGTTCTGGAATGCTATATATTCTGGAATATCTGGTTGGAAAGTAATAATAGGTGCTTAAATGATAGGAGGGATAGAATTTTATTTGCGAAATCTAGATGTTTAAGAAGCCTCTATTTATGGGGGAGGAAGAGTACTGTATCTGATTTTGACTCTTTGCTACCTTCTGCATTCGATGTAATCTTTTCAGTACCTTCTTGGTACCTTTTTATGTTTTAATGAAATCTTACCTTTACATCAAAATAAAAACTAGAGACACTTCCTCACGTACTCGTGATATCTCAAGGACGCAAATTTTATTCTAACTCCTTAAATTTTCTTCCTGGTACAGTCTCTTTATAATGTATCAGAGTGCATTCTGGATCAAACAAATCAAGATGCAAGGCACAACTCTCACTAGTTATAAATATATAGCTCAAGGACTTTTAACCAAATGGAAAAAAGCCACTTGACTTTGTAGTGAATAGAAAACCAACCAAGTTTCCTTGAGACAATTCAAGCACATTACTCCTTCGTATCAATTGTATTCACAGGTATCTTGCCTATTCCTAGTTGTAGAGTTGTGTAAAATTTTTATGGGAGAGAATACTAACAGCAATGAACTTGTGAATACAGTAGGTCCAGAAAGTAAAATAACTTGTAGAAAGGCTAATTGACTTTGTACATGAATACAATAAAGCAAATAAAAAGGAACTAGTTACTCATATGCAAGCTCAAATAGTTGCGAAGTCCTATGTACCTATAACTTATAAGCGACAGAAACTGAAGCATGCCTTCACTTTTATAAATGAACTCAAAAGGAGCATCCTGATCAAAATTAATAGATTTAAAAGAATCCCAAGATAAGAGGATTTTGAAAAGTGGGCTTCCTTTTGTTTGTTTATTTTATATTTATCTTACTCGCAAACTTCAGCTGATACACTTAATGGGGTAAAATCTCCGCAACTGAAACAAGTAAAAACCAAAAGCAATGAGAACTGTCACTTATTCTGGAACTTACTTGAAGATATGCCAAGTACGCGTCCACGATATCCTCAAATTTACTGCTCTTCTCACTCATGACCCTAGAGTCCACGAAATATAGGAGTGGCTTAGAATGTGATAATAATTTAGTCGGGGATGACAAAACTATCTTTCAAAGTATTCCACATATGATTAACAGGAAATGACAATTTTTGCACATATCCAAGTGAGATTTAACTCACAATACAAGAAGGGTAATACAAGACAATAATAGGGAGAAGGTGAAGATCGAATAGCGCATGCATTGTAAATCACAAAGCTGAGATATAAAAAATAAGAAAGAACATTATTTCAGCCAAAACAATAATGTACTATCTAACTCCACCAGGATAAATGATGCTTTAGAGGTTGCACTGGAAATATCCGATAAAAGTGCAGTTGCTTTCGTGTAAAACATGGGATGTAGTCTTATATGACAATGTTCCCTACCTTAGTCTACTTTCCCGGAGACCCCTTTCATTTTCCTTTCCGAAAGGAAAAGCAATATGTAAATTGCTGCAGATGACATGCAATAGAAAGCTTTTCTGGAAGTTCCCAAAACAGTCCTTTGGCATATGATTGCATTATCACAAAAATGACCAGTACTATTAGCCTCTCCTAGAAAAATAGTTTATTTTAATACAACAACATACCCAGTGTAGTCCCACAGGGTAGGGTCTGGGGAGGGTACACTGTACGCAGACCTTATCCCTACCGTGGAGGTAGAGAGGTTGTTTCCGATAGACCCTCGGCTCAAGAAACTACTCAACCTCATTCCCCTTCACTGTGTCAGGCATATTTGGAACTTGTATGTTCTTATAAGAAAACACCCCAGATCAGCAGCTTATTATATTGACTGGATTTCATAATATTTATATGACAATTGCGAGCTGGGAGCTCCTATTGCCGTAAATCAACTATAATACATGAAAATAAGCAATAAGTACTCACTTTTGGTAGTAATTACTTAGCTTGAGTGCATAAATCTCAAATAGATGTCTTGGATTCGGCCCTAGCACCTCAACAATCACGTTCCACTGCAGAATAAGTAAGATCAATATCAACCCAATGCAATATCATCACGATGATATAATTTGAGCCAAAAAACATATTTTTATAATTGTATATCTGGTGTAAAGAAGGATATACCTCCGACTGACTAAAATAGTCACCAACCATATGCATTTTAGCTTCTGCAGGAGTCCAACCAAATGTCTGCACTCCCACCAAGGTGAGATGTATAATAGCTATGTATCTAAAAATAAAAACTAAGTAGATGTATAGATAGTTCACAAGAAGAAAAAAACGCAAATTTTAATTAGACATGTAAAACAAACAGAAACTAGGCATACACAAATTAAGTTGCTTATTAAATTTAACCATTGCAGGGAAAGATGGTGCAGGTATCACTTCAATAAGAAACATGTCATTTAATAAATAATATAAAGAGGGAAAGCGAAGAAAACATGCAATAAGCATGCGCTTGAGAAAATCCTTTATAGTTTTATAGATCCCCCGTCAAGACAAGGCAGGAGAAAAAGGTTTAAACTGGATAAACTGCATCGTAACAAATTTGCGGTTTACCAAAAGCATTACATAGAAAACAATTGTGCAAAAGGTTCACATCATCTTCTTTTTCCTTGATAAGCTAATAAACAAAAGATTCAGACCCATTGAGAGGTGGAGCAGAAAGTTTAAATAATCCTGATGTGTTTACCTCACGTGAGATGAAAATGTCCGGAAATCCAAAATCCATATAAGCACGATATGAATAGTAGCTGCAATAATGTTCTTGTTTAGTGTTGACTCGCCATAGTGAATTAAAAGGAAGTTAAAGATAGTTCTCCAGAAAATATAACAACATAAATCTGAATATAACTAGTGAAAGGCTGGTGAGACAGCAAGAATATTTTATTCTGCAAACCAAGGTATTTATATTGCAAGTGATATTACATGAGGTTATGGGTTTCTCCTACACGGGCATCAATTCTCCCTGTTAGACAAGCAATAGTAATGAATCTTTTATGCTACGAATTATGCACTAAGTTTTGTTTATGATGTTTGATGCTATAATGAAGTTTCACCTCCAGACCATCCTAATCTTGTAGACAAACTAAAGCTTAAATAATTCATATATTCCATTCAAGATATATTTTGCACAAATCCAGGGATGTAGATTATTCTTTTGGGACCTACTGAATGAAAAACCGACTGATAATCTAAGTTGCGTGGACTCTCCGTTTTTGGTGCCGTTCCCATCCCGATACGGGGGATACGGGTGCGGGAGCGGGATACGGTCAACCAACTTTGGATACTTTGACCGGAGTCCATCGACAAATTTGGGGGGAAATTGAGATTTTGATTTCTCAAACTTATAGATAAAACGGATTTAAGATGAGAGAAATGGCAAATCTTCAATATTATAGTACTTTTGCCTCATTTTGCTGCTTCGTGTTTCAGATAAACCAAGAATTCAAGGTCGTGTCTGAGTTCGGATGGTAGACAGTCGCAGCAATATAATTATGAATTTTCTTAGCCGAATCCCCGCACCCGTATCCATACCTGGATCCGCACCCCCCGAATCTTAAAATTTAGATTTTACCAAATCCGACACTCGGATCCGTGCCCGTATCAAATACCTGCACCCAAGTCCGAGCAACTCAGTTGATAATGCCCCCGAGGATTTGGTCTAGTAGTAAGAGGCAGCAGATGATATGTAAATTAGGTGCACGTCACAAGTCACAGAAAAAATGGTATATTTAATTGGAGAAGGATAGAGAAGAGGGGGCCATTATATGTTGAGTGCTAACAGAGCGCCAACTGGCCCTTAATTAAAGGGCAGCCCGATGCACTAAACTCCCGCTATGCGCGGGGTCAGGGGAAGGGTCGGACCACAAGAATTTGTTGTACGCAGCCTTACCTTGCATTTCTGCAAGAGGTTGTTTCCACGGCTTGAACCCATGACCTCCTAGTCACATGGCAGCAACGTTACCCGTTACTCCAAGGCTCCCCTTCCAACTGGCCCTTAATTATAGTATTTTAAAAAAAATTGACTTGTACTTTAGCTTTCTAATTCACAGAAGATACAGAGGATGCTTCCAGGTTGAAAATGCATTAAATGTGCCAACGAGGATAAGTAGCACTTGGCACACGCCACCTCAAGCCAATTATATTACTCTAAACTCCATGCACTTCAACCACAAAAGACAAATCAGTTTAAAGCCCTATTTTTGGACAAGGCCATATCACTTTACAGCATTTTTTTAATAGAATAAGGAAGTTGGAGTGCTATATTTCTTTTTATCTGTATCTGCGACTATTAAACTTGAAATTTCTGAACTAAGAGAAACAGCATATAAATTTTATTTTTGTATGATTTATCTAGATGCTAGATATAACATTGAGGAATAATGCATGCATTGCAAACACATGATGCAACTGCACAGTGTAAAATGGAATTTTGACGAATTGATCTATTGAGATGCAAGACAAATGCAGGTCCTGGACACAACACATGCATTTCAAACATGACACAACTGAACATTACAAAATGTAAGTTTAACGTCTTGGTCCATTGAGATGCATCACAAATGCAAGTGTTAGGCTAAAGGAAAAAATAAGTTGCATTACCTATCTGATGTTACAAGAATAACCGGAAGAGATCTCTCATTTGCACCCAAGGCTATTATTCTCCATATCAGACTATCATGATACATGGATGCACGGACTGTAGAATAATCCGTCGGTATTGCATTCTTTAGAACTTCGATATTGTTTATCACCAGCTTCGGCTACTCATTTGACACGTCCAACAAAGAAAACATCAATATTATATAAAGCATAAGACATAAGTTATTCGTGTTTCAGAGCCCTTGGCTATGAGAGTACAGGTTGAAGAATGTGCTTACTAGGTGTGTGTTTGGTGTGGAGAATGGAAAATGTTTTCCAATTTTCCATGTTCTGGTCAAAATTTGGAAAACATTTTCTCAAGAAAAACAAGCTCCTTAAAAATTAGGAAAATGACGTTCCCTAGTGGAAGTAGGGGAAACAAGTCCCACAAGTGGCATTCCACATTGATTGTGTCCTCCCCACCCTCCAACACACCTCATCTTCACCCCCACCTCGTAGCCCCCATCCCCAGCACCCCACACCCCTATCCCTACCCCCACCTCCCATAGTATTTGTCTAGATTATACAAATGTTTTTAGGATAATATTTTTTGCTTACGTACCGAACACACGAAAATAAGTAAGACCCACTTATTTTCCTGAAAACATTACCCTTCATTCCAAACACACCCTAGGTGCAGATCATTTTTAGCTACCTACTCACACTTTTCACCAATACATATAAATAGCCAGTTTTCTTATACAAAAACAATTTAAGCTCCTACAATTTGCACGAAATCAAAAACCATTACCTGAAAATAATCCATTTCAGCGGCGGATGAAATGAGTTCCAACAACAAGCAGGGCCAATCCGTTGATGAATTAGCCAACGACCTCGAAAACCCACCGGTCTGATTCAAATGCTTAATCGCGTTAGCTCTCCACTTTTGCTGCACCTTTATAACCTCTTTAGCCAAACTCAAAGCCCCCATTGCTTCCTTATAATAAGTCTCCTCCTCTAAACTCAACCCACTCTTCTCTTTGGCATCTAATCGAACACTTGACGCCCAAACGCCCTTTCCCATAAACTCAACACGGAATTACCCCTAACCAAAACAGCAGCACCCTTTCTAGGGTTGTAATTGTAATTAGAATTACTATTACTACTACTATCTAAGATCTGTTTAAGTGCTGTATTAAGTCCATGCCATTTACTTAAAACAGTGAATCTGATGAGAACTTATAGTACCAAGATTAATACCCTTTCGGGTCATTAATTCGAGACAGTTTTCGAGTTGATTAGTAAGATAAGGAAGTAAAGGAGGTGTACAATTGGACCAAGAATTCCATGGAAATGATTGGCCATGAATTGGGTGATGATCTTTAATAGATTCAGCAAAGTCTACATAACCTGTTATATGAGGACCACTGTTCCATTTACCCATAAGACCTGTAAAAAAACATAGTTAAAATGATTTTTGGATCGGTAATAGTTACAACAATAACAACATACCCAATATAATCTCACCAAGTGAGGTTTGGAAGGGTAGAACGTACGCAGACATTACAGGTAAGGAGACTGTTTTCGATAGACCCCGGCTCAAGAAAAGATGCAAAGATAACAATAATAATAGGCAGTAATAGCAACAAATAATAAGATAAATGAATCTAAAAAATATAATCTAATGTACAGAGATAATAAGAATACTCCAGTACAGAAAAGAAATCCTCGTGGAAACCTACTAACCCTCTACCCTAATAGCTAATATGAAAATATTGTGTAATATACTGAACCAATTTCTTACGTTCGAGAATGAGGATGGTTTTTCCAACGCCACGAGGGCCGTGGAGGATTAAGGGTTGAGGGACACGGTGATGTTGAGCGTGGTTGTTGAGAATGGTTTCGAGAAGGGGTCTTGGGATTATTCTCCATGCCTTGTGAATCATTGATGTATTGAAATCAGAGTCCTTTGAGTTTTCTTCAAAGCAGTGTGACAACAGGGAAATGGAAGTAAAATAGCGAGGTGAATCACCGTGTTCAACAAGGTGCTTTGCATAAAAGTATTCATTCAGAGTAGATTTCGTAAAAAAAAAAAATTAGAGGGCGTTTTGATTGAATTTTTGAAAATAAGGATAAGCTATAAGCTAAAACTTTATATTCATTTTTTGTGTTTTAGCTTATTTTTATACGCGCTTAAAAGCATATTTTATCTTGCACAAATAACTCAAAAAATAAAAAAGAGTTTAAAAATCAAAAAAAGCTTAAAATAAGTCAACCCAAACACCCTCTAGTCTCAAAATACTTATCGTATTTTTATTTACACAATCTCTTAAAAATATTAATTAGGAGATATATTCAATTATTTTATGCTTATTAATGTCTTAGTCGTTTGGTACGAGGATAATAAATTTATATGTCAACAAAACACAATATAAATTTAACATCATAATTTAATCTGATACACAATATAAATTTATATGTCAACCAAACACAATATGTGTCTTAGCCGGCGCGGCCATAGCTGGTGCATTCCTTATAATAAAAGTCACGCTCTCTTCTCTCCTAAATTTTCCACGCAAATCCTAATCTAAACCCTACTTTTCTCAGCTATGGCTGCGCCGGCCACTGGCCAGCCTCCCTCTACCATTGACTTAGCACACTACCCTCCATCACCAACCCGCAACCTCACGCAATTCAGCCTATCATTCCGAATCAACCTACTACTATTACCAACACTACTTGAAACTATGTTCAAATACTTACGATTGGTACAGTTCCTACGTCTATCCCCATTTGTAATCCCATACCTATCAAGGATGTAATGTATGTAGATGGTATCTGTGTGGTTCGATGGACATCTTCTGAAGTGTCTAGGATGGAGAAGTTAGAGAACTTACAACATGCTATCGTGGTAAGTTCTCTTATGATTGGCTAGAATTGAATGAACTGAAAAAACATTATTCCTCAACAGTGTGGTGCGAAAGAGAAGTGTCAAGTTGGATTTTTAGGGATCGACATGTTCTGATAAGATGTACGTTAATGGAAGATTTCATTAGCATATCATCTAAGAGTGCATTTTGGTTGAAGTCTAAAGATGGCTATACTTATCAGACGAGGTCCCTTATATATGATTCTAAGTTCAAGATTAATGAAGAAACCTCAATAGCAATGGCTTGGATATCTTTTCCAAACCTACTTCCAACATTTTGTTAAGGAAACTTTATTTACCTTAGCTTCTGCAGTTGAAAACCCCTTACATCTTGACATGGCCACGATTAATAAAACTAGACCTAACTGTGCAAGAGTTAAGGTTCAACTGGATTTATTATCTGATCTCCCTAAATTTGTGATGATGGAAATAGAGGATGAGAAAATCAAGGAGATTAATGTAGTGAAAGTCAAAATTCAGTATGATCACTTACCAAAGTATTGTATTTAATGCATATTGCAAGGTCATGCAAAGGAAGAGTGCAAAGTGCTACATCTTGAATTATGTGAAGACAAGAAGGATGAATCAAATGAAGTGGAGAATGTGGAGATACCAACTGCTACTGCAACTACTAAGGGCAATCAGTATCAAGGAAGGCAGAAAAGATATCATGGATGGAGATATCCAGTACAGAGATATTTACCAAAGGTTTTATCTAGTGGTACAATGGTCACTTATCCTGGAAATTTTGCTAAGGGAAAGAGGATAAGTGATAGTGGAACTGGTGTAAACAAAGGCAATGGAAGCATTACTGAGAAGGATATAAGGAGTGTAGATGATATAATCAAGGGAAAGGAGAACATGGTCTCTGCACAAGGAATAGTAATTCAAAACAATTTTAATGTGCTAGATAACATTATAGAACAAGATGAGTTGAATGGGGATAATAATACGACTACAGAGGTTGTTGTGTCTAAAGATGTAGTTGATATCAACAACGATATAGAAAAAGAGGTGATATCTAATGAGATACATGTTGATAATGTGGATATGAGAGAGCATAAAGACATAAAGGAAGGGCATGGTATGGTAAACTCCGCAGATTCAGATTCACAAGACAAAGAAAAGCATACTTGCAAAGGGCTAGATGCAAGACTCGAGAAGAATTGTGAGCATCAAGTAGGGGTTGCACATACAGTAGAGATGGTATCTACTAGACAATGGGTTAACAGTATTTTTGTAGCTACATAAAGAGAGATTGTGGATGATAAGCATAATAAAAGTTGTGCTATGCAAGAGAATGAGGGAGTGAAAAAGGTAATGCATTAACATATGCATAAGCTAAAGAGGATAAGTCGAATCAGGAGGAGAATAATGATGTAGTGATTGATTATGTAGACAATATCAGTGAGGAAATAATAAAGCTCAACAGGAAGATGAAAGCATAGATATGATCAATGATTTTTTTATAGAGCATCAGGAGGAACATGGTAAGACAATTGAGGGTGACAAACAGATTTATGTGCCCTAGGAGCAACAACAGTTGGATAATCCATCTATTATTATTAATCGTTGTGAGACAATTGAGGGTGACAAGCACATACCTATTTCCGAAGAGCAACAACAGTTGGATAATCCATCTACTATTATTAATCATATGGAGGCTGGTTTACAGTCTCAATATCAGTTGAGTGTGTTTGTCAATGAGAATGGTATTGGTTCTTTTCCACCTGAAAGGGATGAGGTGGTTGATAATTCAATAATACAGGTGAGAAAGGATCAAGAGAAGATTATTATCAACCAGATGAAATAGACTCTTTTACAAGAATTGCATGATGTGATTTCACATAACATTGAAGTTACGGCAGGGGTGATCAAATGACTAAAGATACTTGTGGCAAAGAAAACTTCAAGGAGAATGTAGAAGAGGATTTATAGATCAGGTGTTCAATCATATGGCAAATGAAGCTGGCATTTCTCCAAAAGCCATGCAGAAAGGAAATAGAAAGGCCAAAAAACAAAGTGTAACAAATACTCAGCCAACAAGGGTATTACCAAAAGAGAGCAAGTAAACCTATTTTTAAATGATGATGAAGACTTTCTTTTAGAATATAAAATTTGTGAACACACCTTTCACATAGTTCAAATGCTACACAAACATCATAAATTTTCCATCATTTCTTTGATGAAACCTTTTCAACACTTTAGACATATTCAGAGATATAGAAGAAGGTTGGGGATGAAATATGCTAATTATAATTGCAATGGTAAAATTTGATTCTTTGTGAAAGATAATGTAGATGTGGAAGTAATGCAGGACACTAAGCAATAAATAACAATTAAGTTGTTTTTTCATGAATGGAATAGATCAATGATGACTACTATGGTGTATGCAAAATGTGATTCTTTTGAAAGAATCAATTTGTGGGATAGTCTATATGGTCTTGATGATCAAATGGATATGCCTTGTCTAGTAGGAGGAGACTTCAAATTGTTATTATGAATGAGGATGAGAAGATTGGAGGTCTTCTTGTATTCCTAACTGAATATGAAGATTTTGCTTTCTACATTAATTCTTGTGAACTGTTTGAAGTTGGATTTAAAGGGAGTCTTTTTACATGGTGGAATGGTAGGTCATGGAGTGACTGTATTTTCAAGAGGCTAGATAGAATGCTTGCAAATTTCAGTCTACAAGAATGGTTTGGGCAAATGGAGGTGGAGCATCTTTCAAGAACTGGCTCAAATCATGCCCTTTTATTACTAACTTGTGGAGATATCTCTCATATTGTAAGGAAGCCTTTTAGATTCTTGAATTTTTGGACAGGACATGAATCATCCTTGGAGGTGGTTAATGAAAGCTGGAATACGAAATTTGAATGAGATGCATTCATAACATTTAAGCTGAAATTGAAGAGTGTGAAAAGTGCTTTATTAACATAGAGTAAAGCCACCTTTGGAGATATTTTCAAGCAATTAACTGTTAGGGAGGATATTGTGAGAATCAAAAAACAATTGTTTAAAGATGATCCTTCACCTATAAATAGAATAGTCTTACAGCAAGCACAAGCAGAACTAAAGAAATATGTTCATTATGAAGAGGAATTTTAGAGACAGAATTCACACATGACTTGTTTTGCTGAGGGTGACAGAAATACAAGGCTCTTTCACAATATATTTAATGATATGAGGAAAAAATTACATGTCAAGAGGATTCAAAATCAAGAAGGCTCATGGATTGAAGGATACACATTGTTGGCAGGTAAAACTATTAGATTTTATCATCAACAGTTTACTCAAGAAGGCGCACCAACTTATTTTTCTCTCTTACATCATATTCCTAGTATGGTTCATCAGGAGACTAATGATCAACTTACAAGTATGCCTACTTTGGAAGATGTTAAGAAAGCAGTATTTGAATTATCTAGGGAAAGTTCAGGTGGACCATATGGTATGATTGAGATTTTCTATCAGGTGTGTTGGGATATTGTTGGTGCAGATGTATATAATGTGGTTAAAGCTTTATTTGAAGGCCAGACTTTACCTAAGTTCATAACACACACTAATATGGTGTTGTTACCAAGAAATAATACTATAGAGACCTTTGCTGATATAAGACTTGTCAGTCTCAACAACTTCATAAATAAGGTAATTTCAAGTGTGGTTCAGGATAAGCTTGAAGCAGTGTTACCTTCTCTGGTTTCTCCTAATCAGTTTGGCTTTGTAAAGGGGAGATCCATCATTGAGAATGCTCTTTTAACTCATGAGATATTGACTGATATTAGGCTGAGGGGAAAGCAAGCTAATGTGGTGCTTAAGCTGGATATGGCAAAGACATATGATAGAGTTTTTTGGATATTTCTGACAAAGGAATTGGGGGAAAGTGTGGAGAATGATAGCAAATAATTGGTATTTAGTTCTACTAAATGGACAAGCTTTTGGTTTCTTTCATTCTACAAGGGGTGTCAAGCAAGGAGATCTACTATCTCTTGCTTTATTTATTCTGTCTGCAGAAGTTCTATCTAGAACATTGAACTCTTTATTTGAGAACAATGAGTTTGGAAGCTATGGAATGCCAAAATAGAGTGCCAATTTGAATCATCTTGCATATGCAAATGATATTATCATTTTTAATCTGCAGAGCCTAAATCTCTGGGGCTAATCATGGGAGTATTACAAGATTATGAGCAAGTTTCAGGCCAACTAATCAATAAAGGCAAAAGCTCATTTTACATGTTTAGAAAAGTTTCTAATGTTCTGATACAACAAGTGGGGGCTACTACTAGGTTTTCAAGAGGAACTTTCTCATTCACACATTTGGGATGCCCAATCACACATGTAAGGAAGAGGAAAGCTTATTACAATAATTTGATAAAGAAGGTGAGGAATAAGTTGCAAGCCTGGAAAAGAAGATTACTATCATTTGAAGTAAAAGTTATTTTGATCACCAGTGTTCTTTTAAGTATGCCAATCCATTTATTATCAGCTATAAAGCCTCCAAAATGTGTCATAAATGAGTTACATAAAGTCTTTGCAAGATTTTATTGGAATAATAGTGATGAAGGCAGAATGAGGCATGGGTCCTCATGGTTGAATATGTGCTTACCTAGAGATGAAGGAGGCATATGACATAGATCATTGTTTGATGTGTCTAAAGCCTTATGTGCTAAATTTTGGTAAAATTCAGAACATCTAACACAATGTGAGCTAATTTTATGTGGATCAAATACTGCAAAAGATATTATCCTCAAAATGTACAATAGAAAGGAGGCTCTCAAGTATGGAAAATGATGTTAGAAGCTAGAGATGGCATAGAGCAGGAGATATGGTGGGAGCCAAGGAGTGGAACTGCTAGCTTTGCATTACATTGTTCCTGCAAAATACATGGTGGATGAGAGTATTCAGGATGTGAAGGAACTTATGATAGATGGAAAATGGGATTTGCACAAATTGCACCAGCTATTTTCTAGGGATATAATGGATCATATCACACAATAATTGGAGTTGCATGAATTAACAGAAGGATGGGATATTCCATGGTGGATGATGACAGCTTTAGGAAAATTTACAGTAGGCAATGCATGTGAGTTGTTAAGAAGAAAATCAAACAAATCTGATGTTTTTTAAAATATGTGAATAACATGATTACCTTTTAAGATTTCATTCTTCTTCTGGAGGTTATTGAAGTTTAAAATACAAGTGGGAATGTCCTAAGAAGAGTTGGAATAGAGATTGAGGCAAGATGTTATTGTTGTGATAATAGACAATATGAGACAGTGGATCATTTGTTTGTTTCTGGAGATATTGCCATAAAGGTTTAGAGATACTGCAATGATGTTGTAGGTATTACAACTCAGTTTCTGCAGGAGACACAAGTATTGCAAGTATGGTGGAATGTTTATTGCCCCTCCAAGTTCAAAGTAGTATTCAGAGTTATACTACTTATCACCATGTGGCAGATAAGGAAGTGGAGAAACATTGTGTTGCATGGAGGCAAGATGACTATCAACAAGGTGTTATATGAGATCAATATGACTATCTATCAGATGTGCAGACTCAGATTTCCATGGCAACAAAACATTCCAAAGTACCTTCCTCAGCTAATGCAGATGTTTGAAGGTTACAAGCTAAGACTAGTAAGTAAGATAGTTAAATGGGAATTCTCACTGTCAGTATGGTTCAAATGCAATTTCGATGGGGCATCTAGAGGAAATCCAGATCCAAGTTCTATGGTCTTTTGTATTAGAAATGAAGCAAGTGATTTGGAGCATGCTGCATCTAGAAGAATGCTAGAAGTATTAAATTTGGTAGCTAAAGCAATAACACTATATGAGGGACTAAACTATTGTGTTTCTCACAGCTTGTTGCTTGTAATTCTGGAAACTGATTCCATGACGTTGAAGATGATATTGACAGTACACTATCTATAATTGTTAAAGATATCATAAAGTTAATGAGAGATAAGGAAGTGAGGGTGGAGCATGTTATGAGGGAAGAAAATGGGCTAGCCGGTTTTTTAACTAACTATATTTTTTTTTGCAGGTGATCAACATTTTGATAGATTTAACTCACTCCTTATTAGAGCAAGGCAAATACTGAATACAAAGAAGGCTCACATACTATATATTAGAATCAGACAGGCCAAAGATCATCAGATTCACATACCTGGAGATTAGAAGCAGCACAAGGTAAATGCAACACTAATATAACCTGCATTGCAACAGCCATGAGTACAGATACATACTTCAATGGAAACATTTTTGGATAGGTTACAATGTGTGGTATTAGCATGTTCACATGCTCATTCTGTTGTAACAACTCCAAAAGTATTTTCATTGAAGACAACATGAGGAACATGACAAACAAAGTACAACCTTTAACAAGGAATCATCCATTGAGCCTGAAGATCTACTGGAAGAACTATACTCCATCCTTGAAGCTTGAATTTCAATTCACTTGACTTTTGAGTCATAAAGCCTGGTGAGAACTTGTAGATGTGTGAGATGGTATCAAGTCAAGCCCATAGGATCTGCAGTAGACAAGGTTGTATGCAGTATTTACGATAAGTTTTCACTTACACCAGTTACTTTAAACTGGATGTATTTTTCTTTAATTTTCTTTATTTATTTATTTATTTATTTATTTATTTATTTTATGCTTGTACAAACTTTTGATTTTAATAAAACACTACCAAGCAATATGTTTGGTAGTTTTGTTCAAAACAAATTCTAGATACCTTGTCAAACTTGAGATTATTTTATACCTAAGATAAATTAGTCCAAAGATTATAATCTCAAGACTATAATCTCGAGATAATTTAGTCTTCTAACCAAACAACTCCTAAGATATAATCTCTTTTTATTGGATATTGTTATATTTGAGGTGTTTTTAGTTTTTAGGAACAATTACTAGTAAGAGTAAAATAGAAAAAATAAATTAATTTTATTTTAAAATTTAAAAATGATAAATATTTTTAGTAAGAATAATAAGTATTTTGAGTATGAGGAAGTACTAAACTTTTTTTTAAAAAGAAAAAAACTACATAGACCCGCAATGGTCAAACATGTGGAAAGTATCATTGGCTAATTATGTAGAGATTTGGGATCTTAAGCCTCATTGGTCTTCATTAACATTAAGACATGTGAATTTTATTTTATTTTATTTTTTATTTGGTGTTCGGTATCCGTACTGGAGTCTGACTATATTTGAATTTGTGCTGCCTAAAACTCATTTCCGAGGGAAGTGCTTTCAGGCAAGGATTTTTTCATACCTAGAGATTGAATTTGAGACCTCTAGCTAAGGGAGGAGCAACCCATCCACTGCATCACATATTTTGATATTAAGACGCCTGAAGCTGAATGCACATCTGAATGATTAAGATGTTGTCTCTAGATCTGAACACTGAAGACTGTTTGTTTTTAAATATATGAATATGCATAATGTATTTATTTAATTATTATGAATAAACAATAAAAAAGTAACTAAATATTATAAAATAACTATTAATTTAATAAAATAGAAATATTATTTTATAAAAAATTAAAATTTTATGTTCGCTAATGACGGTGGAGATGCTTTGTAGTTGTGGTGGTGGTGATGATTGGTTCTAGTGGCTAGTATTGGTGGTGGTGATAGTTGTGATTGTGGATGTTGTAGTGACTAGCGCGATGGTGGCGATTGGTAATGGTGGTGGTGGTTGTGATGGTGAAGTTGGCCAATGTTAGTAATTGGTGGTGTTGGTGGTGGTGTCTGATGAATATGTTGTGATTGACAATGGTGTTGTTGGTAGTTAGCGGCGGTTCTAGTTATGATAATATAGGTGCTTAGTAGTAGGGATTGGCCGTAATGGTGAAAGTGGCGGCGGTAGTAGTGACGATAGTGTTGGTTGTTGATATAATTATAGTGATGGAGATGGTAGGTGTGATAGTGTTTGACAGTAGTGATTGTCAGCGATGGTGATTGTGATGGCAGAGGTGATTGGCAAAATGATGATGATTATGATGGTAGAGGTGGTTAGTGGTGGTGGATGAGGGTGGTGGGTAGAGAGTAGGTAGGTAGGTAGGTTAGGGCTAGTTGACAATGGTGGTGGTGATTGTGATGACAGAGGTGGTTAGTGGCGGTGTAAAGTAGGTGGGTAGGTGAGGTGATTGGTAGGGTGGTGGTGGGGGTGCAGTTGTTGGTTATGGATATAAATGATGGTAAAACTATCCATACGAATTACCTCTTAATGATATTAAGACTTTGTTCAAGATCTCACTGATTAAGATATCTATTCGGAACAAATAAGTGCTTATGTAAACAAATGCACTTAATGACCTAAGGTTTGAATCATTTAGATTCAAACATACATTAAGTGCAAATAAATGAGACATTAGATTCTTATCTCCGTACAATATTACATGAATTTAATGTGATGAATGATAACAATCAAATATTCTAATATATTTAAACTTTTTATAATACTCTCGTTTGTAATTATGTACCTATAACATCATTTGATACTTGAGTTTAATTTGTCTATCATAGATACAAATAGCCCCAAAATTTTATTTTTTAAATATTATAAAAAGATAGAAAATTATTTGAATTAAAATTTCAAAAGATATTCATATTTTACTAATTAAAAGTAAGCTAATAAATTGTTATAAATTCATAACATCTTTTAGTACAAAGATTTAAACTCTAAAACACGCATTAAAAACCACTTGAAAATTAAATACTTTCAAGTTTGATGGGAGACGTTTGAAATTGTACCTTATTTCATAAATTTTCAGTCTCTTAGTGGTGCTAGAATTGACGAAGATTTCTGTCAGAGCTTTCAGTAAAATTGTATATGATAACTTCCCCTGAAGCCAATTTAAGAGAAAATTGTATATGATAACTTCCCCTGAAGCCAATTTAAGAGCTTAACAATTGAATCTTCTATCTTAGTCCAAGGTGTAATTGATTGAGGTTCTTTTTTAAAATTATTGCTTTCTGCCTTCATAGTCCTTTATTTTTCTCCAATAACTTGGGCAATAATCTCTTCATTGGTGAAAGTTCCAATGATGAAAAGTATTGCATCAAACTCCACATATGTACTAACATTCATTGCTTGATTGATGTTACAAATGAGATTTGGTCTATAATTGTTGATACTTCTCAACATTCGCGGTCAGTTTTATATTTTCACTATGACATTATTGAAATTGTCATCTGCATATAAGATTTCAGTCTTTCTCCAAAAATGTGAAATGGTGAAGGTTTTCACCTCATTTCATGCTTCCGCTAAAGTGTTAATTGTATATTGTCTGTTGAATTTATTGTCACTGAGTAAGGGATGAACTCATCAATCAAATGCTTGGTGAAGTAATTTTTGTACTTGACCTAAAATTTGCAATTATATCAGCATCTGCAGGCTAAATATGTGATGTCATATATTAGGTAGAAAATAACGAACCTGAATAACATTATGTTATCACAATAGTACCATAAAATATATTTAAGGCTACAACAAACACCTTAACATGTGATAGTTGATTTTGATATTCCTCGATGTTATGAGCTATAACATTAGCCATCAATAATAGAATCTTGTGATTTTCATCTTTAAATTTAGCACTGATATCAATTATGTACAATTTAAAAATTATGCAAGGTAAGATTGCGTACAATAGATCCTTGTAGTCCGGCCTTTCCTCGGACCCCGCGCATAGCGGAAACTTAGTGCACCGGGCTGCCCTTTTTTTACTCATAGTTTCTTGTTGTAAAAATAATTAATGTGCAGGAGAGAGGACATATCAACATGCTCATAACAAAAAGAATGTCAACCAAACAACGAAATAAATGATGTTAACTTACTAAATAAAAAGTGATAAAAATGATATGCAAGTAATAATGAACAAGATAATCGAATAAGACAAAGTAAGTAATGCTTATTGAGATGACTCTGGAGCTGTTAACTCATAACGTCTACGGATTACAATAATTATGAGAGCTAGAGGACAATAAAGGAATGAAAAGAGTAATAGTACTTCGTGACTAAGAAATTGTATGTCATACAAGTGAGGGGGGAATGTACACTTTTATAACCTAATCCTAAGCAATGTTTTTACGTATATCACGCCCTACTATGGTGACCAATACCTACACCATACGTTGTTGAGATTCTCTACGAGTGAATTTCGAATTCTTCTGGGTCAGTTACAATTGAGACTTATCTTGACCGATCACTTCTTTAATCATGGTCACGTACCTTCAGACTCTTGAAAGCTTGCATCGTGACTTCATATCTCTAACAAGCATGGCCAACCACTCTAGACAGGTTCATAAGTTAAAACCGGAGTTGTCTATTGCTGAGTCATATCCATTTTTATATTCCACGTGTTAATCTCTGATTCACACATTTGTGGATTTTACCCTTTACAAACCTACGCCTTCTCCATGAATAATCCAGTCTCAAAAATTCACCATTCGAACAATATTATCACGATATAAAATACAATTAATTTTCTCTATCATGATTAAAATTAATAATTTCCAACTGTCTTAATGAATAAATTTATACAACTCAATAAATTATTTATTGAAATTTCTGTTTGAAATTTCTGCGTGATTCATTGGGGCCGCCACAGTGACCCATACAAAAACGAGTCCAAATATAAATAATAAAAAGATAGATAGAACCATCCATCATATACTGAAACCATATTTTTCGAGAGAGGAAAAAAATGTCGCAAGCAGGAACAGAGGGAGACAAGAAGCCGACGGGCGGCGATCAAGCTGCTCACATCAATCTCAAAGTTAAAGGCCAGGTTTGTTTTCTTCATCATTACACACACACATGTACGTATCGTATCGAACAACTAGGGTTTCATTTGCTACGACGTGTTTGTAACATTGTTAAATTACTACTCCCCTCCGTCCCAAGTTAGTTTTCATGTTTCTTGTTTTTTTGACTCATTTTCGAAGCTAAATTGGATTAAATCAACTTAATATTTTTAAAAATTAGATATTCAAAAAGACTTTTCTTATGTTCATTTTATAAGATAAATACTAGTTAAAGGTTTTTTCTCTTCCCTTTCAATATCACTCGTTTGGAATATTTTCAATTACTTACTTTTAAATGTTTCGAATTGTTAACTATTGTGTTTTATACTACATCTATGTAGTTTCTAACCATTTGTCCATGAAAATTGTGAAATTTGGAAAAAAAGTAGTTTTTGTTTTCAAAGTGAAAAATGATATTTGGAAATTGGAGTTGTGTTGGTCATGAATACAAATTGTAGCTGTTTTTTGAATTTTTGTGAGTGATTTGGAGTGAAAAAACAAAAATAACTTTTTGGTGTTTTTATGGCCAAACATTATTTCCGGACCAAATGACCACCTAAATATATAAATTTTATTTTCAAAAATTGAAGATTCTATGTCCGAATTCACATAAAAAATTAGTCAGTTTGACATGGTACTCTGAATCAAGTCACACAAATTGAAACAGAGTGAGTACTTTGTTTAGTTTAAGAGTAAATCTCTTAGAATCTTCTGATTTTTGTTTGTTACTGTATGGTTTTAGGTTGTTATATTTGCCAGCTATTGCTATTGATATCTTTTGATCATTATCATAAACATAGTTGTTTGCAGAAATAGCATTTGACTGTGTTTTTCTTTTTTCTAAATTTGTTTGTGAATTTAAGTTATGTATATGGACTGACGGTAGAAAGAGTTTAGTAGTTCAATCAGTTGTATCATGTTACTTTGTTCTTTTTCTTATAGACATGCATATGTAATTTTAGCTCTAATTGACTTTAAAGTAAGGGGTGTCAAATGAGCCGTTTGGGTTAAAGTTGAGCGGGTCAAGACGGGCTGAAAAAATAGATGAGCCAATGTCCAACCATGTCCAAAACTTATTTGGGCTAAGATGGGTTGGGTCAAGTGGTTTAAATGATGGGTCATAACCCAACCAGTCCAGCTTAATCCATTTTTCAAACATTTTGAGAAATTAAAATAAAAAAATTAAATTTAAAAAAAAAAAAAAAAAAGATGAAAAAAAACTTAAAAACTTAAAAATTTAAAAATTTAAAAATATTATTTTTTTTAAAATTAAAAATAAAATGATTTTTT
Organism: Anisodus acutangulus; assembly: GCA_029783415.1. Classification (NCBI taxonomy): domain Eukaryota; kingdom Viridiplantae; phylum Streptophyta; class Magnoliopsida; order Solanales; family Solanaceae; genus Anisodus; species Anisodus acutangulus. Next base: position 37,278,469 of record CM056492.1, read on the forward strand.
TAATAAAAAAGTAAAAAATAAAAAATTATTTAAAAATTTAAAATACAAAAAACTAAAAAATAATTAAAAAAAAGAGTTAATCATATTTTGTAGCTTTTACACTTCTGAACGTAAAACAGTTGATGGGTCAGTTTGGGCTCATTTGCTGGGTCAGTTTGGGCTGATGATTTGTGATGAATCAACTCGGGCTTAGCCCAAATCAGCACATCTTCAAAATCACTCTAGCCCAAACCCATTAAAATTTGAGCGGGTCAAATGGGTTTGGGCTAATTTTGCCACCCCTACTTTAAAGTAATCCAATAGTGAAAATTTCTCACACTGATTGGTTGTTTAGTTTTTTTCTTCTTCTGAGAATTGGTAATTGTCGGGTTGGTTATTCAGTTTAAATAGTGGATTAGGCTTCTTTTATGGCGAAGGGATGTTTACTTCACTTTTCTTTTATGATGTGTCAGGCTACATTCCTCATGAACTCAAACTAAATATAAATTAAGTTGCATGAAATCACCTTAATTCAAGTGGAAAACTGAATTTGGTGAAAATTCAATGGTTAACATGTAATCTCATAGTTTATTGGGTCGACTACTCACATATTATGCTGTTATTACAAGTATTTTATTTTATAATGTTGGTGGTCACGATAGCTCGCATGCACATAGACTATTCAATCTGCTGCATTCTCTCGCCCGTATAGGTAAGATAGGGCGAAAACATCTACTGATTTTATTGCCTCCGTTGGAATTTGAACCTTGGTTTCTCTTGGTCTTCAGTACAACTTTATCGACCTCTAGGCTACACACTTGGATGCAAGTATATGCTATATATAAACGGCGTGTGGAATGGAAAACATAAAATGTGTCACGTTAACCTGTTGTTGTTGTTAACTTACTTCTTGGTGTAAAACTCAGCCTTCAACAATTGGGAGTACAAAATCTACTTACGTTTTCCCTCTTTCATGAACTTAGGGCTGTATGTGTCAATGCATTAAGACCTCTTTTTAAATGCTAATCCTTAATTTTGTTTTATGCTTAAAAGTCTTAACCAAAAGGAAGCCTCTAAAGGAGAATGAATTAAACGAAAAGATAAAAGAAGAAAACAACTTAATGCTAGATTCGGAACTAGAAAATTGGGTGCTACTGTCTTTAGAGTTGATCGGCGAAGAAATTAAATATATAATATGGTAGGGTGTTTCATTTATTAACTCAGAGAACTGATGAAAATATAAAGTTTAGGTCTATTGCAGAGAATTGATATAAGAATAATGTATCCAGGTGGTTTTTGGGATGAAATATTCTTTTTCTTTTTGTTGAGAAAAGGTAACAATTGTTATGAAGTTCAGCACAAAAGGCGGTGCTTGGCAAACCACAGAAAACTGATCCAGTACATCCTTGATTCTTCTTACAAGGATTCTAAGGCTTCTAAAATAGACTGAATCATCTGTATAGTATTCTTCCGTTCTCTCTGTCACTTCTTTTGTTTTGAGATGCTAGTCTCAGTTTATGTATACAAATGTTTGGTGCCTGTGGATGGTAGTGGTGTACCACTTATTGCTGTTATTGTGGTAAATTGTCTTTCCCGGGATCCGAATACATGCTTTATCAATGCTAAAGCCTAAACCAACTTTAGTCTAGGTTAACACATTGTGGATGCAAAGGATCGTATGGTATTGTGTCTTTACAGTATAAATCGGTGGTTCATGTGTTGCTTTTGTTTGTATGGCGGTGTTACCGAACCATACGATTTTATGGATTTTGTGGAAAGTTATCAAAAGAGTGGAAGTGATGCTTTGTTTCTTTAGCTTTTATTATAGAGGAACATAGCTATCAACAATGATTTACGTGTGGCTGTGTGCTCTCCTGTTGAGTTAAGGTAAACCTGGTGTTGGCTGGATAATACCATTAATTAGAAACCTACTCTTTTGTTTTTCTGCTAGTACTTATAGTCTTGTCTTTGGCCTGGAGAAGTGTAGTATGGTTGACCTCATATCTGCTTGTTAATGATATGTTACGAACATTTTGGTTCCTTTTCTCTCCCGTTATCTCAAATTTCGACTTCATGGTATAAGATTATGGCAGCCTATTATTTCAGAAAAATGTTTGTATGCACACACTACTGAGGAGGGAAATGGCAGACTGTATGATTGATTAGGTTGGTTTATTCGTTGCAGGATGGGAACGAAGTCTTCTTCAGAATCAAAAGAGGCACTCAGCTGAAAAAATTGATGAATGCATATTGTGACAGGCAATCAGTTGATTTCAATTCAATTGCCTTCTTGTTTGATGGTCGCCGTCTTCGAGCGGAGCAGACTCCAGATGAGGTCTCTCTCTAATAGGACAAAAACACCCCCTCATTTTGCTTTTTCATGTGCTTAAACACTCGGCAATAAATTTTCCTGTTGTCTAACAATTTTTCTTCTTTGCTTTAGCTGGAGATGGAAGATGGTGATGAAATCGATGCAATGTTACATCAAACTGGAGGCACAACTTCCTGAATCTTCCACCCTTTGTTAATGAACATATTAGTATGTGTTTTCATAATTTGTACTTAAATGAGACAAGGTTTTGTAACTCTATGGCCCGTATGATGTAATGAAATATGCCTGTTTACTCAAGTTGATCCGGCTGGGTTGAGCTTAATTCTTACACTCCTACCCGACAAGAAAATCGTGATATCCATCTTTTAGTTCTCTCTATCATTAGTTGGAATGATAGAAGTTGAGACATTTGTCTGTTCTAAAATATTAACACGGCCTTCGGGGCTATGATACAGACGGCCTTCGGAGCTATACAGATATGAGCATTTTCCTCGGGGTTATATAGATTGCCTTCGGGGCTATCAGCCATACAGATTGCCTTCGGGACTAAACAGACGTGTGCTCGCCTTCGGGACTATATAAGTACAACTTGTCTTTGAGACTATGCATTCATATCTAAGTACCTTATATGAGGATAAGTAGTAGATATTAGGTTACGTAGCTAATAGACAACAGAAGCATGTAAGTATAGCCAGTTCTACTTTCAGTAGCTCTTCAATTTACATTCAGATTGCTTATATTTCAGTTCAGTTTCAGTCGTCTTACATACTCGGTACATTATCTCGTATTGATGTCCCTTTGCCTGGGGGCACTGTGTTTCATGCCCGCAGGTTCAGACAGGTTGTAGGAGAGATCGCACCAATAGGACCCACTGAGTATCAACTTTTGTGGTAAGCTCTAGGTCATTCGAATCGACAGGTCTAGTTTTTGGTATGTTTATAGATCATAGGTAGGCAGGGCCCTGTCCCAGTCATGATATAGTTATGACTCGTTAGAAGGTTGTAGACGTATTTGTACTTAGTAATGTCGGTATGGTGGCCTCGTCGGCCATTGTATATAGTCTGTTTTGGATTTTGGCTACGTGTAGGGACGAGGTTAGCCTTGTCGGCTGCCCAGTCATGTATATGTATGTGCAGGGACAGTCCGCTTTAGTCAAGTTGATTTCTAATTATCGATATTTCAGTCCACGACCTTGTCATCCTAAGTTAAAATTGTGGTTTTAGGGCCTCATGGCCAAGTTCGCCTTTAAGGCTCAGAATACGAGTTCAGTTGGTACGCTCAGACCTGACAAGGTGCCGGGTGCCAACCATGTCTCACCTAGGTTGGGGTGTGACATGAAACCAGGGGCGGCTCGACCATAAGGCAAATAAAGCAACCGCTTGGGGGGCCAACTTTTTGGGGGCCTCATTTTCCCTTAAAGATGTGTTTTATATGTATTATATTATTTAAAAACATTATGTGTACTGTTAAATTTTAAAATAATTTTTGGAGAAAAAGTACAATAACTTTTTACTTTTTAATGTGGAACGTTGTAATAATTGAAGAATGAAATATTTTTTTAGGGAATTGTTTCCTTACGTAGGTAATTGGGTACCTATTTAATCCCTCATTTATATCCTGACAACTAATATGGGCTACATTATTATTTCTATATTTATCTTTTTCATTCTCTCTTTTACTATTCTTATTTTTAATATTGAAAAACCTCTCAAACGATAACTTACAGCGGCTTACAAGTTATAAAAGATCAAAAATTGATTTTTGGAGTCTTCTTTAAAAATTTCAAGCATTACAACAAGTAATCATTAAACTGAAGCAAAACAATACTGATATCATTATACCAACTTATCAATTTCTTGAGCCGGTTTTATTATTCTAACTTTATTTTATATTTTTTCGTTGAAAATTTGTCTTTGTTGATATTCTCACTTAGGGCCTCTCTCTGAAGTTTAGCTTTACGCCTCCAATGTTGTTGAGACAACCCTGGCTGAAATGAGCTCTCGATTTTGATTTAAAGAAAATTCTCGAAGTTCACTGTTCATGTCACTGTTCACTATTCATGGCATTGTTCACTATTCATGGTACTGTTCATCCGCGAAAAAAAATACGGTCCGTATTTTCGACGAAACATATTCTCTTCGACTCGTTTAACCTCTAACCCTTTCAACACTTACTAATCACTTGTTAAACATGATTTAAATACATATAACCTCAAAGATAATCGTGTTCCCCGAGCTTACATCGACTAGCTTACGACGTAACTTAACGTGTGAATATACGGGATGTAACATCCAAATAATCAGTCTTTCCATATTAAGAGGCATAGCGTGATGAGGTAAATCAATCAATAATCACAAGTAAGAGCAAACATGGAGACAAGACCACAATAAAACTGATAGAACCAACCTAATTGTGATCACCCCAACACAATACACCGATACCCACCCAAGTTCTCATCACCGTCACTAAGGTGGGACCCGTCACGTCCAATACCCCTCAATAATTATAAATATTATATGCATCTATGGAAGTCTAAAAAAAGTAAACCGTAGCCTACCTCACGACCGAGCAGCTGCCACAAACTCAGTCCCACACCAAGGCCTTGCTTTTTTCATAGCGCATCCGAATGATCGTAATCTATATCATGGATTCTACGTCAACACAACCATAAATATAAGACCTTTCAACGCAAAGCGACCCCGAGCCAACAAGGGCAAAATTGAAACTTTAATTTAGAAATAGCTACTCACGATCTAATTAGTCATATCCTTAAGTTTAATAAGAAACTAGTCCCATTTAGGCCTCCAATTACCTAATAATTAAAAGCCCCCAATTTGGAATAACCTTAGAATTTCACTTAGGAATCATGAAATTGAATTAGGAATTTAAGTTTATAATTAGATTCCCTAATCAGTAACAAGCCAAAATTTGAAATATCAACCATTAAAGATTAAATCTTGGCATCCAATTTCATCAAATTAGCTCTATTAACCTAGAAAGTAAGGGTGGCCAACGGGGCGGGTCCCGGCGGGACGGGGGTGGGTGGGGAGGGAGAGGGCGAGACAGTCCTCCGGCGGGACTAGCGGGATCCGCCGATGTCCCGTCCCGTTCCCGGTCCCGTCGGAAAAGGGGACCGGTCTTATCGAGCCTGGGCGGGGTCGGGATCGGCTTTTCAGATTTTTTTACACTTAATTTTAAAAAATAACATATATAAACACCTCAATAATTGAATAAGATAGTGTAATAAAAATATCTCAAGGCTGTTTTTGTGCCTCTTATATTATTTAATAGAAATATGATTTTTTTGTAATACAATTTTAAAATTGCAACTTTGTGGTGTTGAAAGTTACAAATAACATAGTAAAATTGCAATTAAAAAAATCACATATTTATAAACACCTTTTCTAGTTTCTTCACAATGTCTTGTGGTTCTTCCGTTGGAATTGGAATTTGTTGGTCAAATTGCTCGACGTCGCTTCCACCTCCGTCGGATAAGATTTCGTTTTAGTTTTATCGTCTTCTTCGTTGATCTCAGGTTGACCGCACCTTCTACGCTCCGCTTGTATCCAATCTCCAAGCTGTCTCCTGCTAATGAGTGTCCGTGCTCTCCTATTTGAAATCTTCCGGCAGAAAAAATACTTTCAGACGCTATTGATGACGCTTGAATGTTCAACACATCTCAGGTCATCTTTGATAGTGTCGAAAATGTCTTCTTATTCTCCCTCCATCAGTTCAGCAAGTCTTCATGTCCTTCTTCATTGAGAACTGCTTCGTACGGTACAACATCCTTCAAAACAAAACTATCAAACTCGCTAACTTGATTAGTAGTGATACCACTAAACATTCTATTTCTAAGACTTTCAATACTAGCCGCAGAAACAACATATATTTTTTGAGGTTGTATTGAAGAAGAAGAAGAATATGGTATGGAAGTCGGTTGGTTGCTAGCACTTTCCTGTTGGCAATGCGTATATACTTTTTTACATTCATCGTGTATGCTAGAAAAATTTTCTTCTTTAGTTGGTTCCTTAGGTGGTTGGTCATTTGGATTTTTTGGAGTTGGAAGTGGAAGTACTGCTATGCAATCATAAATAGTTTCAATAAGTGCTTTACAACCATCTATTTTAATAGTCGGATTTAATACAACACTAATAATATAAATAGTTGGAATAGGAAAAAAATATTATTTTAATTTGATAAACCTTGGCCACAGAGAGATGCATTTCATAATGAGGTGGTAGACTAAGTGATTGTAAATATTGTTGATATTCATGTGCAAATTTAAAAACGTCTCTCTAAACAATTGATCTAGGAAAACCGTTAAAAGCAGAATTATACATATATGTAATGTAATGAATAAAACCAGGAGAGGATGGAAATGAAAAAGGCAAACACTCCACCACAACTAATTTTGCTATTGCTTCCCTATCTATATATTTATCGTATTTAGGACCTACAATTCCCCCGTCGTCGGGTTAATTTGATCATGTACTTGGTCCGGGACACTATGTGAACCTTGTCCTGACTGAGAGCGCATTGGTGCACCCGATTTTGTAGCCTCGTATTCATCCCACCTAGCTTTGTCAACACTTTGTACATGTCTCAATAAACCTCCCGTCCCACCCTGACCTTTTCCCATTTTAAATTTATAAATATTTTTATGAATTTGGCATCTAACTGCTTGATTCTCTTGGTCCCTATTAAAAAATCCCATGTAGCATATTTTAATTTTCGTTGTGTGGGGCCTAGTCTCATACTAGGGGGAATATGCGACATTCTGGTTTCAGTGTGAGGTGCACTACTGAGTGTGTCAGCTAGATTAGTGGGTATGTCATCTAGATTATCTTCTAAATTGAAGTCTTGTTGAGTTGCAGAATATATTTCATCGTCTAATGGTATATCATTAAAAAATTTAGTTTCATCTATATGAGTGTAATCAATCAAATCATCCTGCCGAAAAATAGGATGACTAGAAGAAGTACCCCTGCCCTTGTTACCCATACCAGATGAAGCACCCTTACACTTACCCTTAAACATACCTCTTAATTCTTCCATTTTAATTATGCAAATAAATAATTAAAGATAATAAAATTAAGTGCGCTAATTAAGATAAAGTAACAATAATAATTTAAAGAAGGAACGAAGGTACCAAATGCCGACTTGTAATCGAGGTTGAAAATTGGAACTTTGCTCGATGGATGATCCTCAAGCTAGTTGCCAACTTCACTCCCAATTTTTTAACTTTGATATAAATGAGCAAAAACAATAAAATTTAGTAGGCAATGTAGAATTGTAGAGAGATAAATTGAGAGATTAGATAGATTGTTGGAAGATTTGTGAGAAAGATGAAGAGAAAATGAGTTATTTATAATTGAGAAATTAGGTTAAACTGTAAATATATTAACTTAGATGTTAAAAATAAATATTAAGGGGTTGGGGGATGCCAAAAATGGTCGTTGCACAATGACCAAAATATAAAATGGCCATTGTGCAAACGGTCAATTTTTGTAAAATGGAGGGGGACGGGCGTGACGGGGGCAGGTCAGTGGGATTGGTCCTGGGGCAGGACGAGCCCAGGTCCCATCCCGAGTTCGAATCCCGTCTTTTTTTTTTCAGGCGGGATCGGGGCGAGATCGGATCGGGACCCGACCGACCCGACCCATCCCACTGGCCAACCCTACTAGAAAGTAAACCCTAGGTTTTTCCATCCCCAAATCACAACACAACCCATAGGATTAAAAAAAAAGAAATATGGGTAAATTATGGAAATAGGGTGAGAATCTTATCCAAAGAATGGAATAATTGGAAACCCCTCGCATCAGCGGACTAGCTTCCGCAGAAGCAGTTCCGCAGATGCGACATAATTTCGCAAAAGCGGTTACACCAGCAAACAATAGTTACCAAACAATGCTCAAAACCCCCAAAGAGAAGAAGCACTTATCAACACATTCTGCGAAATCACTTCTTCTCCCTCGCGCTCTCGTTCCCCATATCCGCCTCCTAAACGTAAATGGAAACTTCTAATGCTTATAATTTGAGCGCCGCCTCAGGTGGTGGGATTCACACCAGTTGATCTACCATAGGGCCCGGGAGTGACTCCGATGAGTATAATACTGGCGGAGAAAAAAGGTATATTTGCTCATATTTTGTATTCAGGTATCCTTTGACCTTCTACTTCTATTTATTTAGTTTCATCAAGCGCAAAAAAGCTTTATCGTCCGTTGGGACTTTAGGCGCAAATAAAATGCGGGTTTATGTAAAAAAAGGCGCAAATGGAGAAAACATAGAAATATATATGTTTAGTCTAACACTAGTAATTATAAGCATGAATAACAAATATAACAACAATAAGATACCCAGTGTAATCCCACAAGTGGGGTTTGGAGAGGGTAGAATATACTCTGGAGGTAGAAAGGCTATTTCCAGTAGACCATCCGCCATGAATAACGAATATATGGACAACAAATTGAAAAAAAAAAATAACAATAAAGTGAAATATTAATTATTTAATGTTAGCCTCTTCAAAAAAAGCTCATTGCCAAGGAAAAGTATGTGTTAGAGCCTTGATGTTGACATGAAGTGAGGCGAAGTGCTCAACATATTTTGAGCCTGGCTTCAGGGCTTAAGCACGCCTTTGACAACACTGCTTTTATCGGGTCGATTGAAAAAAATGTGAAAAAGTGGATGGTATGAAATTTGATAGACTTATATGAGTTTTCTAAGCATAACATGTGCTATCCCTGGATAAAGAAGAGAGTTGCAGTAGTAATAATGCGAGGGATGGGATGATGACAACACTAGAGAACTGAATCTCATTGCAACTCCCACGTTAAGCTTACTTGAGTGACATAATTATTAGGATAGGCGATCCCTTGAAAGTCCTTGTGTTGCATCCTTGAGTCCAATTAGTTTAGGAATGATGCATGGCTGATTGATTGATATTGATCAGCAGGAAAACTTGGGGAAGATGGCATGCCCAATGGATGTTTTAGTAGTTGAGGTATGGGAGGAACAACTAGCTTCACTTGATTTGACTCTATCTGTTCTAGCCTTGGTAAATTAGTCCAAGTGCGCCCTAGCTAGTCCGGACACCATCTATTATTTCTTTTTGGTGCAAATGACCTTGAGGACTATTTTGTAGCTCGGTATGAATTCATCATACTATCAGGTTAGGATACCAAATCGAGGGCGATCAATTGGATATCAACGTACCATATGTACTGTGTAGTGCTTTGTAGTAACAGTTTTATGTCTAGAAGTGATGACCATCAACTTTATAATTGGTTAGAGTTGATATAATGTGAAAGTTACTGGGCTAACACATTATGGGGGTTATTATAGAGTTTCCGAGATTGAGGTTACGGGTGGGTGGGTGAAGGGTCTACATTTGTAGCTTCAGTCTGGATCAGGGGTTGCTTCTTTAGGGTATCGCAGTTTTTCCTCTCGTGGACCCAATAATAGTTGCTATTCTCATGCTAGTTAATACTATTTAAAAAAAAAGATAAATGTATTATAAAAAAACAATCCCTAAGAAGCTATAGTTCAAAACTATTCACAACAACAACAACAACATACCCAGTGAAATCCCGCAATGTGGGGTCCGGGGAGGGTTTAGTGTACACAAACCTTACCTCTACCTTAGTAGGTAGATCGGCTGTTTCCGAGAGACCCTGGGCTCAAGACAAATCATAAACCCCCTATCTAAGGTCATGTCCTCAGTGAGTTGCACCTGCGCCATATCCCATATAATCACCTCTCCCCAATACTTCCTCGGCCTACCTCTACCCTTCCTGTACCATCCATAGCTAACCTTTCACACCTCCGCACTGGGGCATTTATGTCTCTCCTCTGCACGTGTCTGAACCATCTCAACCTAAATTCTCGCATCTTATCCTCCACCGAGGCCACTCCCACTCTGTCATTGATATCATCATTTCTAATTATATCCCTCATTGTATGCCCACACATCTATCTTAGCATCATCATCTCCGCAACTTTCATCTTTTGGGTGTGCGAAGTATTGACCCTATACAACATGGTCGGTCTAACCACCACCCTATAGAACTTGCTTTTAAGTTTTGGTGGTACCTTTTTATCGCACAATACTCTAGATGTGAGCCTCCATTTCATCCACCCCGACACAATACGATGTGTGACATCATCATCAATCTCTCCATTCCCTTCGATAATAGACCCGAGGTACTTGAAGCTCCCTTTATTTGGAATGACCTAGGTACCAAGCCTCACCTCCACGCCTGTCTCAAGGTCGCTCCCGTCACTGAACTTGCACTCCAAGTATTTTGTCTTGGTCCTACTCAGCCTGAACCCTTTAGACTCCAGAGTCTGTCTCTAAACCTCCAGCTTAGCGTTCACTCCGCTGCGGGTCTCATCAATCAAGAATATGTCGTCTGCGAATAACATACACTATGTCACCTTTCCTTGAATTTATCGCGTCAGTCCATCCATCACCAAGACAAATAGGAATGGGCTAAGAGTTGATCCCTGGTGCAGCCCCATCATCACTAGGAAGTGCTCTGAGTCTTCTCCTACTGTCCGTACCCTGGTCTTGGCTCCATCATACATATCCTTGATTGCCATAGTGTATGTCACATGTACACCTCTAACCTCCAAACATCTCCATAGAACCTTCATAGGAACTTTGTCGTATGCCTTCTCGATGTCGATGAAAACCATATGTAAGTCTCTCTTCCTCTCCCTATACTGCTCCACCAACCTCCTAATAAGATGGATGGCTTCTGTAGTCGACCGCCCCGACATGAATCTAAATTAGTTCTCGAGATAGACACTCTTCTTCTCACCCTCATCTCCACGACTTTTTCCTAAACTTTCATAGTGTGGCTTAACAGCTTGATATCCATATAGTTGTTGCAACTCTGGATATCACTTTTGTTCTTGTACAAAGGAATCATTGTACTCCACCTCCATTCTTCGGGCATCCTCGCCGTCTTAAAAATGACGTTAAACAACTCCGTCAGCCACTCCAAACCTGCCCTCCCTGCGCTTTTCCAAAATTCAACTGAGATCTCATCAGGCCCAGTTGCTCATTGCCTGCATATCCTTTGCACAACACCCTGAACCTCCCCAACCTTAATGTTTTCACAATACCCAAAATCCTGGTACCTACTAGAGTGCTCCAGATCTCCCAGCACAATGTCTCTATCTTTTTTTTCGTTCAAGAGTTTATGGAAGTAAGACTACCACCTCTGCCTAATATGCGCGTCCTCCACCAGCACTTTGGTGTCCTCATCCTTGATGCACCTCAAGTGATCCAAGTCCCAGGCCCTCCTCTCCCTCACCTTGGCTAGTCTGTACAACTTCTTATCCCCATCTTTTTTCTCTAATTCCACACAAAGATGTTCAAAGGCCGCCATTTTTGCCACCGTAACCACTATTTTTGCCTTTTTTCGCGCCATATTATATAATTCCCTATTCGTTAACTTCCCCACCTTATCCTTGCTTTCTACCAATTTCTTATACGCTATTTTTTTCACTTCCACCTTCTCTTGAGCTTTATCATTCCACCACTAGTCCCCTCGATGCCCATCACAACTACCCCGCGATACCCCTAACACTTCTCTAGTAACCTCCCGAATGCAACTGGCCGTCTTGTCCTACATTCCGGTCGCATCCCTACTACTTCCCCAAGCCCTCTTGGCCATCAACCTCTCCCCCATCTCCTTTGCACTAGCCATGGTCAAACTCCCCAATTTGATTCTTAACCTGTCATCCACAACCCTCTTACAAAGCTTATGTCGGGTTGTAAGATTCTCCTTCGGAATAACCTTGCAGTCTTTACAAAGACCTTTGTCAACCTTCATAAGGAGCAAAAAGTCTATCTTAGTCTTAGCCACCGAACTACGAAAAGTCACCAAATGCTCCTCCTTCTTCAGGAACCTTGAATTGACTATCACCATCCCAAAAGCTCTAGCAAACTCCAAAAGCGAGACGCCTCCCCCGTTCCTGTCCCCGAGTCCAAAACCTCCATGCACGTCGTCATAACCCCCTGGAAGTGTCCCAATATGTCCATTGAAATCCCCTCCTACAAATAACTTCTCAGTGGTTGGTATACCTTCAACCATTTCATCTAAATCTTCCCAAAAATGCCTCTTCTCCTCATCTTTCAAGCCCGCCTGCGGTGCATACGCACTAATAATGTTCATAGTGCACCATCCAACTACCAACTTAATCGCCATCATCCTGTCATTGACCCTCCTAACCTCTACCACCTGATCCCTTAGCTCGCTGTCTACCAAAATGCCTACCCCATTCCTATACTTCGACCTACCCGAGAACCATAGCTTATACCCGTCTACATCCTTAGTCTTAGGTCCTACCCATTTTGTCTCCTGGACACATGCTATATTAATCTTCCTCTTCTTAAGAATCTTAACTAGCTCTATGACGTTCCCCATTAGAGTTCCAATAGTCCAAGACCCTATTCTCAGCCTAGCATTACCCTTACCCCACTTACCCCCCCTAACCCTCGCCTCCGTCCCCGACCGAGAACATGACCCAGTCTACTATCATTCACCAAAGCCACTAAAGCAAAAAATACTAGTCAAAGGCTAACGTTAACACACACGGAAACTAATACTAAAGCACAAATTAGCAAGAACTACCAAAAGGGAAAGGAAACAATGCCAATAAAACTAAATAAAACTAAAGAAGGATCTGAATATTATAATACAGTAAACAAACAAAATACCAAATTAAGAATACTTAAATGTTTACCCTAAAACAGGGAGGGATCAAAGTGCAAGCACAAATTAGCAGGAATATAGAGTCAAGTAAAACCACTATGCCAAGAACGCTATAAGTAAAGACAAGAAGCGGAAAAAATTAACAACAAGGTTAAGGACAAGGAATGGATACGGGCAACCGGAGGTACCAACTCCAGTTGAATCAAACATGTTTGCTGGCGAAAAATCGCGTACCTGCGTAAATCTAGGAGAAAAGAACACAAGAACAAAAACAATAACAAGAAAAAGAACAAAAAAATAAATGTAATTTTTCCGTTGACGCCGGTGGGTGGTCGGAGCGGTGTTGTTGGGGTCTTACCGTCGCAGCCGGTGAGTGGTCGGAGCGACGCTATGTGGTCTTACCGTCGGGAATGGGGTGGGGTGGGGGTTGGTAATGTTACCGTTAGAGAGAGAGGAGAGGAGAGGAGAGGAGAGGAGAGGAGAGGAGAGAGTAGAGTGTATATTTTGATAGATACTAAATTGTACTCATAGCTCTCCAGTACATGATCAATTTGTATCATTATTCCTTTGGATATTCTTTTTACTATGCTTGTGTTTAGAAACAGAAGCAATTAACTATTCCAGATAGATAAGATGACTTTTTTGGTTGTGTGCCATTTCCTGCTTTTGTTGAAGAATTAGGCCTAAAGCGCCTCCCATTCCCTCCTATTTATACAGATCTATCATAGACATTCATTTTCTTTCCCTAAACTAGCCAGTAATGATTCTAAGACCCAAAGAGAATAAGTGAGCATAATAATTTGTTAGTTTACCATTCTCAAGAGAGAACATCTAGTATTATCCCTGAACATTGAACAGTTGCAGTACATTTACCTTGGTAGATCTTGAGAAACCAATCTCCTTTACAGGATTTCCACTTTTATGTCAGCTGATGATCTGGGCAGATACTTTCTTTCTTGAGGCTCCTTTTGGAAGTCAAAAAGAAAAGCTCATATGCTTTGCCCAATAGGGATTTGCTTCAATTTAATGGCGCATCACGTGATTTGTGAGTTAGACGCATGTCACAAGTTTGAATCCTACCGTTAACTAAACCCTTATTCAAGTGGAGAAGGATAGAGTGTCGAGCCTATTACTCACCAAGTTTCGAACCCTACGCCAACTGGCCTTCAGAGATGTGTTGGTTATCATAAACAAATATGTTCCTCAGAAGTAGAGTATACTGATTAAGGGGAGCCTTGGAGTAACTGGTAAAATTGCTGCCATGTGACCGGAGGTCATGGGTTCAAGCCGTGGAAACAACCTCTGGCAGAAATGCAAGTTAAGACTGTGTACAACAGACCTTGTGGTCCGGCCCTTCCCCGGACCCCGCGCATAGTGGAAGCTTAGTGCACCGGGCTGCCCTTTTTTTTTTTTAGAAGTAAAGTATACTGAAAAAGATTCTGATAATTCTTGTTCTTAGTGGTTGAGGGAGTCCTAGCCACTCCTTCAAGGCTGGTAACAGAGAGGTGATAGGAAGTATACTGAAAAATGTTTCCTTGTATCTGGTCATTTGACTAGAAAATTTAAATTAAAAGAGGATAGTCATTACAGATTTATATCTAATCCTGCAAACTTGATTTGCAAGGAAGTGCATTCTTGGATCAGAGGTTTTTAGTGTGGAGCAAGCAATTTCTATGTGTTGTCCTTGACTATTCTGTCAGGCTTTTGCTTTTCACATTTCCTGAGAGAATCAAACTATCCACGGTTTCCTGTCATTTTTTTTTTGATAATGATGTTTCCTGTCATTTTAAATCACCCTCCTGTCCCAGTCACTTCTTGATTTTATCAGCTCTTTGATTTTAATCATCAGCAGGGTTAAACAACATTTATATACTGAATTGGATTTTGCGGTGTTGGATATTTTATCTGATAGTTTCTTTGTTGGAGGCTTTTCATTTTTTATCACATCCGTAAATTACCAAGAGACCGTTGACATCCTTTCGATGCCTTCTTCTTCCTGCCTTCTGAAATATGCTAGTAACTGGGAATCCCAGTTGATACCTGTATTTTTTTAAGTCCAGTTGATGTCTATAATTGTGACTCAATTTGTTTAAAGCTTTGCTCCGATTGCTGCCGACTTGCATCCTCACCAATATTTCCATATATGCATAAATTAGAACTCAAACAGGAAAAATATTAGCATTCCACTTTAATTTACAATCTGTGTTGATAAATCGTTTATATTGGAACATAAAAAATTCAAATATGCTTGCAGTGGTAAAAGTTTTGTGGTTTAAGATCACTTGGAGCTCAATTTAACTGCTGGTTGCTCTTTTTCTGTTAGCTAGATTTTTATGTTCTATTCCTTGTTTTATCGAGGAATCGGAAGGCTAACGTCCAGTCAAATTGTTTTTCTAAGACATGTATCTAAATTCTAAAGATATTTTCTTAGATGGATAAAACCTGAACAATCTAGATGCATTTTCACTTTCATGTTGCTGATCAAAGTCCTTTGTGTAGCGGAATGCTTGTTCAAGATCCATCAAAAGCGAATGACGTGGATGCAATATTTAATCAAGCTAGACAATATGCTGCTGTAGGAGGACCCTCGGAACACCTTCCATCTTCAGGCTCAAGAAGGTTTATTGGAACTGCAAGACGACTTACAGGGGAGGCTGTGTCTTCTGTTCCTCAGCCACCTGAAAATGTTACCCACAATGGGTTCACTGTAGATGATGGCCCTCTGCGGATTCTTAGAGGTAATATGGTTTACATCACCATTTTAACCTTTTAATTTACATGTGTTTGTTCGTTTTCATGCTTCTGATTTGTACCGCACTTGAGTCAATTGAGCTATTTGAAACTGATGTAAAACAATGACTATAACTTCATCCAAAAAAGAATAACAATGACTTTAATACAATAAATTCAACAGAGCACTGTTGGAGGCAGGGGTGTTCATGGCTCAGTTTGAGTCACTTTTTTTTCGTTAAAAGGAAATCAAACAAATTAATTGTTTTTCAAATATTAAAATCAAACTAAATCAATTAAGTCGGGTTTTCATCGGTTCAGTCCTTATCAGTTTTTCAGTTATTGCAGTTATTTTAAATATGTGACATACACTGCCAAGCACATATTCGAGCGATTATATTCTTAGCATAACACTACCAAGCTAATTACGCTTTAAGAAAAAAATATCATTTACCGAGTTATCTTGATGGTAGTTGAATTAAATATTGATGAATAATTGAAGAAGTCAATTAAAGACAAGTTATTTTTAACATGAAATATATTATTGGACTTATCAAAATAAAGACTATAAACCTAACTTGAATGTAAAGGCAAAGAACTAAATTATTGTCAAGGCAAAGAACTTGACCGTAAACCAAGGAGTGCAAAGATTAATATGTATGGTAAAATACATATATATATGTGTAATTATTATTTTATAGTCTATTTAGTTCTGTTTTCGGTCATTTCTTGCTTAAAATCAAAACCAAATCAAATTTTGTTTGTTTTGGTCTGCATGGATGAAAACTGAATGAATCTTTTTTTGTTTTTGATTCTTTATGTTTCAAATCGATCTCTAGTTATACAATTATGTTATTTTTTTACAAGTAAGTTTACATTTATGTTATTATAACAATCATGTTCCCTGTTAAATATACAATATACACACAATATACATGTGTGTTTATTGTATATTTAATCTCGGATTCTGCTCCAAATTTGAAGCTCTCGGTTTTGGAAAACATATTTTAGGTAATATATGTTAGGGTAAATAAACATGTAAGAATATTGTATATTAGGAAAATATATGTGTAGTATATTATAATGTATTTGTTACCTAAATTAGGATTATACACTACCGTAATTGTAGAGTTAGAATTATGGTAAAATAAGATTTTAGGATTAGAATAGGAATAGGATTCTCCTATTTTGTAACTTGTATATATATACCTATTCAAGTAATGAAAATAATCAAGGGGATTATTTCTTTCATGGTATCAAGAGACTAGGTTTTACAAAAAAAATTTCTCTCCCAAATTTTTTGACCCATCTCGGCCGAGACCCCCCCCCCCTCGGGTACATCTTCTCAAAATGGGAAAGCCGAACGCAAAATTCGTTCCATAAATAACATTGTCCGTACTATCTTACTTCATGCTTCCGTACCCCCGTATTTTTGGCATCATGCTCTACAAATGGCAACATATCTACTTAACATAATTCCGTCCAAAGGTCTGACATATTCTTCCCCCCTCCAAATCTTATATAATAAGAACCCTTCTTATTCTCATCTTCGGGGTTTTGGGTGCTTGTGTTATCCGTTATTCCCATCCACCACAATTAACAAACTTCAGGCCCGGTCTACTCCGTGTGTGTTTTTGGGTTATCCGTCCAATCATCGGGGTTATAAATGTTTTGATTTATCCTCCAAGAAAATCATCATTAATCGCCATGTAATTTTTGATGAAACTCAATTTTCATTTACTAAAGTTCATACTCCCGAGCCTAGTTCGTATAATTTTTTGGATGATGGTATATCTCCGTATATTACTCATCATTTTTCGGACATATCCCGCACCCAAAATCCTCCAAGTAGACCTTGCCATTGGACTCCACTCCACATCGCTTTCCGGCAAGCAGCAGTTCCGGCGATTGGGCAGTCGGTCAGTGCAGGCTGTTCGAAATCTGCCCCAGTTTCTCGGTTTGGGCCAGTAGGCCCACTGTCTATTGGCCAGTCCGTCCCGACCCCGTAAAATTCCCAAAATTCTCTAAATTCTCCCTCGAGTCATAGACCGATCACTCGTAGTCAGCGGGGTATTTTTACACCTAAAAGACATTTTAATTTACATTATGATGTCTCTAAATCCCCCTTGCCCCGCAATTCTGTGTCCGCATTAAATGACCCTAATTGGAAAATTGCTATGACTGATGAATATAATGCTCTTATTGATAATAAGACGTGGGAGTTGGTGCCCCGTCCATATGGTATTAATGTTATTAGGTCTATGTGGATTGTTGCTCATAAGGAGAATTCAGATGAGTCATTTGCTCGACATAAAGCGCGACTTGTGGGTGACGGTAAAACTCAGCAGGTTGGGATAGATTGTGGTGAGACGTTTAGTCCGGTGGTCAAATCGGCTACCATTCGCACTGTGCTTAGCTTGGCTCTTTCAAAGACTTGGCCAATTCATCAGTTGGATGTCAAGAATGCTTTCCTACATGGTGATCTCAAGGAAACAATCTATATGCATCAGCCGTTGGGTTTCAGGGATCCCAACCGTCCTCATCATGTCTGTTTGTTGAAGAAGTCCTTATATGGCCTTAAGCAGTCTCCACGGGCCTGATATACGAGGTTTGCTGACTTTGTTTCGACTATTAGGTTCACTCACAGCAGGTCAGATAATTCATTGTTCATCTACCGCCGTGGTTCGTCATTGGCCTACATTCTGTTGTATGTGGATGATATCGTCTTGACTGCCTCTTCCGATGCATTGCGCCAGTCTATCATGGCCATGCTCAATTCTGAGTTTGCTATGAAGGACTTAGGGCCCTTGAGTTATTTTTTGGGGATTGCGATCAAACGTCATTCAGGTGGTTTGTTTTTGTCTCAACGAAAGTATGCTGCTGAGATCATAGAGAGGGCTGGGATGTCATCCTGTAAGGCTACTTCCACTCCAGTTGATGCAAAACCCAAGCTTAGTGCCGCGGCAGATGCACCATACGAGGACCCGACTCGCTATCGCAGTCTTGCAGGGGCCCTCCAGTATCTTACATTTACCAGACCAGATATTACGTATGCTGTTCAGCAGGTGTGTTTATTCATGCATGATCCCAGAGTTGAGCACATGAATGCAATCAAACACATCATTCGATATATTCAGGGGATACTGAACTATGGGTTGCACTTGTATCCTTCCTCTGCATCCACACTTGTCTCGTACACAAATGCGGATTGGGGTGGTTGTCCGGACACCAGACGGTCTACGTCAGGATATTGTATGTTCCTAGGCAACAACTTGGTCTCCTGGTCAGCAAAGCGTCAGGCAACTCTATCACGCTCAAGTGTAGAGGCCGAATATCGAGGGGTAGCAAATGTGATCTCCGAATCATGTTTGCTACGTAATTTGCTTTTGGATCTTCATTATCCCATTCAGAAGGCAACCTTGGTTAATTACAACAACATTAGTGCCGTCTACCTTTCAGGTAACCCGGTTCAGCACCAACACACTAAGCATATCGAAATGGACATTCACTTTGTCCGTGAAAAGGTTGCTCGGGGTCACGTTCGAGTATGCCATGTTCCATCTCGTTATCAAGTTGCAGACATCTTTACAAGGGGTCTACCCGCGGTCCTTTTTGAAGATTTTAGGGACAGTCTCAGCGTTCGAAGACTGCCCGCAATGACTGCGGTGGTGTGTTAAATATACAATATACACACAATATACATGTGTGTATATTGTATATTTAATCTCGGATTCTGCTCCAAATTTGAAGCTCTCGATTTTGGAAAACATATTTTAGGTAATATATGTTAGGGTAAATAAACATGTAAGAATATTGTATATTAGGAAAATATATGTGTAGTATATTGTAATGTATTTGTTACTTAAATTAGGATTATACACTACCATAATTGTAGAGTTAGAATTATGGTAAAATAAGATTTTAGGATTAGAATAGGAATATGATTCTCCTATTTTGTAATTTGTATATATACCTATTCAATTAATGAAAATAATCAAGGGGATTATTTTTTTCATTCCCCTCTACACAAACTCCTAGTTACAAGGTAGCAATTACTGAAGTCATGAATTTCTTTCCTTGAATCTGCACTTGTAGTTCCTCTTGGCACAGTGGATGAAATTTTATCACTAATCAGTGTCATAATCTGATATTTTCCTTGTCTTTAAACAAGCACCCGTTGTTGAATTTGTATCGATACAACTGACAATAACAATGTATTGTGATCTTGTAAACCCTGAAAAGTTTTTTCTTTTCTCGCTACTTTCAGTCTATCGTAAAAGGAGGATTGAGATTCGTCCTTTATTGTATTTGGATCAATACAATGACACCGTATTGTTGGATGTGGACCAATATCTGGTGTTATTTCAGATTCTTGTTGCAAGGCAGAACCACCACTACAACTGAACTGAGCTTTACACGATGGTGCTTATATTTCTCATGGTATTCTATTCTTTACAAGAAAAGCAATAGTAAACACTGGTTGATTTTCTAGGCTTTTTGGTTCTTTTCTTCCAAGAAAACTCACTCTGCTTTCATGATGGCTCAGGACAGTGCTCTTCCCCTCCAAGACGCTGCCCCTAATGTCAATGTTCCACAGAACCTGGTCGGACCTATTGACGTAGCTGATCCTGCAAGAGACAGGGTCGTTGAACTCGATCAAGAAACTCAAAGAGACCGGGCTATTGCTATAGCCCACCGTCCCCGATTTGAAGCTAGAAGGCTAGCTCCTCTCTGTGGTCTTGCTGACCCGAATATCGAGACTGCCATCTTCACTATGGCGTCCAATTTCCCTCTCGAACGGATTACCTACCCCAGGGAATCCACCTTCATCCCTTACTTTATCTCGGTCCTCTACTACCTCAATCAGATGGACCATATAATGACGTCTACTAAATGTTGGACAGACAACTGCACGGGCTGGGTCCCCCGTTCTCTTAGATCTACATCTTCGTTTTGCTCTACATCCAAGTGATTAGAGCTATCGATTGCACTGGATTTTTCCGCGTTGGCTCTAGACTCTCAATCTTGAGAGAGCTCGAAACTCTGTATCCCTTTACTAGTCTGTGGATTCCAGGCCCTCTGGTCTCCGCATTCAAGAATTTATCTTGCTTCTGGCCTAGTCCTACTGGTAAGTTTTGGCATTGTTTCTGCCTCTCTGCCATCCACTCCCAAGTGGACTGAGGACGATAGATTCTTCTTTGGCAATAGATTTGCTTTGCACCTTGCCAACATCAGCATCTTCATCTCCCGTCTGCATTCTATCTGCAACGTCGCTACCAGGCCAGCTGTCACTGAAGCTTTGTTTCACAATGATGTCGATGGCCCAAGATTCATGGCTACACTTTTTAGCCAAGCTTGTGTGAATAACAAAAATGAATTGATCAATGTCGCTTCTCCTGGAGCTTCATTAACATATGCCGGCGGTCTCCGCCTTTGGCAAGATGCTGCCACCAACCTCTACTTTTATGATCTTCCACCTCCTCTGGATATCAGCGTCGATCATGTTGAAAACGATTGGATCTCCGCCTTGAGAATGAACAACAATTCATCTTGGCTTGGCCCGCTAGCTGCTATGATGGGCAAGTACTGCCAATTTTGGAAAGGCTCATGTTCCCGTGCTGATTGCTCACCAAACTGCTCCACTACCGGCTCGGTGCGCTGCGTAGCAGCCAGTGAAACCGATGTGTTCCAAGGTCCTGTCTGGACCAACGAAGCTGGAACTTGCAACAACTTCCAGCACGGAAACACCAACCAAGTTGGGTACTACACCATGCGCTCCAATCTGCGCCTCACGTTCAAGGCCTCGCCACCACCATCGATGATATTCCAGATGCTCATGTCTATGCTGCTGTGACTCATCACTTCAACCTCTCCCCCAACGATGTTGGTCTTGCTATCCTCAATGAAGGTCCATTTTGGGACGTCCCCCCCTGCCTATCAGAGTAGTGGAATCAAAGTGTATCAAGGTGCTATACCCACGATTGCTCGGGACTACCATTCTCATACGCGTATCGACTCAGAACGCCAATGAAGTGCTCAGCCCCACCTTCTTTTGTTTATGTTTTAGGCGACTAGAGTATGTCATTGGTTCGGAACTTAGATGGTTCTGTTGTTTCATTTTTGCTTTGATTTTTCTTTATCTTTTATCTGATGCAATGAAAACTTTACTATGAACAAGCAATGAAAGAAAGAAAAAGAAACTACTTTTTACTGGGGACTTAATATAAGGTTCATGAATGCAGAGTATTCGGAAGTCTGAATGTCCAAAAGAACTTGAGCCAACAGATGGGAAGACATCTGTCCGTGTGAATCTCACAAGGAGTGAGGAGGACTGCCCGGTATGCCTCTTTCCCTCAAATAGCAAAGGGTCTCAGTTTTACTCCTGAAACATTTCCCTCTGACGAAATTTCTTTTGTTTTTTTCTCTGGGATCCTATTTACAGGTACCAAAGAAGCGCCATGCTTCATTTCAGGGCATGGGAAGAACTTTGGATGCTCCGGCAGTAGACTCAACTGTTGTTGTCTCATCATTTACTGCAGCTCCAGCCCTATCAACAGACCTAGTTGTTGATCAGACACAGCCTTCAACTACAATTCAAGTCAGGTCGGCAGATGGCACACGAATGGTTTCACGGTTCAACTTGCAACACAATATTAGAGATATCCGAGGGTTTATTGATGCATCAAGGCTTGATGGACCAAGGAGCTATAAACTGCAGACTGTGGCTTTTCCTCCCAAGGAACTTGCTGATCTCGACCAGACATTAGAACAAGCTGGCATAGCCAATTCAGTTGTGATCCAGAAACTTTAGTTATTTCACATTTTATGTCAAATCTGACACAGTTACCACAACAAACTGGCACTCATCGATATATTTGTTATATATATGATTTATGTCTCTTA
This sequence comes from Anisodus acutangulus, assembly GCA_029783415.1. Taxonomy (NCBI): domain Eukaryota; kingdom Viridiplantae; phylum Streptophyta; class Magnoliopsida; order Solanales; family Solanaceae; genus Anisodus; species Anisodus acutangulus. The sequence goes on from CM056492.1 coordinate 37,301,134, forward strand.
ATCGACCACCTGGGGATTACATTCCCAAACTTTTGAGCGTTAGGGATGCATTTATTTCCTTGTAGCATCCTATTGGAATTCCCTTTTGAAATCGTTGAGATGCGTATAGAAATTCCTTTTTTTTTATTTTTTGCTGTAACGAAAATGGACATTGGCTTAGCCCGACGATAGAAGCTAGCTCATCTTATGAGAATTTCATGTTCACATAAGTAGACAATAGCTCATTCCTCAACTAATATGGTACACTCTAACTCCCCTGTTTATTTAGCACCGGATAGTTAGAGCATGAACAAATATAATATGAAGCCTAACGTTAAGTAAACCTAGAATTACATTGAGTCTAGCACTTGTACCATAAAGAAAATGAAACTTGAATTTAACGAAACTAAAAACTCTAGCTTATAATTATCAGAACTTTTTTCAGTATACTTTACTTCTAAAAAAAAAAGGGCAGCCCGGTGCACTAAGCTCCCACTATGCGCGGGGTCCGGGGAAGGGCCGGACCACAAGGGTCTGTTGTACACAGTCTTACCTTTCATTTCTGCCAGAGGTTGTTTCCACGGCTTGAACCCATGACCTCCGGTCACATGGCAACAATTTTACCAGTTACTCCAAGGCTCCCCTTCATCAGTATACTCTACTTCTGAGGAACATATTTGTTTATGATAACCAACACATCTCTGAAGGCCAGTTGGCGTAGGGTTCGAAACTTGGTGAGTAATAGGCTCGATACTCTATCCTTCTCCACTTGAATAAGGGTTTAGTTAACGGTAGGATTCAAACTTGTGACATGCGTCTAACTCACAAATCACGTGATGCGCCATTAAATTGAAGCAAATCCCCATTGGGCAAAGCATATGAGCTTTTCTTTTTGACTTCCAAAAGGAGCCTCAAGAAAGAAAGTATCTGCCCAGATCATCAGCTGACATAAAAGTGGAAAATCCAGTAAAGGAGATTGGTTTCTCAAGATCCACCAAGGTAAATGTACTGCAACTGTTCAATGTTCAGGGATAATACTAGATGTTCTCTCTTGAGAATGGTAAACTAACAAATTATTATGCTCACTTATTCTCTTTGGGTCTTAGAATCATTACTGGCTAGTTTAGGGAAAGAAAATGAATGTCTATGATAGATCTGTATAAATAGGAGGGAATGGGAGGCGCTTTAGGCCTAATTCTTCAACAAAAGCAGGAAATATCACACAACTAAAAAAGTCATCTTATCTATCTGGAATAGTTAATTGCTTCTGTTTCTAAACACAAGCATAGTAAAAAGAAGATCCAAAGGAATAATGATACAAATTGATTATGTACTGGGAGAGCTAAGAGTACAATTTAGTATCTATCAAAATATACACTCTACTCTCTCCTCTCATCTCCTCTCTCTCTAACGGTAACATCACCAACTCCCACCCCACCCCACCCCATCCACCCCCATTCCCGATGATAAGACCACATAGCGTTGCTCCGACCACTCACCGGCTGTGATGGTAAGACCCCAACAACACCGCTCCGACCACCCACCGGCGTCGACGGAAAAATTACATTTATTTTTTTGTTCTTTTTCTTGTTATTATTTTTGTTCTTGTGTTCTTTTCTCCTAGATCTACACAGGTACGTGATTTTTCACCGACAAACATGTTTGATTCAACTGGAGTTGGTACCTCCGGTTGCCCGTATCCATTCCTTGTCCTTAACCTTGTTGTTAAATTTTTTTCGCTTCCTGTCTTTACTTATAGCGTTCTTGGCATAGTGGTTTTAATTGACTCTATATTCCTGTTAATTTGTGCTTGCACTTTGATCCCTCCCTATTTTAGGGTAAACATTTAAGTATTCTTAATTTGGTATTTTGTTTGTTTACTGTATTATAATATTCAGATCCTTCTTTAGTTTTATTTAGTTTTATTGGCATTGTTTCCTTTCCCTTTTGGTAGTTCTTGCTAATTTGTGCTTTAGTATTAGTTCCTGTGTGTGTTAACGTTAGCCTTTGACTAGTATTTTTTGCTTTAGTGGCTTTGGTGAATGATGATAGACTAGGGTCATGTTCTCGGTCGGGGATGGAGGTGAGGGTTAGAGGGGTAAGTGGGGTAAAGGTAATGCTAGGCTGAGAATAGGGTCTTGGACTATTGGAACTCTAATGGGGAAGGTCATAGAGCTAGTTAAGATTCTTAAGAAGAAGAAGATTAATATAGCATGTGTCTAGGAGACAAAATGGGTAGGACTAAGGCAAAGGATGTAGACGGGTATAAGCTATGGTTCTCGGGTAGGTCGAAGTATAGGAATGGGGTAGGCATTTTGCTAGACATTGAGATCCAAGCACACCTGCTTGCTGCCCCGGCCCAGTGTTGTTGCGGAAGCCACTGGACCCGAAAAGAATTCTGGGCGGCCCATTGTCCAAGGGCCGATGAAACTGGAAAATAAAGGTCGTTGGGCTACTGGCCACCGGCCCAGGCCCACTGCTTGTGGGGCCATGGCTGGGACCAATTGTCCTGCGACCCACTACCACCGTACCAGGGCCCACTACCACTATTCTGACCGCCCCCACCACCACCGGAACCACCACGATTGCCACCACAATTTTTTCCATTATTTTTCTGATTTTTCTTGCCTCTACCGTGAACACGATTTTGGTACGAATTATCAATAAAACTTTGAGAATCAGCGGATGACGTCATCATGACCACGGGACTGGCGCCGACAACCGTCTTTTTGGCCAAACTTGCTTCTTTTAACGTAAGCATCGAGCGAGCTTGATAAAATGGCAGAAGTGGATTACTTTGAGGAAGGAGAGTCCCCACGCCATTATAGGCCTCAGATAGGCTTGCATCCATTTGTAGAATAAGACGATTATTAGTAACGGGCGCTCCAATGTTACGGAGTTGGTCTGCCAATTCCTTGAGCCGTTTATAATAAGCTGAAACTTTCGGTAAATATTCCATGCGGACTTGGAAAAATTCCTACTCAAGGGTGACAACGCGGGAATGTTGGTTATCTTGGAATATATCACGCAATCTATTCTATGTAGCCATAGACGTAATGTCAGGCTCAATAATCATCTGTAAAAGGTCGGTAGAAATAGTGGAATAAATCCACTGAAAGTCGGTAGCATCAAGTGTAATCCATAACTGAGGATCCTTCGCGGGTGTAGGGTAGGGGTAGCGGGAGGAATTATGTGATGGAGGAGTTGATGTGAGATAACGTGAATTATAAAAAACTCTGCCCACGTCGCGTATTGGACATTTTCCATCTCAAGAACAATATGGATATTGTTCTTGATGTTAGAAACAGTAAGGGCAGGATGAAAGTGGTTCTTTGACATCGAAATAACGAAAGAACAAAAGTAGGGATTTGGATTAATTTAGGAATAGAGATGAAGGTTACGGAAACTGAGAAGGAGGCTCGGAAACCGAGGTATGGCGGAAGAAAAGAAATAGGAGAGGTATGAAAAACCTAGACTTCTGATACCATGAAAGAATAATCTTTGATTATTTTCATTAATGAAAGTGTATATATACAATTTATAATTTCCATAATAGGAAAATCCTATTCCTATTCTACTCCTAAAACCTTATTCTACTTGTACAATAATTCTATAATTATGGTAAGTGTACAATGCTAATTAAATACAAACTAAAGTTACTAAATTAAGCTCCATAAATTGTGATATAACAACTGTATATGCCGTGTATATCACGGCCAAAACAGTCCGGAATACTCATGAAATACTGTGATATACACTGTTGTATATGTTGTGTATATCACGATATATTCTGTCTCATGTGACCTTAAGAAGAAATTGTAATTGGAACGCTAACTGAACGAATCTTAAAATCTGATGCAGTTACCACCACAAACTAGTACTCAACGATATATTTGTTATTTATATAATTTACGTATCTTCATCGACCACCTTCGGATTACTAAAAGAATATATTCCCTGCCTTTTTATTCATTATTGTGTACAATATATAGTAATACATAGTTATTTATAAAGCAACAAACTAGGTAACTAATCTTACTAATTACAATGAGAATATTAACTAACCAAATATAAAAGATATACAATGATACGGTAATATTCTGGTAATATTCTATCACATCCCCGTAGTTGAAGCGGGAGGTTCTCGTATGCAGAGACTGGTCGGAAATCATCAAAGAGTATGCGCGGAAGTCCTTTAGTAAATATGTCAGCAATTTGATACCGAGAAAGAACATGAAGGACACGGTCTTGTCCACGAGCAACTTTCTCACGTACAAAGTGAATATTCATTTCAATGTGTTTAGTGCGCTGATGTTGAACGGGATTGCCGGAAAGATATATCGCACTTACATTATCACAGTAAACCAATGTAGCCTTGCGGATTGGGCAGTGAAGTTCCAACATAAGGTTGCGTATCTAACAGGACTCAGAAACAACATTCGCTACTCCTCTATACTCGGCTTCGGCACTGGATCAAGATAAAGTAGGTTGTCTTTTAGAAGACCAAGAAAACAAGTTATTTCCGAGGATGACACAGTAATCTGACATGGACCATCGAGTGTCTGGACAGCCACCCCAGTCAGCATCAGTGTAAGAGGTGAGACCAGATATTGATGACCTGTACATGTGTAAGCCGAAGTGGAGAGTACCTTGGACGTATTGCAAAATACGTTTGAGCGCATGCATATGTTCATCCTTCGGGGTTGTTCATATGTAAGCATATTTGTTGCACGACATATGATATATCTGATCTCGTGAAAGTGAGATACTGCAATGCTCTTGCTAAACTGCGATAGTGAGTCGGGTCTGCATACGGAGAACCCGAAGAGGCACTGAGTTTGGAATTAGTGTCCACTAGTGTGTGGGCCGATTTACAAGATGTCATGCCTACTCGTTCAAGAATATATTCAACGTACTTCCTTTGATAAAAGAATAAGCCACTTGCATGTCTCGTAACAACAATGCCCAAAGAAATAGCTTAGGGGGCCCAAATCATTCATAGCAAACTCAGAAGCAAGGAGTGACATAATAGATTAGCAAAGTGCATCAGAAGATGTAGTTAGGATGATATCATCAACATATAACAGAATGTATACCATGTCATTACCCTTGCTATAGATGAAAAGTTAATGATCAGATTTGCTATGTGAAAAATCGATAGAGGATACAACATCAGCAAACCGTTGGTACCATGCACGGGGAGCCTGTTTCAGTCCATAGAGTGATTTTCTCAAATGACACACATAATCTAAATGAACTGGATTCCTGAATCCCATAGGTTAATGCATATAAACGATTTCAAGAAGATCCCCATGCAGAAGACATTTTTGACATCAAGCTAATGAATATGCCATGATTTGGATAGAGCAATACTCCGGGCTAAACGTTTCATCATAATCCACTTCCACCTGTTGAGACCTACCATCACCTACAAGACGGGCCTTGTGCCTCTCAAAAGAACCATCAGATTTCTGTTTATGTCAAAAAATACACATAGAACGAATAATATTAGCATCAGGAGGACGGGGGTACTAAATCCCACATGTTATTTTCAATAAGAGCATTATATTCATCAATCATGTCAGTTTTCCAATTTGGATCGGACAAGCCATTTTTCGAGTTGCGAGGAAGAGGTGAAGGGGCAACGGAAGTCGACAAATTAAATTACCATTTGGGTCTGGAAATATCATGCTTAACACGAGTTTCCATTTTCCATAGGGGTGCCGTATGGGGGTAGACAGGATGTGACTAGGAAGGTGGTTGGCTAAGAGGAAAGTCGGGCGAGTTGGGAACAAGAAGGTGAGGCATATGCGCTGGCCGAGAAGCAACAGCGGGATCGGAGAGACAGGGCGGGAGCACTGGTTGAGAGGAGGCAACGATATTGGAAAGCCAAGAGAGGCTATTTCGAGGGTCCCATGACAGGGTTTGTTAGCCCACCTGATACGGGACGGCGGTAATTGGGTCAGGTACCGGTGATGGTAGCGACTGATTTTGCAAGTGATGAATTAAAAGGGGGTTGAGGCAATCATTTAAGAAGTCATAGGAATTCGGAGGTGGAGAATGTAGTTTGGCAAAGAGAAATTGGAACTCATCAAATATGACATGCCTAGACACGATTATTTTTCAGCTGGACAAGTCATAACAGTTGTAACCTTGATGATTAGATGGGTAACCAAGAGAGACGCACAGGGTGGACCGAAATTACAGCTTATTGATTTTGGTGGAGGGATGAAGGGGGGTAGCATAGACATCCAAAAGTTTGTAAATACTTATAGGAAGGATCATGAAGATAGAGAACTTGAGTGGGAGACTTGTGCTTGAGAGACTTGTTTAGGAGAATGTTTAAGTGGTAGGTTGCTATTGATAGAGCGTGATGCCAAAAATAAGGGGGATAGAGGCGTGGGCAATGAAAGCACGAACTAAGTTATTTATGGTTCTTATTTTTCGTTCGACTTTGTCATTTTGTGGAGATGTGTGGGGACAAGAAAATCTAAAGACAAGACCGTGTTTGGCGCAAAAAAATTTAAATTGTGTATTATTAAATTCTCTCCCATTGTCACGGTAAAAACATTTGATATTCTTTTTAAATTGTGTCTTAATTAAAGCACTAAAGAATAAAATATAGAATATACTTGCGACTTATTTCCAATAGGAAAGTCCACAGTAAGTTGGAATAATCATCCAAAAATAATATATAATATTGATGCCCGACCGGGTTTAAAATAGGAGAAGTCCATGCATCACTGTGTATGATATCAAATGACATTAAAGTACATGAGGATGAAGAATAAAACGAAAACATGACATGTTTCCCAAAAAACACAAGATTCACAAATAGGAGGGCAAGAGACATGTTTACAATTAATAAATTTATTTTTGTTAAGGGAGCGTAAAACAGAGTCTCTGAGATGTCCTAATCTATTATGTCATAAAACAGATGAAATAGATGCAAAGGTTGATGGAGAGGAGACGAGATGGCTGACGGTAGTGGTGATATGATAAATGTCCCCGGTTCTATCACATCTCATTATTCGCATCCCTGTCAGAAGGTCCTTCACAAAAAAACCAAAATGATCAAATTCAAAGGAAACATTATTGTCGATTGTGAAGTGATGCACATAGATTAGATTCTTGATAAGTTTCGGGGGCATGGAGGACATTCTTTAGAGAGAATGGTGGGTGTGGTGGGGAGAAAGATGATTGTTCATAACCTCAAATGGGAATGTCTTTTCCACTACCAATAATAATATTACGATTTAAATTGCTCATATTGAAATAAGACGAGAGAGTACCTTGGGATGCCGTCATATAAGATGTGGCGCTATTATCCATGTACCAATTGTCGTCTGGAACGTTGAGAGACATCGTGTTCATTTTCGCCTTAATATCCGTCGGTGCGTTAGTTGAAGGAGGAGAGACATGTGCAATGTATGCCTATTATGGACGTACGTCGAGAATTTTGAGTTGAGGCTGTCGGGCCGGAGGTTGGGCCTAGGAGGCTGTCGGGTAGGGGCAAGGTGGAACATCCCATGCGTGCTGCCCCATGATGCCCACGGTGGGTATGTAGCCCACGACAGAGGCTGCTACCACTGCTGTTGCCGCTGCGGGTGGCTGCCGACCGGCGAGGGCTGCCCTCTACTGCCACTGCTGCTGCTTCCACCTCGACCATCTTGGCTTTTGCCGAACTTCTTTCCTTTATTGTTATTCTGGGATATGTACCTCATTTTGGATCATTGGCTTGTCGGTGATATGGGTTGGAAACTGAGCCCCTTGCGTCGGTAGGTGGGCCGCCGGTGGTGAGGAGTGCGGCATCGGCGGTGCTCGCGTTAGCCACTACCTGCTTGGTTTTTCGAGTTTCTTCCAGGATACGTCTCGAATGAGCCTCATAGAACGGAGGCAACGACGTACTTTGTTGGAGGATGGTAGTGACACCGTTATAATTTTCATTTAAACCTGCAATGAGTTGCATCATCAATCATTGATTTGTAACCGGTGCACCGACGTTGGAGAGTTGATTGACAATCATCTTAATTTTTTGACTATAGGCCAACGCATTAGGAAAATCGTCTTGCTGAATATCTTTAAATTGATTTTCCAAATACAAGGGATGATGTGTCTTGTTATCGTGAAAAATACTTTCCAATCTCTCCCATGTTTGTCGTGCAGTAGCGTTGGTTTCAATGATTGTATGTAATAGATCATTCGAGATTGTGCTGTAGATCCATTGTAGAACAACCGCATCTAAGCATGACCAAATTCATCATTGGAACTATCATGTTTCTCCTGGGGCTCGACAGTGGACTTTAATTTAGGAGGGATGATGTGATCGATGACTTTGTAGACACGACAATGGATTTTAAACAATTCCGCCTAGGAGGAATACTGAACCTTTTCCATCTCAAGAGTAATGAGAATGAAGTTCTTGATGTTGTTAACAGCAAGAGCATGATGGAATTTGGATTGTTCAGTCATTGAAAATAAAAAAAATTGGGGAGAAAAGGGAGAGAGATGGAGAGAGAGGGGGGCCGACGACGACGGTAGGGGGGGGGGGGGAGGCCGACGACGTCTAGGGAAAATTTAGGTTTAGGGTTTGGCTGCTGATACCATAAAGGAATAAGTTCCCTGCCTTTTCATTCATTATTGTGTACAATATATAGTAATACATAGTTATTTACAAAGTTACAAACTAGGTAACTAATCTTACTAATTACAATGAGATTATTAACTAACCAAATATAAAAGATATACAATGATACGTTAATATTCTGGTAATATTCTATCAATTATATTTCTAAACTTTTGAGCATTGGGGATGCATTAATTTCCTTGAAGCATCCTCTTGGAATTCCCTTTTTAAATAGTTGAGATGCATTTAGAAATTCTTTTTTTTTTTCCTTTTGGCTGTAACGAAAATGGACATTGGCTTAACCCGACTATAGAAGCTAGCTCATCTTATGTGAATTGTTAATGTTCATATAAGGAGATAATAGCTTATTCCTCAACTAATATGGTACACTCAACTCCCTAATTTATTTAGGGCTGGATAGTTATAGCATGAACAAATATAATATGGAGCCTAACAAGTAAACAGAGAATTATATTGAGTCATTGTACAGCAAAGAAAATGAACCTTGGGTTTAAAGAAACTAAAAACTCTAGCTTATAATATCCAAAACTATATAAGGAGATGATAACTTATTTCTTCAACTAGTATTGCAGACTTAATATTTCTCTAACATTGTCTTCCACCACAAGGAATCGAACAGGGGGATTCGCCAAGAGTATTTCTTGAAAATGATTTCATACTAGTGTATGCAAGTGTGTTAGACGTATCACATTCCAGATTCGAGTCCCTTTTGAAATCAACTGGGCTAATGTCACACAATGACACCTAAAGTTGACATAGTAAGTAATAGATAAGGCACTAATGTAGTAATGTGTATCTACTTGGTTATAGCTTCAAATATCCGTAATCAGCCTGAATAATTGGAACAACCTGCCTCTTAAGTCGGTAACCCAACTTGGGTATTCCAATAATATCGATATTTTTTGTAACAAAATCCTATACAATTCATGTCAAACGATAATATCTAATAATGTTGATGACTCGGCATCCACGTGGCTCACATGTCAAAAAACTACTTAGTACTTAATAATAATCTTAAACACCAAATCAATCACCAGTGGTCTGGCCTAAAAATTGGCGGACCAGTAAATTTTGAAAATAGTTGAAAAAATAGAAAGTACAATCAGCACTATAATTAAGTAACTAAATCTATTAGCACGTGTGGACCACTATTGTATTTACCATATTTAGTGCTATATAATTATGGTATTAATAAGAAAGGCTCTACAAGAAAGATTAATACAATCTAACATGGTATCAGAAGCCAAAACATAAACCCTTATTTGTTTTTTCAGTTCCCGAGAATTTCTGCTTCTCTTCTACCGAGAAACTTGGCTCTTCCTCCTTTCAGAATTTCTTCTCGGTTACAACTGTTCCTGCTCTGTTTCTTTTTCCTCATGAACAACACCTTTCTGCCTTCTATTTTCCTTGAAGAAAAGAAGCACAAAAGCTGCACCACCTTTTTGCTTTTGCAGCACCACAACAACCACCTACTTCCCTATTTATTTATTTTTATCTTTTCCTTGTTCGCAAACAACTTTTCGGAAATTTAATGGCAGTCACGAATTTACAAGGACTTCCCCAATTCAATTTGGGTCAGGCTTTCGTCTCATTGACTCCTAGTCAACCCGATAATGCGTGTTATGTGGATACGGGCGTCACGTCTCAGCTCACCAATAATTTTGGTAATCTTCCTCAATTGCGAAATTTAAATACTCCACAATCTATTATGGGTGGAAGTGGTCATCGCATTCCAATTCAAGGATTTGGTCACACACTAACCCCACCACCGCATCCACACTTCTCTCTTAAAAATGTCCTCTATGCCCCAAACATCATCAAAAATCTAATTTCTGTCAGAAAATTTTCCACCGATAATTCTGTCTCAATTAATTTTGACCCGTTTGTATTTTCCATAACGGACCTCCATACCTGGAAACTCCTTACGCGATGCAATAGTAAGGGGGACCTATATCCATTCCTACCCACATCTGCTGCTAGTGTCATTCCTCCCACCGTTTTAACAACCATATCTCTTTGGTCATCTGGGTTCTCACGTTTTTGATTCTATTAGAAACTAAAATTTAATCCAATATAACAAAGGGAATCTTTCTCATAGTTGTTCCTCGTGTCAGTTAGAAAAATACGTTAGACTATCATTTACGACTTCTATGAGTACTACTTTCTCCCCATTTGATATTATTCACGCTGATTTATGGACATCTCCCATAACTAGCAACTTAGGCCACAAATATTATCTAGTATTTTTGGATGATTTATCCCACTTTCTTTGGGTCTATCCACTCAAACTCAAATCTCAAGTGTTGTCCAAATTTATTGAGTTTCGTACACTGGTTAAAACGCAATTTGAGAAAGACATAAAATTATTTCAATGTGATAATGGTCGAGAGTTTAATAATTCCCTAATTCATAAATTTTGTGCGGCTAATGGCATGATCTTTCGTTTCTCGTGACCTCACACCTTCCCTCAAAATGGAAAAGCCGAAAGAATTCTCCGAACCATTTATAATATGATTCGTACCCCTTTTTTTCATGCATCTCTCCCCCCTACTTTTTGGGTATATGCACTAAAAAAGGTAGAACACATTCTCAACATTTTACCTACCCGTGCGATTCAAAATAGACACCCACCGAAATTTTCTACCGTCGACTCCCTACCTATGACCAACTTAGAATTTCTTTTTTTGTGTTACCCTAATCTGACATCCACGATCCCCCATAAATTGGCACCCCGATCTACTCCGTGCGCCTTTCTAGGTTTCCCATAAAACCATAGGGGGTACTTGTGCTATAAGCTCTCGACTGACAAAATCATAATTTCTCACCATGTCACCTTTGTTGAGTATGTTTTCCCATTTAAAACATTAAAAAATTCCGAGTCACTGGTTACCAATTCCTCGAAGATTCGGACCCGTCACCGCTTGTCCAACAAGCATTCCTTCATGCTGCCACTATTTCGGCGACTGCCGCAGCACCAAAGGGCATCATCAGCATTCTAGCCTCGGTCTCCGACAGCCCAACTGTCCCCTCCCCAAGGTATCCCACCGCTCTGTCATCACCAGCGGCTAACTGCATTAGTCCACCGGTACACCACTGTCATAGCCACCGCCGGCTGCCACCACCGACAGTTGGCCCAACATCTCTTTGTCACTGCCTATGTCTCCATCACAAACATCGCCGATTGCCACCACCATCGGCAATCGACACACCTTCTCTGTCTCAGCACCGACAACTACCCCTACCATCAACCGGTACCATCCACTACTATCTACTATAACGCCGTCTCCAGAAAACCTTATAGTCGACAACCCTGTCAACCACCCCTCCATCGATACCCTACCAGTCAATGTACCTCTGACCTGTACAATTCTCTTTGTTCGGACCGCCAATGCTATACTGACACACCACCAGAACAGTCCTCACCTGCCACCTTCAGCATACCCGACTTCGCCTTACCATACTACACCAACCTACCCACATCATCGACCCCACCTGACCCACTGTCCTATCCACATAACCCGATGATACATCCTGACACCACTCATCCACCTCCCTATTCCGTCGCCAACTACGAAACCCGAGACCCACATCCAATAACCCAACATAATTTCCACTCACCCACTGCCCCCTCATACCCAATGGAAATCCGTGCCCAACACGAGAATTTCAAACCCAAAGTCCAGTTTAACCTATCCACACAAATCATTTCCCTAATTCCCAAAAACCCAAGATTAGCCAAACTAGACCCTAATTAGAATGCGACCATGTGTGACGAATTTAATGCTTTAACAAAATAGCACACATGAGATTTGGTTCCTCGATCGGAGGGGGTAAATGTGATCCGTTGCATATGGCTTTTTCATCACAAATACAGAGACATTGGTGACCTAGAGTGACATAAGGCAAGACTTGTGGCTAATGACACTAATCAACAGGAGGGTATTTATTGTGGTCAGTCTGGTTGTTAAACCGGCCACCATTAGCACAGTTCTGAGTATTGTTATGGGTAAGTAGTGGCCGATTCATCAGCTTGATGTGAAAAATGCATTTTTACGTTGGGGATTTGAAGGAAACTGTTTACATGCACCAGCCGCCTAGTTTTGTTCATCCATGCCCCTCAGTACGTGTGTCATCTCTGTAAGTCACTGTATGGTTTGAAATAAGACCCTAGAGCGTGGTATGATCGCTTTGCATAGTACATTATGCAAATTGGGTTTATATGCAGCAAGTGTGATAATTCTCTATTTATTTTTCATCATGGTAGTAGCACTGCTTATTTCTTATTATATATGGATGACATTGTGCTTACTGCCGCCTCTGAGTTGTTAAACAATGAGATCATTGCATTGCTTAAAACCGAATTTGCTATGATTGATTTGGGGAAGTTGAGTTATTTTTTGGGGATTTCTGTGACTAGATCTGCAGATACTATATTTCTTTGTCAGCGTAAGTATGCAGAGCTAAAATGGCGAATTGCAAGATCATGGCTACTCCATTTGACTCTAGATGAAAGCTTAGTGCTTTGGATGGTGATCCAATGTCAGATCCTAGTCTTTACAGGAGTCTTGCAAGTGCACTATAATACCTCACTTTCACCAGGCCTGATATTGCTTATGTTGTTCAGCAGGTATGCTTATTTATACATGCCCCCAGGGAGCCTCACTTTACTGCCCTCAAACGTATCATTCGATATGTTAAGGGCACACTTGATTATGGTTTGCATCTATATCCCTCCGCATCGAACAAGTTGTTGTCATATACGGATGCTGATGGGCAGGTTGTTCGGACACGCGATGCTCTACCTCAGGCTACTGTGTGTTCTTAGGGGATAATATTATTTCTTTATCCGCCAAGATGCAACCCACATTATCCCGTTCGAGTGTAGACGCAAAATACAGAGGCGTTGCTAATATTGTTGTTGAGATTTGTTGGCTCCGAAACCTTCTTTTGGAGCTTCAGTATCCATTACGTAAGACTTTTTTGGTTTATTGTGATAATATATCCGCCATATATTTGTCTCATAATCTGGTTCAACATCAGCGAACCAAGCACATTGAGATGGACATCCACTTTGTTCGTGAGAAGGTTGCTCTCGGTCATGTCAGGGTATTGCATGTGCCTTCTTCATATCAGTATGCAGATATATTCACCAAGGGCCTTCCTAGATAGCTATTCCTCGACTTCAGATCCAGTCTTAGCGTCCGGCCTCCTCCACTCCGACTGAGGGTGTATTAACACGTGTGTACCGCTATTATATTTACTATATTTAGTGTTATGTAATTATGGTAGAACTAGGATTCCTATTGTATAGAGATTCCACATTGTACACCTATATATATTTTGTATTAATGAGAAAGGCTCTCCAAAGGAGATTAATACAATCTAATGAAATCCACCGTGTGAAGACAAATGAATGAACTAGATTCATCTCTAACAACTACCAAAATTGAAAACCCAAATTAGGTACATGATGTTGGAAAAACTCTATAAATACTAGGCTCCTACATTACAAAGTCTATATCATATAGTAATTCTCTACTAGTTAATTATCATCACATATTATTAAACGCCAGAATGACCTATTTAAGAAGGCCAGTGAACTTGATGCCAACTTCAGCACCAGTCGCGGCAGTAAGTTCACACTAGCCTTCTAAAAAAGGCCACTCCGGCTTTTGGAGAAAGTCATTGGTAAATTATTCTGATTTTCTATCTTCTTGATAGAAATTTTTAAGAATGAGTATTATTAGAATAAGTAATGGTCACAAAAAAATTGCTACGAGAAGATAGAAAATCAGAATAAGCTACTATTGACTTTCTCCAAACGCCAGAATGACCTATTTAAGAAGGCTAGTGAACTTGCTGCTATGATTGATGTTGAAGTTGACCTCATCGTGTTTTCACTGAGTAAAATAGTCATACTCTTTTTGTCATGATCCAAATATGCATGATACATACAATTAACAAATAAAATTCTCAGCATAAACGTACATGCATCTTCATAATTAAATAACGAATCCAAGATCTTGAACAAGATAATTAATTTCACGTAAAAAGAAGTGCAGGACATAGTTGTGTTGATAAATTAATTTCTCTTTCTCTTGCTCTCTTACTGCGACTTTATCAATGTAGGGAGAGTACTCAGAGGCGGATATAGGATTTGGAGGTTATGGATGTCACACCGCTTTGAACATAGATGTGTTGCTATTAACAAGGTCCAAATAGGATAGATATCTAGTCGGTTTAATCAACTTTGGGCTTTGATTCGGGTTATTCGTCTTTTCGATTTATATAGAAAAATACTATGACAGCTTGGCGCAAAGAAAAGAACTTCCAACAATATTAATAATATCATAAATATACATCATTTATTTATATATGCACTCAACGAGTTTTCATATTCTAAAAACACTCAATGATGACATACTTATTTATATATATAAATACTTCACGCTCTATATAACAAGCTAAATATAAAGAGGCCAGAGAATCTCACTTTCATAATTACAGTAATAGAGACAGAGCCATATGTGAAAGTCTTGGCTCACAACAACAAAAAAATCTAAAGAGGCCAAAGAAATCAAATGGAATTTCAGTCTAGTTTCCATACGGTCCTTTGTCGCAACATTTTTGTAAATTAAAACTTCAACAAGATTTAAATTGTCATATTCTATTTTGTCAAGATATAATTTATTGTTGGCAGATGCGAATCCAGGATTTCAAAAGGATGGGTGCACCATTACTTTTAAATGATTCTTTAGAAATCAATATCAATATATATTATAAAGCTAGGAATAGACAATCCTATATGTGTCAACCTAGTTCTGTGCTGGCCTAATTCCTTTCTTTGAGGTGTTTCTCCTTTTTCTCAATTGTCTTATTGATTTATATTTATATATATAATATAAAGCTAGGCGAAAGATGAGTGGTGTGACACCTCTCTTTGGTCAAAAAACCTAATTATCTTTTCTCTTTTTTTTGGCTTTTTCTTATTTTTTTCTCATTATTTGTTGCTATGTAAAAAAAACTAAAAAAAATACTCATTTAAGTCTCTTAATTATGTTAGACAATACCGTTTCAAAATTCTCACAAAACCATCGTTTTAGTAGACTAAGATATTGGGAGGAATTGTCCCCAAGACATAGCTGGATAGAAAAGGAGGAGAACTTAAAATCCAGCTGGAGGCCTGCAGCGTGGGTTCGAATGCTGGTGGGAGCAATTTGCTCTATTCTGGAGTAGGACCGTGTAGGTGATATCGGTTGCTTTGTTCTCAAACCCTGGTCATTCAGGCACATCCTGCTGAGGGAACTAAGAGATGTTTCTGCTTTGTAATTAAATATAATAATTAATGCTAATTAAATGTAATAATTAATGCATATAAATTATTGCATATGTTTCTTCATCCTCACCCTCCAAGGCAATGCTAAAAGCCATGCTACAAATATTTAGCTAATGGAGGTTACATTCATTAAAAAGTAGAGTATCTGACCTAGGGAAAGCTTAGTTATCTTTGAGGCATATGTTTAGGTTTTTTGCTTGATTTTGAAGGTATGCGTAATTCATTATTCTCTATATATGCATATTTTATTTCCCAATGATAAATTTTATTCGTCATAAGAAGTTGTTTGTCAATTTGAATTTGGTGTCTTTATTCAGGTTTTCCCCCGTTCTCACATAGTTATTGTAGGTAAAAATGGTGTCACTGAAAGGTTAAACAAGAAGGAAGGCTGAGTCGAGAGATGACTCTCTGTCTCTAAGATAAAATTGCTTCGTATAAATGCTTTTACGGTAATGGACAATAGTCTCCCAAGATAAAACAACAACAATCAACAATACAAAGCAAGTAAAGTTGATTCTAGCGAAGAAAATAAATATAGAACAGACTGCTGAAGAGTAGAGGATTTGTGTGTGTTTCTGTTTATGTAGATTCTCTCTATGTTTCGAATAGAACAGAAGAGTTTAATTTATAGTAAAGTGTTTCTGACTGTCGAATTCAGATTAGTTGCAATATTTCAGAGTTGTTGCAACGTTTGGTTATCTCTGAAACTTTCAGGACCAAAATGTAAATAAGAAATATTTCAGGGACTAAAAAAAAAATTTCAGAAGACAGCCCACAGCCCGAGACCCGAGCTCGAGCTCGAGCCGGACCGGACGGGCGGGCGGGCGACGGCGGCACACGTGTGGGGCTTAGCCCCGAACCCAAGCTCACCTAGGTCCTCCTCCTTCTTAACACATGGGTTACCCTTGGGGTCCCAAACCCATACTAAAAAATAGAACTTATATAGTGCTCAATCCTTCCATTTTCTACCTATGTGGGAGATTTGTTATTTGGTCAAAACAATCCATATATTCATGTCTCAAACACCTTACTTTGTGTACCAAAATCTGTTTCATCTCTTAACGAAATTTGACGATACTTGACACTAATATCATATACTCATTTAGTAGATTAGGCATGTTCGAAGAAACGATTTTTCTGACATGCAGGGCCCACATATTTAAGTCACTAAATATGAGAAAAACTCAATCCCACATAGTTAAATTTTCAACAATCCCCTCTTGAAAGAGAACTGGTGCACACAGGGTGCCAAAGTTCAGAGTTACCTCTTATATAGACACATTTATCACATTCAGTTATGGCAAATGAGTCAGAGTTACCTCTTATATAGAAACATTTATCACATTCAGTTATGGAGAAACCTTTTGATAATAAAGTATTGTCAAACTTTTCATGCCATTGTTTCGGGCCTTGTTTGAGTCAGTACAAAGACTTAACAATTCGACATACTTTCTTTTCTTGTCCTGGAATCACTAACCCCAAGGGTTGTTCCATGTATATTTCCTCTTTCAACTCTCCATTTAAGAAGGTTGTCTTAACATCCATTTGATGTATCTCAAGGTCACACAAAGCTGCAATGGCTATGAATACCCTTATGGACGTTAATCTAGACACATAGGAGTATGTGTCGAAGTAATTGAGGCCTTCCTTCTATCTGTAGCCTTTGACTATTAATCTGGCCTTATAATTTGTCAATAGTTCCATCTGCTTTGTACTTTCTTTTGAGTAACCACTTACGACCCAAAGGTTTTCTTCTCGGAAGAAGATCAACCATTTTCTAAGTATGGGTTTGCATGGAATCTATTTCGCTTTCTATAGCTTCTTTTCAAAGCGGTGCTTCTGGAGTTGATAATGCTTCCTTAATTATCCTCGGTTCATTTTCAACCACATAGGTTATAAAATCTGGAAAGTTTTGTCCTTTTTGACCCTTTTGCTCCGTCTTGGTTCAACCTCTGGAACCCCTAAGTTCTGTAGATCTGGAACATTAAGTTCCGGATAGTCAGCAACTTCTGAGTCCTGTGGATTTGGAACGTCTAGTTCTGGATAATTAGAAACTCCCGAGTCTTGTTGATTTTGAGCATTTTGTTCATAACTTCGCTTGCGCGAAATTAACTCTTTTTTCCTTTCGAGGAAAGATATGTTCAAAGAATTCAGCATTCCTTGATTCTATGATCGTATCCTCGTAGATATCAGGTATCTCTAACTTATACACTAAGAAGCGATAAGCACTATTGTTACTTGCATATCCGATGAATATGCAATCTACAGTCTTAGGTCCAATTTTGACCTGTTTTGGTTTAGGTACTTCGACCTTTGCCAAGCAGCCTCACACTTTCAAATATTTGTAAGTGGGTTTCTTTCCTTTCCATGATTCATATGGAGTTTTATCCTTACGCTTATGCGAAACTCTATTGATAATTGTATTAGCGGTAAGAATCGCTTTGCCCCACATGTTTTGGACTAAACCGGAATTGATAAGTAAAGCATTCATCATTTTCTTTAATATACAGTTTTTGCCCTCGACAATACCGTTAGACTGAGCCGAGTAAGGAGTGGTCGTTTGATGAACAATGTCGAATTTAGCACAGTATTCTTCAAATGGTGCTACGTATTCTCCCCTTCTATCACTACGAATTGCCTTAATCCGTAGGTTTAGTTGGTTTTCAACTTCTGCTTTGTCACGTTTAAATGCTTTAAACGTTTCGTCTTTACTTTTCAACAAGTAAACATAACAATACCTTGTATTATCATCAATAAAAGTCACACAGTACTTGTTCCCCCTCTAGTTTGCACAAACTTTAAATAACATATGTCAGTGTGAATAAGTTCTAGAGGAGCGGTGTTTCTTTCGACTGAATGGAAAGATGATTTGGTTAATTTCTCCTCTACGCACAACTCACATTTATGTTGAGGATTTATGTCGAAGGAAGGCAACAATTCGAACTTTACTAACTTTTGAATTGATTTGTAGTTAACGTGTCATAATCTATGATTTCATAAATTAGAGGACTCAAACAAGTAGGTAGTAGGCTTTATTTCATTAGATGTATGGATTACATACATAGCATTCATTTTGAAGAGGCCGTCACACACGAAGCCCCTTTCAACAAATATACCATTCTTAGTTATTACAAATTTGTTGGACTAAAAAACTAATCTAAAGCCAGCCTGGACCAACAGTGGCCCTGAAACCAA
The DNA here is from genome assembly GCA_029783415.1 of Anisodus acutangulus. Lineage (NCBI taxonomy): Eukaryota > Viridiplantae > Streptophyta > Magnoliopsida > Solanales > Solanaceae > Anisodus > Anisodus acutangulus. The sequence continues at coordinate 37,320,291 of CM056492.1, forward strand.
GTTCTTGCGGATGTCAGGGATGTGCATCACTTCCTTCAGAGTAAGCTCTTTGCATGAAGTCATTTTGAGGATAACATTTCCAACCCCTTATACTTCAGAGGTAGCGTCGTTGCCCATGAACAACTTTTTGCCCGAGATTGGGACGTAAGAGGAGAATGAACTCTTGTCAAAGCAGATGTGATGGGTTGCACCCGTGTCTATCCGCCATTGCCTTGGATTACCCACCAGATTTGCCTCCAGCACTACAACCGAGAAATCCACAATCATATCGTCAAGGTTCGAAGGATCATCCTTGTCTTGCACAACGTTAGCCTTGGCCTTGCCTTTGTTCTTGGCTTTTTCCTTCTGCTCTTGCTTCAATTTGAGGCACTCTTTGATCATATGGCCAGACTTTCCAAAATGATGGTTTCCTTTGAACTTCTCCACCATTTGGCTTTCTCCGTCTCCCTGGTACTCACGCTTTTTGTTGGCGTTTCCCTTCGAATCAACCAGATTCGCCTTTGCCTCCATTGGCTGCTTTCCCTTAGATGTATTTCTTTTATTTTCCTCTTGTATTTGCAGTTTGACAATAAGATCTTCAAATCCCATTTTCTTTGTCTTTAATTTGAGATAACTCATGAACTCGTTCCACGAGGGAGGAAATTTCTCAATTAAAGACACAACCAAAAATTGCTCGTTTGGCATCATTCCTTCCAAATTCAGATGATGAAGAATCATTTGAAACTCTTGGATTTGGGACATCACTGATTTACCATCCACCATTTGAAATTTCAGAAACTTTCCAACGATAAATTTTTTAGTACCCGCATCCTGTGCGCTGTACTTTTTCTTGAGTTTTTCCCACAACTCCTTTGCCGTCTTCACGGTGCAATACACAATATAGAGTGTATCCGACAGACTATTCAGAATGCTGTTTTTGCACATAAAATCACTATGATTCCAGGCATCCAGAGTTAGCTTCAGGGCATTTGTGACCTGGATATCTTCGTCCATTTTAGCCGTTGTGTTAGACTAAGTGTCTATTGCATCCCCACCAGAAGGAGGATCTTCTATCAGAAAGCGTGACAGGTTCAACGTGGTAAGATAGAACATCTTTTGTTGCCATCTCTTGAAATTTGTACCCAGATTTTTTTTGGCGTTCTCCTTGGAAACTGGCAGGAGCAAGGACAACAACATTCCCTTGAGTAGCAGCTGCAGAATCAGAAGCAAAGTTTGAAACAGACTTCTTTTGAATAGTCGGAAAATTGTCTTAAATTGTAGGTAAAAATGGTGTCACTGAAAGGTTAAACAAGAAGGAAGGCTGAGTCCAGAGATGACTCTCTGTTTTTAAGGCAAAATTACCCCGTATAAATGCTTTTACGGTAATGGAAAATAGTCTCCCAAGATAAAACAACAACAATCAACAATAGAAAATAAGTAAAGTTGATTCTAGCGAAGAAAATAAATATAGAACAGACTACTGAAGAGAAGAGGATTTGTGTGTGTTTCTGTAGATTCTCTCTATATTTCGAGCAGAACAGAAGAGTTTAATTTATAGTAAAGCGGAGGGCGTTTCTGACTGTTGAAGTTAGATTAGTTGCAACATTTCAGAGTTGTTGCAACATTTGGTTATCTCTGAAACGTTCATGACCAAAATATAAATAAGAAACATTTCAGGGACCAAAAAAAAAATTCCAAAACCCGTGCCCGAGCCGGACGGGCAGGCGGCGACACGCGTGTGGGGCTTTGCCCCGAACCCAAGCTCACCTAGGTCCTCCCTCTTCTTAACACATGTGTTACCCCTTGGGGTCCCAAACCCTTACTTAAAAATAGAGCTTATATAGTGCTCAATCCTTCCATCTTCTACCTATGTGGAAATTTGTTATTTGGCCAAAACAATCCATCTATTCATGTCTCAAAACACCTTACTTTGTGTACCAATATCTCTTTCATTTCATAACGAAATTTGACGATACTTGACACTAATATCATCTACTCATTTAGTAGATTAGGCATGTTCGAAGAAACGATGTTTCTGACATGCGGGGCCCATGTGTTTAAGTCACTAAAGATGGAAAAAAATCAATTTCACATCGTTAAATTTCCAACGGTTATACAAATTCACTTGAAATTGCAAAAGCTACTTCAATATTTTATATTTACTGTTATTCTAATATATACTACTGAATCTTTTTACATTTGCCTCATTGTAGTTGCAGCATTCACCAATCATTGTTTTGAGTCTTCTTCAAGTTTATTGTACTTTTAATTGCAGGTGCAATGTAGAAATTAAGTGTGCAACTATTCTTCCATGAGCTTAATTATTCGGTATCAAACTGGATGCATAATTTTAGTTTATTTATTTACACGCTGATTTTCTTGCTCATTCATGCACACATAGTCCAGATTTCACATTATCTTTTTTTACATTCTTTTATCCTTTTCTTGAATACTAATAGTGGCCCTGGCAAAGCGGAAAAGAAATAGAGCACAAGAAGATTAGTGGCGAACCAGAAAATTTGGCAAGAGTGTCAAATTTTGAAGAAGTAATATAAAATATATATGTTAAGGGTGTTTAATATATAATTTATATATGTACTACGTAATAATTAATATGTCGTGTAAGTTTTCGGCGCAGGGCGTTCGGTTGGACACCCTTGTGCTTGGTTGTCGCTCTGCCGCTGAGGAAGATTATTTACATATACTAAGTTCAAAAGTGATTTTGCTTATACTAAATTCTGATTTTACTATTAATATTACTTTTAAACTAATTTTGGTGTTCGTCTATTAGTTGCATAAAATTGTTTGAAGGTAAATGTATTATGAACATTAATATGTTTCAAATAGGATTGCTTTTGATGTTTGACGATCCTGACAAAGCTTCACATAGTGAAAATAGGGCTACTCCTTGATCTAACATCAGTGACTCATCATTTACCAACACAAATCTAGGAACGTTAATAAGTTGCACTAACAAATTTCGTTAAACATTTTTTCTTATTTTTTTGCTAACATTTTGCTCTAAAAAAGGATATTTTAAATAGTGGAAGAAACTAAAAGAGAAATGTAAACACGAGATGAAATTAAAAAGGATAAAGAAGATTCACTTGGAGGATCGTATGCCTATATACCCAAAATCTTATTTAAAATCAAATCCCACATTTGTAACTATTTATTACTGTCTACACCCGTTAAGCAGTGCTGGGATTCTGTATAAAATAGTCAATAATTTTTTTATTATTATTGCAGATGTGTTTGTTATTTTTTTTCTAAAAACTTACATTTATATATTGGGTATATGAATGAAAACTAAAATAAATTACATTCTTAATAGCTTAAAAATCTTAAAGAATACTTCAAGAAATGACAATATAAAAGAATGCGTTTAACTTCTCAAATAATAAATATTTAAGAAAATATTATTTTATAAATTTACTAATCTTTTCGATAACCGTGCAAAGCGCGGGAAAGTATACTAGTTAAAAATAAATTTAGCAAATTGGGTTTGATCCCTTGACCTTAAGAGATTAAACCAATTACTTAACCAATGCACCACTCAATCTCATTTGACTATGGGCTCTTTCAGTTAATGTTATATATTTTAAGAATTATACACATAATATATCGAATTTAGTTGGGTGACTATGGGGTACACGTGACCCATTTTTTCTATGTAAATTCGCCACTGATTTGTTGAGTTCTATGAAATTTTGATGAAGAGAAAGGTTTGCGAGGAGAAAGAAATTGTCGGATTTTTTTTTTTTAAAATTTTATGCTTAAAATAAAAATGAAGAGAAAAAAGTAAGCAAATTTTACTAAACAAAAAAGAGATCAACAGAAATTAAGTTTTGAACTTTTACAATTAGGTATCAGATTGGTTTCTGTTAGAAAATACATTAATGTATGCAAAAGGTTATAGCGCCCATGGCCTAATGGATAAGGCGCTTGACTTATAAGTTATAATCAAAATTTTGAACGAATTGTTCTTCAAACGCATCTTTATTTTTTGCCCATATTGTTTATTTAATATTCATGCTTAGCTCGGCATAAGGAAACTGAACTTTTGTTTCGTTCAACACAAGTTCCGTAGAAATTAAATTATGGGCCATAAGTTATATAATATTTTTCAGATTATGTAGAGTGTTGAAAATTTTAACTTTGCCGACATAATTTGTGTAAATGTGATGATACATATGCCGAAACTAAATGCGAACTATGCCGAGTAAAATTTAGATTATGTTGAATGTTCAAAGTTTTATCTTGTCCGTCATAACTTGTGGGATGTTATAATACATATGCTGAAGCTAAACGCTAACTATGCCGCCAAAATTTAATTTATGTCACGCCAAAAGTATTGAAAGGACAAAAATTAACCACAAATTAAATATCACCCCAAATAAGGAATTTGTGCGAATGACCCACTTCTAATCAAGCGATTGTGGGTTCGATGGCGTGAACCAATCTTTGCAAAAGAAACAAAAAAAATGCAACATAAAAAGGTTCTTAAAAAGATGTGTCATACTTGAAGCGAACTCACATCCTTTGAGCCGAGAACTTGACCCTCGGGCTTTCTTCTAACTGCAGGTGGCACGTTTAGTATTTGATGTACCATTGGAAATTTACTACTATGGATTTAATTTTATCTTATTATTTATGACTCAAACAATTGGGGCCTCGCACGTCGGAAACGTCATTTCCACACACGTGTACACGTAGTGCCAAGTATCGTAAATTTCATTAGTGAAAGAGATATTGGTACATACGTAATACGTTTGAGACAGAGAATGATGGACGGTTATTGACCAAATGACAAGTATTCCACGTTGGTAAATGAAGGAAGAAGTGTAAGATGAAACGAGTCGGAAATCGCCGCGGAGCCGCGATGCTTCGGAGGCAGAATACTGTGACGGAAAGATAGAAAATTCTGACTTTTGGGATGGTTTTAGAGCATTGAATCTCCATTATTTGGCACATGAATTCAGCCATTATTTGGCTGAATGTAACCCCTCAATAAGTGTCATTACATGGCTATTGAAGACCATTAGTTGGCTAGTTGAAGGGTCATTACATTACAATATAAATTGAGGCCTTTGGCTCAATTGTTCAACACTTAAAAATTTTCTGAAATCTTCTTCTTCATCTCTAGCAAGTTTTTCTATATTCAAAGTTCTTCAAGAGTAACACTTGAGTTTCCTTTGCTCATTTGTTAAGTTGTTGTTGTATCTTGGGAGACTATTGCCCGATAACGTAAAGGAGATATACGGGACAATCTTGTCTTAAAGGCAGAGTGACATCACTCGACTCAGCAAATCACAAAGAGTTTGTAATCGTTCTTATTTTCAGTTTGTTGTAATCTTGAGTAGTTTATCCTTTCTAGCATTTGTAATGTTTATTTACTTCCCGTTTCCTACAATTGTTGTACCCACAATTTTAAGACAAGATTGTTATAAGTGCTTAGAAAGATGACTGGAAGAGAACAACTCGCTTCTGATTCTGCTGCTGCTACTCAAGGCAACCCCTCTGCCTTCCCTGTCGTGCTCGTTTTTTTACTGCGGGCTTCGCGACGCAATGGCTTCGATTCCCTCTAGATTGACAAGAAAATAATGCTTGCTTTGAGGAGTCGCCACCTAATTATTTTAAGGTGAATTAGGGCACCTAAATGTTAACTAAATGCTGCAATATAACTCCGGTTTTATGGTCTGCGAAACTAATGAGATTCTAGGTAAGAGTTCTTTATTATCCTAAAGGGAAGGGGTTAGGCATCCTTTAAAATCCGCTAACTTGCGGTTATCCGGTCAAACTCAGGTTAATTATTGTGCTTAGGAAAATGCATGTTTAAAAGTATATAAAGTTAAAAAGATGTTTGCAAATAATTAATAAAAAAATACATTTGATAATGAAAAGATTTTACCATTTATTCATTTGAAGGTCTCGCAAAGATGATTGTGGTTTTGATAAATAAATTCTGACATAAAATCCGGAAAGAGTATGCATGACATTTTTATGCAACTATATGTAAAATTATTTTTTTTGAGATAAAAGACATGTATTTGTGGCATTATTTATAAAAATACATGTAAAGTGATTTTGAATAAAAACATGCATTTATGACAATTGATAGAAAAGTAATTTATTTATAATGCCAAAGAAGTAATTTTTTTTTTTTTGGAAATCATTTTGAGTTGCAAATCGGAAAAGACAAACTTATTTGTAAGATTAATAAAGCGAATAAACGATGACCAAAGTTGTTTTGAAAATTTTGAATATGCATGACGAACCTAAAAATAGATAACTAGCGGAGGGTTTCTAAGTTTGAACTAATCGAGCCTACAAGTAAATAAGCTAGCGACGGATTTCCAGCTTTAGACTACCCTAGTAATTAATTCTAAGTCTACCTATTCTAAGCATTTCAATAATTTCGCAAGTACAATAAATAATATTACGATACTGAATAAAATAAAGCTGAATTAAAGAAAGTAAAAACAACAACAAAATAAATAATCTCTGAGGGGTATTTGCCTTCGTTGACCTTGTTCCTTGCAAGCTGTCAAGAACAAACGGTTAGAAACAGTTGAATATAAATAACTTTGGATCCGTATCCAAAACAGTAAATGTTTTGATTACGGAGGGCTCAGACTTAAATTTTGAAAAGATCATTCCAATCACGTCGTGGCTGCGAACATATGACTCGTTGGTCATTTTAGTTGCCTCGCCTACTAAACATGTTGGTCTCTTGGATGAAAGAAAAAAAAAGATTTAAGTTTCATCCATGCCAGGAAGTTTTATTCTCGTCTTCCCAACTGTGGAGGCCTCAAGATCAACGAATATTTCATCGGCCAGTGTAGTATCATGTTCAAATCAGTAAAACAGTAAGATATCCGTGTACGGATGTTTAAATGCAAAAAAAATAGCAAACTGAAATCGAGAGGCAATTTTCGAAGGGGCGCGACCTCAAATTCAATTTCATTGGCCTAAATGTAGTATTTGTTTGAATCAGTAAAATAGTAAGATATCCGTGTACGAATGTTTAAATGTCAAAAACAGCAAACTGAAACCGCGAGGCAATTTTTGGAGGGGCGCGACCTCAAATTCAATTTCATTGGCTTAAATGTAGTATTTGTTTGAATCAGTAAAACAGTAAGATATCCATGTACGGATGTTTAAATGCCAAAAATAGCAAACTGAAACCGAAAGGCAATTTCCGAAGGGGCGCGACCTCAAATTCAATTTCATTGGCCTAAATGTAGTATTTGTTCAAATCAGTAAAATAACAACATAGCCGCATAACGGATGTTCAAGTGCCAAAATAAATCAACAATAAGTAATTAAAAATATCTGATCCGAATTCTAAAATTTTTGAACCGAAATAGAACTTGAAATGCTCATGAAAATTCGACCCAAGTCCTGAAATTTGAGCCGACCCGGATTTCGACAAAAACAGTAGAAAAAATTAGGTAATCGACCCAGTTCTGAAAAACAGACCCGGATAGATGACTCGGATTTCGGGTCGACCCGACCCGAGCAATGCAACCCGAAGCAGTGACCGAAATCGGAATCAATTTTTGGATTTTCAGATAACCAACAACAAGTTATTAAACACAAAATCTGGAAAAACTTTACTTGAACGGGATGGACCCGACCCGGATCGATGACCCGGCCTCGATCAGGGGAGTCTCGACCCAAATCAAAAGTTTCACCAATTTCAGATAACCAACATGATATAAAACACATAAATATGGTTCGTACCCCCAAATCGGGTCGACCCGACCCGGACAGTGACCCAAATCGATGACCCGAAAACTATGAAGAACAAAACACAAAAAGCAGATTTTTTGGATGGGGTTTAAGGGACCCAATAGTAGTATCTAAAACCAAAGTTCAAGAATGAAACTCACCCATTTTCCTTCCGATTTTGGACTTGTTTTCGGACTTATTTCTTGAATAACAAGGAAGGCGAATGCCAAAAATCAAGAACACAACAGATATTTTTTCTTTCTTTTCGGTCTTGCTCCCCCTTTTCTTGAAGAACAAAAGGGGGGTTTTATAGGTAGAATCGGACCTGAGTGTCTAACCCATACCCCCTTTAAATCGAGTTTGAATTTCAAAAAACAAAGGGGCAAAAATCGCGGATTTGAAGAGGATAGGAATATGGGTCGAAGGGTTAGTGGTGTCAGCGTAACAGAGGGGGGTTGGTGGTAGTGTCAAGAGTTGGTGGTGGCAGGGGTGAGGTGACCAGCGATGTGAGTATGGGGTGTGGGGTCGAGGGTTGCGGCGATGGGATGAAAAGAGGGGAGGGTTTTGTTTTAAAAAAGTTTAGGGTTGTGTTTGGTGGGGTGGGGTATAAGGAAATAGGGTGTTGGGCTCGGGTTTGAGCTTCGGTTGGGGTAAAAAAAATGTGGGGTTTCGGGTGGACCGAAATGGGTTGTTTTTATTGTAGTGGGTTGAGTAGAAATTGTTTTGGGGGGAAATGAAATGGGTTATGGGTTAAAAATACAAAAAAGGGGTTTTATTATATAAAAAAGCTTTGCAAAAATTATAAATTGTAAGGATGACAATATGATAAAAATATAATATTTGAGAAATGCTTTATGCTTAAATAAAAATAAATAAAATTGCGATGTCGTTTTTTGCAAAAATAAAATAACATATAATATTAGGATAAAAGAATGATTTTGATATTAAAAATACAAATGACAGTAAAAATGTAAATAATAATAATAATAATAATAATAATAATATAATTTAAATGTATAAAGTATTTTAAAAGATTAGGAGGTAGTACCGTCCATAATCATATTCATTTAAAAATTGGAATTTACAAAGATAATTATCAAGGAGAGAAACCTTGGGAATTTCAGGGGTATTTGGATCATATGATATGAGTCATATGATATGGATCATATGAACTGAATCATATGGGTATTTAGAGGGGTATTTAATCCTAACCTAAAGGGGGATTTCTGTAAGAGCTCTCAACTTCTCTCTAATTCTAGAAAGAGAGAGACTTACTAAAAGACTTAGTAAAAAATGACTTCCTTTCCTAAGGGAGAGGGAGTCTCATTTTATAGGAGTTTTACAGGGTATTTTCGTAATAAAAGGAAATTTAAACTATTCATCCGCATCACTATTCATCCATGTCACTATTCATCCGAGTGGAGAATCACTGTTCTTCCTTTTGGCATTTTCTCGAATTATTGCGGGATCTTTGCTTTTGCTTTTGCTTTTCTGAAAGTAGCTTTTTCTAGCACTTTCTTTTGTCGAAAATTTGTCTGAACTCTACTCCGGGTATTTTGAATTCTTTTGACAATTTTGTTCAGAATCCACTATTGCCAAAAATCGGACTGTCTTCAATATCAATCTCTGGTTCTTCTTCTTCTTCAGATGAAGAGCCTTGTTTTGATGAAGACGGTGCAAATTTCAGAATTATGGCTTGCATTTCTTCTGGATTTTTGGCCGCTGCAAGCATTGAGGCCATCTGGGATTTCTGTGAAAGGAACTGGGTGTGCTCCTTTGTTTGTAGTGGTGCAGGTGGTGTTTGTGGAGGCGCCTGTAAAAGAATGGGTTTCTGGGTATCTAACCATTCCTGGACCTTTTGTGGTGCGAGGCTTTTTGGTATTTTAAAGCTATCCCACCATCGGATTTTGAATCTTCTTCGGATAATTGGGATTTTGTCTTCCGAATAATCTACGAACCATGTAAAGACCCATGGTAAGTGGAATTTTGTGTGAAAAAGGTGTAGAGGCACAAATCTCTTTTCTTCCTCTGAAGGTTTAAACTGGGATTTAAAGAGGCTAAAGGATTTAGTGACTTCTGGTTTTTGTATTTCTAAGGTGGATCCAAATTGCTCCCACCATGAGTTCCACCATGTTGGAAATTGTGATGGATCATATGAGGTATCAAAATGGAAAAGCCAAGTGTGGCTTTGGTTGGTATTTTGAACGAAAAAGGAATTGAACCAAACTTGTTGATAATCCCAGTAATTAAAAGGAATATCAAAAAATGGTTCATTTTTGTGGGTGTCTGGGAAATTTAGTAGTTGAGACAGGTCATTCCCCCAATCAATTGGAGCAATTATGCTGAGAAATTTGCAAATTGAATAGGAAGGATCAGGGTTTTTCTTGAAAAAAATATTTTTAATTGTTGCTGATCCTGATATTTCAAGGAAAGCCTGATAAAAATATGGGATTTTTAAAACATCCCATGATTTATAAAAACACTTTTGTCCAAAATAATTTTGTAGTGCTAGAAAAGGGTCTTTATTAAAGAATCTTTTTCAAGAGTTACAATATTTTGAAAAAATGGTTTTACAAAAATTTAGGAAGCGAGTTTTTGGGAACTTGTGGTACCACAAGTTGATTTTTTGAAAATTGTTTTTGAGAAAGGTTTTTTGAAGACTCTTCTTTCTCAAGTTGCAGTTTCGAAAATTCTTTTTGAGAAAGGGTTTTTGAATATTCTCCTTTCTCGATTTCTATAAAATTTTGAGAGGTTTTTTCCTCTCCTGAGCTTTGGACAACTTCTTGTTTGGGATTTTGAAGTTACATTAAAGCCTTCTGTATTTCTGGTGATTTCGCCGAAAGTTGTAGGAGATTTTCAGCAGTCATCTCCTGTGTCGGTGTTTTTTGTACGGATGCCGAAATATTTTCATTTTCTTCTTTCATGACTATCTCATACCATGACGATTTTTCAGGAAATTTTTCTTTTTCTTCTTTTGTGGGTTTTTTAGGGGCCATGGAATTTGGTTGTTGTTGTGGTGCAGCAACAAGTGTATTTATTGGCGGAGGAGGTATCTCTTCTTTTCTTTTTTGGAGTAACGCTCCACACATTGCGTGGTAACAGTATTGTCCAGATTCTTTCATGTCCTTTCTGGATATTTTTTCTCTGAAACCCGGACATTGCGGCAAAGGACAGTGATATGACATTTTTTTGTTGTATCTGGTATTGGAAATCTGTGAACTTTTATAGGGATATTGACAGGGTATTTCTGTGATGTAGCTGGTTTCGTAAACCTGTGGGTTTCTTCTCCTGTTTTCGGATAAACCACTGGTTAAAATATTTTTAAAGTAAAAATTGTCAGAAATAAGTTTGCATAAATCATTTTTGAATGCAATTTTCGAAAAAAGTTTCAAAAGTTTTTTGTATGCAAAGGAATCAATTAATTTAAAGGAACAAGTATCATAGTTTGCAAGGGACTTGAAATTTTGATAAAAACTATTTCTTAATTCTCCTAGGTGACAAGAATAAGTTTTAATCAAATCAAGGTCGCTAGCTTTAGGTTTTTTCAAGAAGGGGAATTTTAAATTCTTTCTATTGGAATCAAAAGAGATAAAATCATTATCGACTGTATAAGGAGTGATAAGATTAATAAATGGTGTTCCTAAGATAACGGAATTGTGAATGTCTTTTACTAAGACAAACGATGTCGTAATAGAAACTTCATTAATAATAACAGACGCATTGGTTTGGGAATTGATTTCTAGCTTTGTGTTATTGGCCGCTGCTAGAGTTTCCTGGGTATTTTCATGAAATTGATTAGGTACTAGACATGTTTTTATGCAATTCAGATCTGCACCGGTATCAAAAAGAGCAATAGTAGTAATCCTAAAATTGCCTAGGAATTTAAGGGTTATTTGAACAAGGTATTTTTTGGACGTGATCTGTCGTAAGACAGTAAGGAATTCTTGTGGGACCTCTTCAACGAAAGGGTTGTCAGGAGGTTCTCCTGGATCTTCAAAGTCGGAATTGTCTGACTCAGAATCGGATTCAGATTTATCCTGGTTTTTGAAAGGACCGTTTTTAGTAGAAGAGAGTTTTGATCTTGTTTTTCTCGTAGAGCCTTGATCTCTATTTTGATTTGTTTCACATCTCTCTGGAGTTCTAGAATTGGGTTTTCCTTGGATTCTTTCATCCCTTTACCCTTTTTCAGGATTTTGGTCAAATCGTAGGTATTTTTGGAGGTGTTTGGCAAAATTGAATTTTTGAAATCTTTTTTCTCTTCAGTAAAAGATTTGAGGAGTTTATACAAATAATTTTTTTGGTGTTCGACATCTATGTGTTGAACCCTTTCTAGCATGAACTCTTGATCCTTGGTTAAAACACAAACGAGTTTTCCCTTACCCTTATCGGAATATTCAGAAGAACTGGTTGTAAGCAATTCATCTATTTGGAGGGCTTTGTTGTCTTCAGAAGACAGAGAAAAGTAGTCAGGTTCTGACTCGACATTTGAATCGGAGGAATCAACGAGAAGATTGGAAATTTTCTGGGTGACGTCCTCATCGAGCTTCAATTCTTGTAATTTTGTATTCATTTTGCAGTACCTCGATGTATGTCCTTTTTTGTGACATTTGTAACATGTAACGTCTTTGTATTTGGAATCAATTTTTTTTTGGTATCAGAGCCATAAAGGGTAGATATAGCAAGCATATGGTATAGACCAGATGTTGAATTCCTTGTTAGAGGTTTTGGTTCTTCCGAGGTTTTGTGCTTAGGATAGTCCAGGGTCGGTAAGTCCTCAACGAACGTAGGCAGTTATACCCTAGGGAAGGCCTTTGATTGTAGGAAGAATCCGGTGCTCTGTTATAGGAGTTCCATAACATGGATCCGTTTCTCAACAGATCTACTTCGCGTGATTTTGGTTCATCTTCTTTCATGGATTCAAAGAAGATAATAAACTCCGAAGAAATCTTGATACACGATTTTGACAAATCTATCGATAATTGGGAAATACCGAAAATAAATAGAGACCAGATTTACAAAAATTCAAAATACCAGTTATTCAAAACCGATTTCACAATCAAAACTGAGGAAAGAGATATTCAATTATCTCAACCTTTTGAAACCATTCAATTACTTTCTCAAAATTCCTTGAGAAGACACCGAGAAAGAAATTTCAAATATATCCATATTGGATTAGTCCAAATAGGGATAAAACCCCTCACAAAAGAAGGATTAAACACCTCAATCCTTGTTGTTTTACGTGATGCCCGATTCACAAATTTTGAAGATTTCTTATTGAGTTCTGTTGAGTCTAGTCTCTGCACAGGACCAATATCTTTTGATTGTTACCCAAATTTCTCAGTCTCTTTAAATGACAAAAATTTCCAAAAATCCCTAGTCTTACAAATCAAGACTCATAATTACCAAATGCTTGAAGGATCGATTCTCGTAGCTATAATTTACCGAATTCATTACAAAGCTATGACTTCAGCTTTTGCGACAAAAGTCAGATACCATAGTAAGAAAGGTGAAACCCTTCTTCTACAAATCGATATTTCCAAATCTAACACCGTTATACCAAGACCCATGAGATGGAATGATATTTCCTTACCAGACGAATGAATCTTAGAAGGTGTTGTCAAGCCAGAGCCTCTTGAGACATCCCAACCAAATACTCGTCTCAGAGAAATAACCCAATACCAAGATGGTAGAGTCAGTCTATCGTTCCATAGAAAATCTACGAGCAGTAGATACGATGATTCCAGTTCCGTAGAAACTCTCGACTTAGGAAGAGTTTCACAAATTCCTTCAGTCATCAATACTCCTTACAAAGCGAAACCTAGACGTTCTACGTCTGACATACCCAATCTACGAAACGTAGATTATTCCAATGAAATACCAAGACCCGCTTATGAAAATCCTACTGTTAGAGAAAAGTTAGAAGACCTAGGACCTACTAGTCCGACTTTTTCCTCTATTACAGAAAACCTAGTAAACGAACTTGGCGTTTTACAAAAAGATTTTAAAATTGATAAAAAATTCCTACAGAATGATTTTTACGAAAAATACAACCTAGAAAAATGAATTTGGTTCTTAAAAACCTTTTCAAAAACTAGGACACAAATACAGGAAAAATTCTACGAGTTTGTTAATGAACATAGGATAAATATCCTTTTCTTTGACTGGTTCGATTATTATTCCTCCCAAAATTCCATTGATTATCCTCTATTACAGAAAACCTAGTAAACGAACTTGGCGTTTTACAAAAAGATTTTAAAATTGATAAAAAAATCCTACAGAATGATTTTTACGAAAAATACAACATAGAAAAACGAATTTGGTTCTTAAAAACCTTTTCAAAAACTAGGACGCAAATACAGGAAAAATTCTACGAGTTTGTTAATAAACATAGGATAAACATCCTTTTCTTTGACTGGTTTGAAATTTACTCCTCTGAAAATTCTATTGATTACCCCTTTTCTAAAACGGTAAATCTCGTTACGACTAGGAACAAAACACCGGAGTGGGAAACCCTAGTTGATTCTAGGAAAGTCCAGTCCAATCACCCTCCTTTACAAGGCATCAAGCTTACTTTCCATGGCTGCCCTGTAGACGCGATTCCTCTTAAGAATCCAGCAGAGGATGAGAAAACAAATACCAAGAATATCCTCGCTCAAAATAATTTCACCAATATCAGTTTGAATTCCCTAGGAAAACAACTCGATCGGGTGGAAAAACACATAAAAGTCAACCCATTAGTCACCATAGATACCACAGATACGACTAAAGCGTTGAAACCAAAAAGCCAAAAGCCTATCTTCAAACCCTTTCAGGTGTCCAAAGATGACGTCAAAAATATCCAGCAAAATAAGTCTGAATTTATTCAGGCTATCCAAGATCAATTAAGTAGGATTGGGGCGTCCAACAGTTCTAATACTGAACACGTTGTTCCTGATACTCCACAATCTTCCAAAAAAATCACTACTCTTGTCAATGATTCCGACGACGGTAGTACTTCAAATCAATTCCGAAACAAAAAACCTTTTGTTAACCATATGGATTGGCAACAACCAATACAACAGGTTCAACAACAGCAATTACAAATTATTCTGCTCCTGACCTAGGAATAGTCAAACCCCTAGCTCAATCTCATTTCAATGCCTCTTCCATTTATGATTGGAACATAGATGGGATGACCGAGTACAATATTCTCAGTTTTCTCCAACAAATGACCATGGCTGCAAACGCCTACAAAACCCAAAATGGTACGCAAGACAAGACCATTGCAGAACTGCTCATCGCAGGATTCTCTGGTCAATTGAAAGGTTGGTGGGATAATTATCTCGCTGATCAACAAAAGGAAGATATCCTCAATTCCATCAAAACCGACGAAGAAGGATTACCAATCCTTGACGAACAAGGTGAACCCCTACAAGATGCCGTAGCAACCTTGATTCTCACAATCTCTTTAAATTTCATAGGAGATTCTTCGCATTTGAAAGACAAAAATGTTGAATTACTTTCAAACCTCAAATGCAAACAACTCAGCGATTTCCAATGGTACAAAAATACCTTCCTAACCAGAGTTATGCTCAGGGAAGATTCAAACCAGCCATTTTGGAAAGAGAAATTCCTGGCCGGATTACCTACCCTTTTGGGAGAAAAGGTTAGGAACAAAATCAAAGAGAATTGCGATAAACAGATTATACCCTATAGTGAGTTTACATACGGACAATTGGTCAGTATAACTCAACAGGAAGGTTTGAGGATCTGTCAAGACCTGAAATTACAAAAATACCTCAAGCTGGAGCTAAAGAGAACTAAGTGCGAACTTGGAACCTTTTGCAAACAGTTTGATATGAATTTCTCAAAACCCTCTTCCAGTTGCACAGGAAACTGCAGCAAGACTCATAAATCCCTTAAGAGTACTTCTAGAGGTTATAAAAAGAGAGATTTCAGCAAATCCAACGAAGAGTATTACAAAAATCCATACAAAAATACTCATCGTCTCAAAAAACCAAATACCAAAAAAGCTGATTACAAATACAAAGACGTTACATGTTACAAATGTCACAAAAAATGACATACATCGAGGTACTGCAAAATGAATACAAAATTACAAGAATTGAAGCTCGATGAGGACGTCACCCAGAAAATTTCCAATCTTCTCGTTGATTCCTCCGATTCAAATGCCGAGTCAGAACCTGACTACTTTTCTCTGTCTTCTGAAGACAACAAAGCCCTCCAAATAGATGAATTGCTTACAATCAGTTCTTCTGAATATTCCGATAAGGGTAAGGGAAAACTCGTTTGTGTTTTAACCAAGGATCAAGAGTTCATGCTAGAAATGGTTCAATACATAGATGTCGAACGCCAAAAAGATTATTTGTATAAACTCCTCAACTCTTTTATTGAAGAGAAAAAAGATTTCAAAAATTCAATTTTGCCAAACACCTCCAAAAATACCTACGATTTGATCAAAATCCTGAAAAAGGGTAAAGGGATGAAAGAATCCAAGAAAAACCCAATTCCAGAACTCCAGAGAGATGTGAAACAAATCAAAATAGAGATCAAGGCTCTACGAGAAAAACAAGATCAAAACTCTTTTCTACTAAAAACGGTCCTTTCAAAAACCCAGGATAAATCTGAATCCGGTTCTGAGTCAGACAATTCCGACTCTGAAGATCCAGGAGAGCCTCATGACAACCCTTTCGTTGAAGAGGTCCCACAAGAATTCCTTACTGTCTTACGACAGATCACGTCCAAAAAATACCTTGTTCAAATAACCCTTAAATTCCTAGGCAATTTTAGGATTACTACTATTGCTCTTTTTGATACCGGTGCAGATCTGAATTGCATAAAAACAGGTCTAGTACCTAATCAATTTCATGAAAATACCCAGGAAACTCTAGCAGCGGCCAATAACACAAAGCTAGAAATCAATTCCCAAACCAATGCGTCTGTTATTATTAATGAAGTTTCTATTACGACATCGTTTGTCTTAGTAAAAGACATTCACAATTCCGTTATCTTAGGAACACCATTTATTAATCTTATCACTCCTTATACAGTCGATAATGATTTTATCTCTTTTGATTCCAATAGAAAGAATTTAAAATTCCCCTTCTTGAAAAAACCTAAAGCTAGCGACCTTGATTTGATTAAAACTTATTCTTGTCACCTAGGAGAATTAAGAAATAGTTTTTATCAAAATTCCAAGTCCCTTGCAAACTATGATACTTGTTCCTTTAAATTAATTGATTCCTTTGCATACAAAAAACTTTTGAAACTTTTTTCAAAAATTGCATTCAAAAATGATTTATGCAAACTTATTTCTGACAATTTTTACTTTAAAAATATTTTAACCAGTGGTTTATCCGAAAACAGGAGAAGAAACCCACAGGTTTACGAAACCAGCTACAACACAGAAATACCCTGTCAATATCCCTATAAAAGTCCACAGATTTCCAATACCAGATACAACAAAAAAATGGCCTATCACTGTCCTTAGTCGCAATGTCCGGGTTTCAAAGAAAAAATATTCAGAAATGACATGAAAGAATCTGGACAATACTATTACCACGCAATGTGTGGAGCATTACTCCAAAAAAGAAAAGAAGAGATACCTCCTCCGCTAATAAATACACCTGTTGTTGCACCACAACAACAACCAAATTTCATGGCCCCTAAAAAACCCACAAAAGAAGAAAAAGAAAAATTTCCTGAAAACCCGTCATGGTATGAGATAGTCATGAAAGAAGAAAATGAAAATATTCCGGCATCCGTACAAAAAACACCGACACAGGAGATGACTGCTGAAAATCTCCTACAACTTCTGGAGAAATCACCAGAAATACAGAAGGCTTTAATGCAACTTCAAAATCCCAAACAAGAAGTTGTCCAAAGCTCAGGAGAGGAAAAAACCTCTCAAAATTTTATAAAAATCGAGAAAGTAAAATCTTCAAAAACCCTTTCTCAAAAAGAATTTTCGAAACTGCAACTTGAGAAAGAAGAGTCTTCAAAAAACCTTTCTCAAAAACAATTTTCAAAAAATCAACTTGTGGTACCACAAGTTCCCAAAAAACCTGCTCCTAAATTTTTTGTAAAACCATTTTTTCAAAATATTGTAACTCTTGAAAAAGGATTCTTTAATAAAGACCATTTTCTAGCACTACAAAATTATTTTGGACAAAAGTCTTTTTATAAATCATGGGATGTTTTAAAAATCCCATATTTTTACCAGGCTATCCTTGAAATATCATGATCAACAATAATTAAAAATAATTTTTTCAAGAAAAACCCTGATCCCTCCTATTCAATTTGCAAAATTCTCAGCATAATTGCTCCAATTGATTGGGGGAATGACCTATCTCAACTACTAAATTTCCCAGACACCCACAAAAATAAACCATTTTTTGATATTCCTTTTAATTACTGGGATTGCCAACAAGCTTGGTTCAATTCCTTTTTCGTTCAAAATACCAACCTAAGCCACACTTGGATTTTCCATTTTGATACCTCATGTGATCCATCACAATTTCCAACATGGTGGAACTCATGGTGGGAGCAATTTGGATCCACCTTATAAATACAAAAACCAGAAGTCACTAAATCCTTTAGCCTCTTTAAATCCCAGTTTAAACCTTTAGAGAAAGAAAAGAGATTTGTGCCTCTACACCTTTTTCACACAAAATTCCACTTACCATGGGTCTTTACATGGTTCGTAGATTACTCGGAAGATAAAATCCCAATTATCCGAAGAAGATTCAAAATCCGATGGTGGGATAACTTTAAAATACCAAAAAGTCTCGCACCACAAAAAGTCCAGGAATGGTTAGATACCCAGAAACCCATTCCTTTACAGGCGCCTCCACAAACACCACCGGCACCACTACAAACAAAGGAGCACACCCAGTTCCTTTCACAGAAATCCCAGATGGCCTCAATGCTTGCAGCGGCCAAAAATCCAGAAGAAATGCAAGCCATAATTCTGAAATTTGCACCGTCTTCATCAAAACAAGGCTCTTCATCTGAAGAAGAAGAACCAGAGATTGATATTGAAGACAATCCAGTTTTTGGCAATAGTGGATTCTGAACAAAATTGCCAAAAGAATTCAAAATACCCGGAGTAGAGTTCAGACAAAATTTCGACAAAAGAAAGTGCTCGAAAAAGCTACTTTCAGAAAAGCAAAAGCAAAAGCAAAAGCAAAGATCCCGCAATAATTCGAGAAAATGCCAAAAGGAAGAACAGTGATTCTCCACTCGGATGAATAGTGATGCGGATGAATAGTGATGCAGATGAATAGTTTAAATTTCCTATTATTACGAAAATACCCTGTAAAACTCCTATAAAAGGAGACTCCCTCTCCCTTAGGAAAGGAAGTCATTTTTTACTAAGTCTTTTAGTAAGTCTTTCTCTTTCTAGAATTAGAGAGAAGTTGAGAGCTCTTACAGAAATCCTCCTTTAGGTTAGGATTAAATATCCATATGATTCAGTTCATATGATCCATATCATATGACTCATATCATATGATCCAAATACCCCTGAAATTCCCAAGGTTTCTCTCCTTGATAATTATCTTTGTAAATTCCAATTTTTAAATGAATATGATTATGGACGGTACTACCTCCTAATCTTTTAAAATACTTTATGCATTTAAATTCTTTAAATTCCTGCATTAAATACTTGGTCGGTTCTACCGCCTATTTGATTTAAATACCTGCAGAACCTTGTGATCCATGATTTCCATAACTGGAACCTTGAATTGTAAGTCAAGCTTTATTTACTTTCTGCATTCTTCAATTATCCTTTAATTTATCAATCCCTTATATCTTGATTCATATATATATATATATATATATATATATATATATATATATATATATAAATATATATAAATTGTTTTAAGGTGTCAAAAATATTTAAAATTGCAAATAAAATCAGAAAAGATGAGACAAAAATGGGTGTCAACATTCCCCACTGCTCAAGGCAACCCCAATGACATTCCTGCTGCTCAAGGCACACCCAATTCCTTTCTGGTTGCTCAAGGGAACGTTATTGTTCCTCCACCCTCCGGTTTCCACAATGAACGCCCAGAGAAGTTTATGGGCTCCAACTTCAAGAGATGGCAGTATAAGATGTTGTTTTATCTGACTGTTATTGGAATGACTCATTTCCTAACAGAAAATCCTCCACAAGCTGGAGATGAAGTGGACCCTCAGCCTAATGAAACGGCTGGAGGGGCCCAAGGTATCCATGTCATCAATGGCATAAAGATGGTTCTTTATGCTTGGAGTCATAGTGACTTCATGTGTAAGAACTATATTCTGAACTGTCTGTCAGACCCATTTTACACGATGTATTGCGCCGTAGGCACCGCCAAAGAGTTATGGGAAAAGCTGTAGAAGAAGTACAACGCACAAGATATTGGTACAAAGAAATTCATCGTTGGAAAATTTCTGAAATTTCAAATGGTGGATAGCAAAACTGTGATGTCCCAAGTCCAGGAATTCCTAATGATTCTACATCACCTGGATTTGGAAGGTATGAAACCAAATGAGCAATTTTTGGTTACATCACTGATTGAGAAGTTACCTCCCTTGTGGGATGAGTTTATGAGTTACTTAAAACTCAAGACAAAGGAAATGACCTTTGAGGAACTTATTATCAAACTCCAGATTCAGGAAGATAATAAGAAGGCCTTGCCTAGGGGAAAACAACCCGCTGAGGCAAAGGTAATCTGGCTGATGCCAAAGGGAACCCAAGCAAGAAGCGCAAATTCCAGAAAGATGGCAAGACCCAGGCGGCGGAGAAGTTCAAGGGGAACTGTCACCACTGTGGGAAACCTGGTCACATGATAAAGGACTGCCGCAAGCTCAAGACTGAGCAACAAGAGAAGGCCAAGGCCAAAGGCAAGGCACATGCTAACGTCGTCAAAGACACGCTTCTTGACGACATGATTGAGGAGTTCTCGGCGGTGGTGTTTGAAGCAAACCTTGTTGAGAATCCCATGCAATGGTGGATGGAAATGGGTGCTACCAGACACATCTGTTCCAATAGAGATGCCTTCTCCACATATACACCAGTTACAGATAAGAAGCTGTTCATGGGTAACAACGCTTCCTCTAACGTGCTGGGGGTAGGAAAGGTAGTCCTGGAGATGACTTCTGGAAAGGAGCTCACTCTGAAGGAGGTGATGCATGTCCCTGAGATTAGGAGGAATTTAATTTCAGGTCATTTATTGGTTAATGTTGGTTTTAGACTAGTATTTGAGTCCAATAAATTTGTAATCACCAAGAATGAAACTTTTGTGGGAAGAGGCTTCGTATGTAAATGCCTCTTCAAAGTTAACGCCATGTCTAATACGTCCAAGCAATAAAATTGAAGTTTCTTCTTACTTGCTTGAGTCTTCTAATTTATGGTATTATAGATTAGGACATGTTAACTACAAGTCCATCCAAAGGTTGGTGAAGTTGGAGTTGTTGTCGTCTATCGACATAAACCCTCAACATAAGTGTGAGGTGTGCGTAAAGGCAAAACACAAAGATTCCTTTTCGATCCGTCAAAAGGAATATCACTCCTCTAGAACTTATTCACACAGATATATGTGATTTGAAGTTTGCACAAACTAGGGGGAACAAGTACTTTGTGACATTCATTTATGATAGCACAAGGTATTATTACATTTACTTGTTGAAAAGTAAAGATGAAACCTTTGAAGCGTTATGAAAGTTACAAAGTAGAAGTTGAAAACCAACTAAGCATGCAGATTAAATCCATTCGTAGCGATAGAGTGGGAGAATACGTAGCGCCATTTGAGGAATATTATGCCGAATCGGGCATTGTTCATCAAACGATGGCTCCATACTCACCTCAGTCGAACGGTGTTGCTGAATGCAAGAACCGTACGTTGAAGGAAATGATGAATGCCTTGCTCATCAATTTCGACCTTCCCCAAAACATATGGGGAGAAGACGTCCTTACCGCTAATACAATTTTTAATAGAGTCCCACATAAGGGTAAGGCCAAAACTCTATATGAATCATGGAAGGAAAAGAAACTCACCTATAAATAGTTAAAGGAGTGGGGTTGTTTGGCAAAGGTCGAAGTGCCCAAGCCAAAACAGGTCAAGATTGGGCCTAAGACTGTAGATTGCATTTTCATCGGATATGCAAATAACAGTAATGCTTATCGCTTCTTAGTGCATAAGTCAGTTATTCCATATATCCACGGGGGTACAATCATGGAATTAAAGAATGCTCAATTCTTTGAGGATACTTTTACTAGAAAGGAAAAAGACATAACCTCTCGCAAACGAAGTTATGAACAAAGCTCTCAAGAACCAGGAGTCGTTGACTGCCCGGATCTAGATGGTTCAGATCTAGTGGACTTCGAAGTAGCTAAATATCTGAAATCTAGTGTTCCAGATTCTCAAAAATTGGAGACTCCAGAGATGGAACCGAGGCGAAGTAAAAGGGCCAGGAAGGATAAATCCTTCGGTCCTGACTTTGTAGCTTATATGGTTGATGACAAACTAACGACAATTGCTGAAGCATTGTCAACTCCAGAGGCACCGCTCTGGAAAGAAGCTATTAAGAGTGAAATAGACTCCGTCCTGCATAACCATACTTGGGAGTTGGTTGATCTTCCTCCGGAAAATAAACCATTCGATTGTAACTGGATACTCAAACGAAAGTATAAAGCAGATGGGTCTATACACAAGTACAAATCCAGGTTGGTAGTCAAGGGCTATCGACAGGAAAAAAAAAAGCCTTGACTATTTTGACACGTACTCCCCGGTGTCGAGAATGACGTCCATACGAGTATTCATTGCGATCGCAGTGTTTCGTGACCTTGAGATACATCAAATGGATGTCAAGACAGCCTTCCTAAATAGTGATTTGGAAGAAGAAATTTATATGGAACAAACCGAGGGGTATGTGGTTCCAAGGCAAGAGAAGAAAGTCAATCGACTTGTCAAATCTCTGTACGGGCTGAAACAGGCCCCGAAGCAATGGCACAAAAAATTTGATTTAGTACTCTACTATCAAAGGGTTTCTCCATTAATGAGTGTGACAAATGTGTCTACATGAAAGGTAACTCTGGCTCGTTCGTCATGATATTCTTGTACGTAGATGACATGTTGATCACAGGGAGCAGTCCTAGCTTGATTCTAGAGACTAAGAACATGTTGAAATAATGCTTCGACATGAAGGATATGGGTATCATATATGTCATCTTAGGAATAAAGATCTCTAAGACATCTGACGAACTGGTCTTATCTCAATCTCACTACATCGAGGATGTGTTGAGAAAGTTTGATATGTTTGACAGTTCGCCTATGAAGTCACCATTGGATAGAAATCAAAAGCTTGATAAAAATCGTGGTGCACCCGTATGCCAGGAGCAATATGCACAGGTGATTGGAAGTTTGATGTACATAACAAACTGCACCCGACCTGATATTGCTTATGCAGTCAACAAGTTGGCTAGGATTACCCGTAATCCGAGTAATGATCATTGGAAGCCGTTGAATCGGGTACTATGATACCTGAAAAATATGCTATCTTACGGGTTGCATAATTCGAGATATCCAGCTGTACTAGAGGGGTACAGTGATGCAAACTGGATATCTGATATAGAGAACACCAAGTCTACCAGTGGGTATATATTTACAATTGGTGGTTGGGCTGTGTCTTGGAAATCTTCTAAGCAAACTTGCATTGCCCGATCCACGATGGAATCAGAGTTTATCGCTTTAGACAAAGCAGGAGAAGAAGCTGAGTGGCTTCATGATTTCTTAGAGGATGTCCCTTGTTGGGAAAAACCCGTACCTTTTGTAATGATCCACTGCGACAGTCAGTCGGATCTAGGAAGGGCACGGAGTTCTATGTACAACGACAAGTCTCGTCACATTCGACAGACACATAAGACCATTAAGAAGCTGATCACCACGCGTATAATATCCATTGATTACATAAAACCAAAGGATAACATAACAGACCCATTGACAAAAGGCTTACCCAAAGATCAGATATTCTGCTTGTCTAGGGGAATGGGCTTAAAACCCAAGATTTAAGGACCAATACGGTGGTAACCCAACCTTACTGACTAGAGATCCCATGAATTTGGTTCAATGAGAAAACTAAGTTGTAAAGGTTTAGTTGAGCGCTTCGGTGGAAGAAAGAGCACTTCGGGTTATGATCCCTGTAAGGAACATAAACCCAAAGCCGTTCCTGCGATAGACGTTAAGTGTTATCTGCAGTGTAGGTAAAGGTTAAGTTTCCAAAACCTTTAATGATCCTCAACGATTGAGGTTAGGTTTGGGAAAACTTTTAATAGTTCCTAACACTTGTAAAGTGGGGTATAGCAGGATACCTTGTAGGAGACCGCCTATTTAAGTGCGAGGACAGGCCGCCTCAAATGAACGCACTTAAGAATCCAAAAAGTGTCCACGCCACAACGGATAAAACATTACGAAGAACAGAGTAAGGGAAGTTGTTGTGTTGGTACCGTTGACTTGTCTTACACTAAACACTGACGGTTCAAGACATCATGTTCACCGCGCAGTAAGTAAGTCCGATGGTATTCAACTATGAAAGGTTCAAAGCAGAAGCTACCTATCCAGATGCAATATCTGTCCGCTGAAAGATTGCTGGAAAAAGGCACCTTGTGAGTGCGCCAAAATCTCTTTTCAAGAGGGGATTGTTGGAAATTTACTAATGTGGAATTAAGTTTATCCCATTATTTATGACTCGAACAATTGGGGCCCCGCACGTCGGAAACGTCATTTCCACACACGTGTACACGTAGTGCTAAGTATTATAAATTTCATTAGTGAAAGAGATATTGGTACATACGTAATACGTTTGAGACATAGAATGATGGACGGTTATTGTCCAAATGACAACTATTCCACGTTGGTAAACGAAGGAAGAAGTGTAAGATAAAATGAGTCGGAAATCGTCGCGGAGCCGTGAAGGGTCGCGGTGCAACACCGTCGGAGCCGCGGCGCCCCCATGGCAGCGCCGCGACGCTAGTTGGTGGCTTGGCCTACTGGAGCCGAGGTGCCGCGACGCTAATTCGCAGAGCCGCGACGCTTCGGAGGTAGAATGCTGCGACGGGAAGATGGAGAGCATTGAATCTCTATTATTTGGCACATGAATTCACCTATTATTTGGCTGAATGTAACCCCTCAATAAGTGCTATTACATGGCTATTGAAGGCCATTAGTTGGCTAGTTGAAGGGTCATTTTCTTTACACTATAAATTGAGGCCTTTGGCTCAATTGTTCAACACTTAGAAATTTTCTGAAATCTTCTTCTTCCTCTCTAGCAAATTTTTCTATATTCAAAGTTCTTCAAGTTGTTAAGTTGTTGTATCTTGGGAGACTATTGCCCGATAACGTAAAGGAGATATACGGGGCAATCTTGTCTTAAAGACAAAGTGTCATCACTCGACTCAGCAAATCACAAGGAGTTTGTAATCGTTCTTATTTCCAGTTTGTTGTAATCTTGAGTAGTTTATCCTTTCTAGCATTTGTAATATTTATTTACTTCTCGTTTCCTACAATTGTTGTACCCACATATACATATATACATATAATTTCAACCGAGACGTCCGGGTGGCGTGACACCCGGCCCTTGTACATAGATCCGCCCTTGATTGGACCAATCTATATGTTTCTATCTTTAATCTGGTACGTAAGTTCATCAAATAATCAAATGAAATAAATTAACAAGAATTTCCCACTATTAACTGAGTTATAGACTTGGCATAATATTGGACCACAGAAAAAAAACCTATATACACAAACAATTTAACGAATTCTTAAACTACCATGCCACTTTTAGCTTGTTGTAGTACTAACTCAGACTCATATTCATATTTTAAGGTTACTAACTAACCCCATTTTCTTAATAAAAATTTACTTATAGTCATCTTTTGAATAACTTGATAGTGTAGTTTTTTTTTTATACTAACTAAATTAATAAACTCAGAGAAAAAAAGTGTAACATTAGCATCATCTTTTTCACCTGCAGGTAGCAAGCCTTATTCTTTTTGTATTCCAAATATAGATATACCATCAACAAATGCATTGGAGAAAGGCCTCCATCACCTGCAGGCATTAGTGACAAGTATGTGCAGATGATCGTAAATTTAATACGAACACATCCTTATAAGTAACATGATAATATCTATAAAAAAAAATCATTTTTTCTCCTCTGAATGGGTAAAAATGATGTATTTTCCTCTAGAAAAAGTTCATACTTGTGTACATTCAAGAACAGTGCATAGTTGATGATGATTAACACGATCACCTAGCAATGAGTGGTAAATATCCCCTTAAAAGGAGAAAAAAAGTATTTATGGTGTCATTCATAGCAGAGGGGAATGCAATAGAGATTCTACGCGCTCAATAAAATTCCACAACAATCCTATGATAGCTTTTTATATTGAACTGACATTTGAGAAAACTCATTAAATTTTTAATTAATAATTCTCAAGTACAAATGGATAAGAATATATGTTTCTGATTCACGGCTTTGTTTTTGGAGAATCTTGCTCCTATTAGGATAGTCATCCTCATACTATTAAATTGTTTTCAACTTTCGCTTCCTCTAAATTATTGGTCCAATCTTCAGAACCATTTCAACTTAACTAGACAAAAAATTTGAACCTTTCAGAATGCACTTGGACTGAAAAGTTATCAAGGCAAAAATATCCACCACAATGGCCCTTGGACAGATTTTAGAGGATGATTTGGAAACATGAGCAAAATGCTCTGAAAAGTCATAATGACATTACAGTCACAGACCATCAAGCTAATAACTCCATACTTGAGCTGTACAAGCAGTGCTACATCATGAATTTCATTTCATATGTTGATTGAGACCTTGAGAAGAAATTGTAATTGGAAACGCAGACTGAACACATCTTACTATGTTGGTGCAAGAATTGCAAACAACATTCAGATGAATGCATTGACAACTCAAATAATCAGCCTGAGGATTGATACACCACCAAACCATGTTAATTGACCATATTGAATGAAAATTTGCATTGAGAATACCTATTCATCAGCAATGATGCAGTGATTAACAATTATTGCTTTGGCGTATGCACCAACTTCAGCTGTGCAGGTAATATTTTCCATACCAGGTATTCCATCAATCCTTCCATTATCAGCCAAAATGGGTGCTAGGTGCAGAAGTGGTGGCATTATAAAATAAATATAGAAACGAGAAATAAATTTAACATCTATTTAGTTAAGATTAGTAGTCTGCGATGTCCAGTTATTACTCGTTTGGGTAACACAAATTGCAGTCAGTTGGACAACACAAAACATCACACTTAGCTAGTCAGTTGCACACAAATTCTTATATATAGAGAAAGTGATTACAATAGATTAAGGGCATCTGGCTTTTGAAAGCACATTATCTCCTCAGTGCTGTACAATTCGATAGCACAACAGTACTGGAGCTAGTACGCAAGAAAATGTTGGTACCTCCTCCTCACTGCACGAACGTCAAGCTGTTATCTCTTCCTGCGCTTTGACTCCACCTAGCAATTAGATGAGAGATGGCTTAGCCAAAATGTTTAATAGCTACAGATAAATTAGAGACGAAGATTCAAAAAGCCTATATTTCAAGCATAGTATTTTATGATGTAGTTCCTACGAAGCACAGAGAAATATTTACATGCATATATGAATCTATCATATGTCAAGCAAAATTCCCCATCTCACTCCCTTTTTTTTCTTCCCATCATCAGCCATTCATCCACTACCTACAACACCAAGGGCCATTTCCTGCAATTGTCTCCTTTTGACTTAATTCATTAAGAAAGTGTTCAATGTCACATCAAAAACTAGAGATTCTAGCACAAGAATCAGATAAAGAAATGATTCAGCTGGTATAAAAACCAAATGGCACCTAACACCATACAAAACTAGGGATACCTGCACCTTATCATGGACTGCTTCTAATTATGCAATTGCATACTACTTGTCCCAAATTAACTTTACTGGATTTCTGGGATTGTTATGAAATATGTCCATCTTCCTTATCAGAAACTTCTCCCGACATTATGCAATAAGGCAACACAACATCCACTGTTCTTATTCAGATTCATCAAAAGTTAAAATTAACTTCCTTTTACTGTCTGTTTACATATAATGAGACTTTATCTCATGCCTTATTACCCAATTTGAGTCAGATTATGATACTTAAATGGGACTGAGGAAGTATTGTCAATGTTTGTTGAAAGACTTTAACCTTAAGGTGAATCATATGTCAAAAAAAGTAGCAAGCTTTTGTTGCTACTAAAAGCAAGTACCTGAGTTTCTTGACTTGTTAATTTTGAATAACCAGTCTGATCTGAAGAATGAAACAATTCAAAAAGAAACAAAAACAAGAAATTCATATTGTCCAATCAGATGTCGCAGAGGCAAAACACAAGGGAAGACTCTTGAAAGCTTAATGGTATTCTCATCCTCAAATTACTCATTTTTGAATGTTTGGTTATGTTTTCGGCTAGTTTATACATCTGATGTTTAGAGTGTGAATCCCACTAAATTTGTTGGACAACACTTCATTGCTTTCCTTTTCTTCCAAACCAAAGATAGGAGAAGATGTTAGTCTGATTCGTTCAGTCCGACATCTTCCTTGCAAGGGGAGCTAGCGAAAAACTGAAAGACCGAAGCAAAAAAAAAATCAAATCAAACCGACTTGAGTGTATATAAGATCATCTCCAAGGTGTTGACAGAAAGATCGAAGAAAGTTGAGGATAAGTAAGTTGATGGACATCAAATGGAATTTATAAAAGGCAGGCAAATCATCGATGTTGCTTTAATAGCTAATGTGTGTGTGGATTCTAGAAATGCAAGCCAATTACCGGGGATTCTTTGTAAGCTTGACATTGAAAAAGCTTATGATTTTGTTAACGGGAATTTCATGTTAAAAAGTCTCAAGAGACATGGGATTTGGGACTAAATGGATTAGATGCATCTCTTTTTGTATTAGAACTGTGAGGTTCTCCATCCTGATAAATGGCTCTCCACTGGGTTTCTTTGCATCAGAGAGAGGGCTCAGGCAAGGTGATCCTTTATCACCCTTTCTTTTCCTTATTGCCATGGAAGGTTTGGGGCAGATGTTTCAGATAGCCAATAGGAATGGGTGGATCAGAGGTTTTAATGCCTCAAGCCATCACACATCTATTGTACACTGATGACTCTTTGGTTCTCTGTGATACTGATCAACTAAAATATTTAAGACTTATTTTGGTTGTTTTTAAGCTGTTTAAGGGCTTCATGTAAACTGGAGGAAGAGCATGTTGTATCCAGTGAATGAAGTGCAGAACATCCAGGTTTTAGCGGCTGTTTTGGGTTGTGAGGTGGGATTATTACCAACTACTTATTTGGGCCTGTCTTTGGGTTCCAAGAACAAAGCACAAGGAATATGGAGTGGGGTGATTGAAAGAAATGAAATGAGATTAGCAACTTGGAAGGGGCAGTACCTTTCTTTGGGAGGCAGGGTCACTTTGATAAACTCTATACTAGATGCATTACCCACTTATGTGATGTCTTTATTTCCTCTACCAGTTAAGGTAAGGGATATATTGGATGCACTTAGGAGAAATTTCGTCTGGGAAGGGAATAGTGGAAACAATTTATCTCACTTGGTGAAATGGGGCATTCTCATCACTAACGAAAGGCAAGGGGGTCTGGGAATCAGGAATCTCAAAGCTCATAACCACAGCCTACTCTTGAAATGGTAAGGAGATACAATACAGAACATAGTGCTCTACGGAGAAAGGTTATAGTGAGAAGTATGGGCAAGTAGAACTACGGTGTACCAATCTTGTATGGAGTTGGAGTGTGGAGAACAATCAGACAGCTTTGGAATTTTATGCTTTTCAACACAAGTATAAGGGTGGGAAATGGGGAAAAAAACACTTTTTTGGAATGATAATTGGCTAGGACATGGTCCACTTAAAGATCTGTTTCCAAAATTCTAGAGTATCACTACAATGCAAGAAATTAAACTGGAAGAAGCATGGGGGCAGCATGGATGGAACATCATATTCGGGAGAGGACTCAATGACTGGGAACTTGGGAGAATTGCTGATTTCTTTGGAGCCTTGGAGGGATTTAAAATACTGAAGGAGCATGATGATACATTAATCAGGAAGAACTGTAGCAAAGGGATCTTTACAGTTAAATCTGCTTACTCAAAACTTTCATTCTCAAGTCAGCATACAAATAGATGGCCATGGAAGGAAATTTGGAAAGTAAAAGCTCCTTCCAAGGTCATCTGTTTCTCATGGCTGGTGGCAAGAAGAGCTTGCCTTACCCAAGACAGGTTGCAAAGGAAAGGCTTTCAATTATGTTCAAGATGTATTTTGTGTGACAGAGCTTTAGAAACCAACAATCATCTTTTTACTCATTGTGCAACACAATTGTGGCAACTCTTTCTGAGCTTGGTTGGATTTAACTGGACCATGCCAGCAACCACTGTAGAGATTCTGGAGTGTTGGAACAACAATGGTGGCATTGTGAGGCTGAAATCATGGTGGAGCCTAGTACCTGCCTACATATGATGGACAATAAGGAAGGAAAGGAAAAACAGAATTTTTGAAGATAAGCACAAGCCTTTTTGGGAAGTTAAGATGAACTGTGTTGACTTATTTTATTTTTGGTGTAAAGAAAGTCAGGTAGAAGATACATAATCTTTGGTAGATATGCTAGGGCTCTTGTAATCTGTAAAATAGGCTTGCACTGCCTTAGTGCTTCTAAGAATAAAATATTACCAGTCTAAAACAAAAAATTCAAAACACAGACTACATTTGGTATCTAAGAAAAAAACTGAACGAAACCAACATGAAGGTAACGAAACCAACATGAAGGTAGTAGGTTAGCATTGTAACCATTTTTTGATTTTCCAAAATATCCTTGAAAGTACATTGCAAAAACATTAAACAAATAGGTAATTTTGTCTTTCCCTCTCAATAACAAAAAAAACTCTAGTTTTCTCTCCACTTGGTCCACCTTTCCCTCTTCCCCGTTCTTTCTGCATGAGAATCCCACTGTTCCCCCCATCATTCAACAAAAACTTGAATTCAAAACAACTGCCTTTGAGAAAGGGTTGAAAGAAATTGTTAGAGTTTAACAATAAAAATCCCCATCTTCAAAGTTGCTGTAATTAATCCCTCCAGAAATGGGAGTTAAGATTTGAAGGTATTTTGGGATTTTTTTAAAAAAATTCTTAGTGGGTTGGTCATGAATATTTTACTTTTTTCAGATTTGAATTCTGGAAATCAAAAACAACTTCAATTTGTATTCATGGCCAAACACAACTCCAATTTCCAAATACCATTTTCACTTTGAAAAAAAACTACTTTTTTCAAATACTCACAATTTGCATGGCCAAACGGGCCCTTAATGTCTTCTTTGCTTTTGGAAAAAATTATGAATAAAATTTCTTCAATAGAAACCAAAGTGAGGTCAGAAGTCTAGTGGGTGAAACCAAATTGGGATTCGGCAAAACTTGTACAACAGTGTTTATAAACCCATTAGATAAGTACAAAGAAAAACAAAAGGGCAGAGGAGATTTGGTTTCGGTTTTGCATATTTAGTAAAACCGACATAGTTGAATTTGGTAATGGTTTAGATAGCAACTGAACCAAACCATGAACACTCCTGTTCCTTATATTCATACAACTATGGGGATTCTTTAAACCAGGGAGTGATGGGACAAATCATCGAAATGCAAACGGTCCAATGAGTAGAGATCTAACAAATTAGATTGGTCATTAATTGTTGGCTTTACCATTAATCTGATACATTAGGTAGTATCATGACCTAAACAGACCCTTTGCTCAGTCCTAATCTTATCCTTCCTTTAGTGTGCAGGAAACTGACATACTATCAGATATCACATAACTAAAAATGCAATTCTCCCCTTCTTATAGAGCCCATCCCTCTCCTTTGTGGTAAAGAAAAAAAAAAGATCCTAACAACCAGCTACATATAAGAACAGTGTAAGAAAGCAACCATTACCATCCCATATCTATCACAAACAGAAATGGGCCATTAACTAAATCTGATTTGTGATAAGTAAAGGCATTAACTGACTTGAATACAATGCCTGCTAATAACAGTAATACTGAAACATCTCAAGCTATTAAGTGTATGCAACAGATTCTTACCTTTGGCTCAACATGAAACGAGTTCAAAGGCCGTTTGACCTCATCTTCAGATGAACAGTCAGAACACAAAAAAGGCTCCAATTTCTTTGCTTCTTCAATGGTCATACCCATACAAGAAGGATGGAACCTGCAGAAAAATTGCATCAAAAATAAAAGACCATCTTACAAACATGGATACCTTTTGATAAGTTCCAAAAAACATAGTTACCAAACAATCATAACACAGAATAGAACATAATGACCAACACAGAATTCCACTCAACACCAGTAGAGGCAATTACAGACATGAATTTTCACACCTCCACTCCACACTAATGTGGCCTTTTCTTCCTCCCAAGTTTCTACGAGCTCAGCCAAATACGAAGTGTACACTCATCTCATCTTTCTAATTACATCTTTTCCCACTTAGCAAGAAGCTTTTTCTTTTGACATTCTTATCTAGACCGTCCATTCTTGTCTCAACCATTTTTCTATTTTGTTTTTCAACCTTATACCCGACTCACTCAGATGACTAATCATATTCATCACTCTCTCATGAATGCCCTTAAAGGAGCTTAGCCCTCTTTAGATACAGTTCAACCTAATAGACCAATCAATCTCAAATAAATGACGATATATTATCTGTTAGACTCATTCTCTCCTATAAAACATAAAGAGTTTCCAACTCTTCTATTCTGAGTATTTTTTTAACACTTCAAGCGGAAATTTGAAGAATTTAGCATAATTATGACAACTTTCTATTTTTGTAAAAAAAATTAAATACTAAAATAATGGACTGTAAAACATGGAAAAGAAGTAATTGTACAGCAGCTTTTCCCTAGTTGTTATAATAACACAATATGGATAGTGGAACAATGACGTGATAACTCCAAAAACACATCTCAGAAATAAAAACTGTGCATCTGGAGATAACAGAGAGAGGTAGAGGGATATGACAATCTCTTTGTTGCATTTTCATGATTTATGTCCTTGGATGTTGGTCATGTGGCCATAAATCTGTTTTCGCTACTCTTTATTACATGTAGTTAAAGTAACTTCAATAAGACATGCCCTTCTCTCTCTCAGTTTATTTTTTTAACCTAGGTTTAAAGCACAAGATGCAAGCTTGCTTGTTGGTTTCCATGCAACCAAGAAAAAGATATGCTAATATGTAAAGGGTATTCAGTAATATGCATACCAGTCTTTGCATCCTTCACATTGTACCATGAGATTGTCCGGGTTATAGGGCATCTCACACTTACAATACCTTCAAAATCAAATCATTCCAAAATATCAGTATGTTAGCGAATACTACAAGCAAAACTATAACATTACAACAAGAAAATAAATTTTCAAATTTCACAGTGGAGGTATGAGGAACTCACACAGCGACACGGTCAGGAGTAAACCCTCCTGTGGCAGCTTTGTATTCAAACCTACAAAAGTAATCCTCAGGGCCCACATTCTCCAGCTTGGTGTAGTTCCTGAAAGAGTGCACTATGCACTTCCCTTCGATTGTGTGTGCACTCTGCAAATCATAGTGATCTGACAAGAATAGCTCCTTATCCCCATGGAACTGTCTGCGTCCACCAATAGACTCCTCGGGCCGGTAGTACCACCGAACTCGGACCTTCACATTGTTACGGTGGTCAACCTCAATTTTCTCCACTCTTGCCACATATGGAGGCTTGTCAGAATCAGATGGTCTCATCAACACACAATCACCATCTGAGAAAGGAACAAAATCTAAAATCTTAATGTTTTGTAAGTCTTTAACATCTTAAACTACCAATCCAGTCAAACACTGTCACACTTAATTAAACAGAGGGCAAAATACAATAAGGAGATACTATCTTAATAACCCGGAAAAACAAAAACTTCTAGGGCACAAAAAAGAGGGGGAACAAAAAAGATGAGGATTTGCCTCCACTTACACACAACAAAGCATTAACAACAACAACAACAACATACCCAATGTAATCCCACAAGTTGGGTCTGGGAGAGTAGAGTGTACACAAACCAATCCCCTACCTCATAGAGATAGAGAGGTTGTTTCGATAGAACCTCGGCTCAAATAAAGCATTCCACAACAGTTTGAAAAAGGGGGATACGAAAATAATGAAAGCAGTAAAACAACGAAATAATGCCAGAAATAAACCAATACATAGCATCCAGAGCATCCGGGAAAAAGACCGTAACAACAATGAAATAATGCGATAGAACAACAAAGCATTAGAAAACAACAACGACATACCCAGTATAATCTCACAAGTTGGGTCTGGGGAGGGTAGAGTATACGCAAACCATACCCCTACCTATCTTGGAGGTAGAGAGGTTGTTTCCGGTAGAAACCCGGCACAAGGACAAGCAATCCAAAGCAGTACAAAAAAACTATAAAAGCATGATATATCAGACTGATAAAAGGAGCAGTAACTAACACAAATTAATACTATAATCGAAGTACAAAAAACAGCAGATAATAGCATAAAAGCATTAGAAAGCATAAAAATAAAATCCAAACATAAATTCATTCATTAAAAGAGATAAAGAAAGGTTTTTTTTATTACTTCTTACGACTTTCTTGGTACCCTTGATAGAGTAAGAATCAAGGTCCTTTTTCCCTGGTTTTGTCTTTGCCATCAATTTTTGAACCTTCACTTTCTCACTGCTTAAACTTATATAGGGTTACAAATGAAAAGCTTAAAACTTTTTTGCTTTTTTTGTTCTTTTCAAAAAAGTAGAGTGACCCAGTTGATAAAATTTCAAGAAATGATGAGGAATTGCTCTAGCATAAAAACCTAGTTGCAGAAAAATGGGGTTCGAATGGAGGAGAGAAAGGTGAAAGGGGGTAACCCATATATACATGTTTGTGTCAAACCATATTAATTAGGTTCCCACAATTCCCCAAAAGATATTACTAAATTTATCCACAATTAAATCATTCTCCTAATTGACTTGATAAGCCAATTAAGAAGCTAAAAATAAAATAATAACTATAATATATCATCTCTAATTATTGTTAAGTAATTTAATGATTAAAATTAATAAATCATAAAATGATAAGGGTAAAATAGATATGAAGTGTTAAATTATCTCTTGATTTTTTTAAAGTAGACAAGTAAAATTGAATGATTATTTTTAGTATAGTGGACAAGTAAAACTGGACGGAGTGAGTAAAAATATAAATCATACAGTATTAATTAAGTTCCCACAATTATCCAAAAAAAATACAAAAGTTACCTACAATTAAATGATATTCCTAATAAGTAAAAATGTAAATAATTAATTATAGCAAATAAAGTAAATTATTTATTTATAAGTTTGATATAAACACGATTTTAAAATATACAAAAAATTAAAAGTTACCTTAATTAAATCATATCCTAATAAGTAAAATATAGATAACTAATTCTAGAAAGCAAAGTAAATTATTTCTTTATAAGTTTGATGCAAGAACAATCTTAAAATATACAAAAATTAAAATTTATCCTCAATTAAAGCATATCCTAATAAGTAAAAATGCAATTAGTTAATTATAGAAAATAAAGTAAATTATTTATTTATAAATTTGATGTAACACAAGGTAGGGGTAAGTCTGTATACCCTCTTCAGTGTGTGAGTATATTATTGTTGTTGTTGTTCATGTAAACACAATTTTTAAAACGTATATATATTTTATTTTTATACAAATTTGAAAAATATATATGTGTGCGTTTATGATTGAGGTTGTTCATAAAACACCAATCGAAGTTAAACATAACATCGAAACCCCCAAAAGATAATAAAGCTGAAAATAGAGCGACTTAGTTGAGTGTTCTAGATATTAGTGGACGTAAATTTAGTGATATTTAATTTTAACAGAAGTGGAGGCTCATATGGCGTGTTTGATTGTAGTTAATTATCTAGTTGTGATTAATTAGTTCTAACTAATTGGGTTGATAGGTTTGCATAGGCACTTCACATTTACATATATTTTTAGGTTATGAATCTTTTTATTTTCCCTCTTTAAGGGTCAATTTATCTCTAGATATAATAGTCAATCAACGAAATATTCATAAAAGTTATGCAATTTCACTAAATGTTAATGAGAGAAAACTCTTTCATCCTCACATCATACTAAATGAAGGGGCAACATAGAACATTCTTTTTTGGGAGGCTATTATAAAAGCATAAAGAAAGACTTTACAAAACGTGAAAGCCCGTAATAGAATCATTGTAGAAGAAATGTATAATGATTAGGAACTGAAACATAATTAAGTTTTTAAACATGTAAGCCCAGTCCTTCGATTCTCGAACTGAAACAATGAGTTTGATGTTGATACTGACGCATCATTCTATGTAATTAGACGTATGTTGACTAAAGAATCATCGATTGATCAATCCACATACCAATAAAGTATGCGACTTTAATTTCAGATTGAAAATTTTATAATCACTCAACTTTCTTTATCATGATCTAACCCAAACCCCTCAAATTCAAGATCGAGTTTCAAGTTGTTTATATCAACATACCAAAAAGAAGAATGTAAGAAGTTCATATTCTATAGATTCAACTAAGGGTGGCCAGTGGGCCGGGACGGCCCGACCCCGACCCGACCCCGCCCTTTGTCCCCCCTTTGCAAATATGGCCGTTGCACCAACGGTCATTTTAGATTTTGGCCGTTGGCCAACGGCCATTTTAGGCCTCCCCCCCTCCCCCAACCCCCCCACCCCTTAATATTTATTTTTAACCCATAAGTTATTATATTTATACTTTAACCCAATTTTCCAACTATAAATAACTCATTTTCTCTTCATCTTTCTCACAAATCTTCCTACAATCTCTCTAATCTCTCAATATATCTCTCTACAAGTCTACATTGTTTACTAAATATTCAATTTTATTTATTCATTTGGGAATTGGGAGTGAAGTTGGCAACTAGCTTGAGGATCTTCCATCGAGCAAAGTTTCAATTTTCAACCTCTCGATTACACGTCGACGTTACGTCGGCGTTTGGTACATTCGTTCCTTCATTAAATTATTATTGTCTGTTTATTTTATTTAGCGCACTTAATTTTATTGTCTTTAAGTATTTATTATCATAATTAAAATGGAATGATTAAAAGGTATGTTTAAGGGTAAGGGTGTTTCTTCTAGTAGGGGCAACCAGGGCAAGGGTACTTCTTCTAGTCATCTTATTCCTACACAGGATGATTTTGTTGATACTCAACATTTTCCTACAATACCATTAGATTTAGATCAGGAGCTATTTTCTGGAACTCAAGAAGACTTTAATTTAGACGATGATCTAGATGATACACCCACTAATGTTGATGACAACACACCCACTAGTGCACCTTCAACTGAAATACCTCCTATTCCCCCTAGTATGAGACGAGGTCCAGGAAAACGACCATTAAAATCAGATGCATGTACATTTTTTGATAGGGACGTAGAGAATCAAGTAGCTATATGTAAAATTTGTAAAAAATATTTTAAAATTTAAAACTGGAAAAGGTCACGGTGGGACGGGGGGTTTAATTAGACACGTAGTAAGTGCTCATCCAGCTAGGTATGCCCAATACCAGGCTTCAAAACCGGATGCGCAAACGCCCGCTCCATCGGGACAAGGTTCACATACCGACATCGTCGGACCAAAGTACAGTCAAATTAACCCTATGACGGGGGGAATTGTAGGCTCTAAATACAATAAACATAGAGATAGGGAAGCAATATCAAAATTAATTGTTGTGGAGCGTTTGCCTTTTTCATTTCCTTCATCTCCCGGTTTTATTCATTACATTAGAGATATATATAATCCTGCTTTTCACGATTTTCCTAGATCAACTGTTAAGAGAGATGTATTTAAATTCGCGCATGAATATCAACAATATTTACGTTTTTCATTATATCATTTTAATGGCAAAGTATCTATCACGTCTGATATAGGTCGTAGTACTAACAGCCATGATTATTTAATCAGAACTTGTCATTGGATAGATTATAAATGGTCTATGTAAAAACGTATTTTAGCGTATAGATATATAGATGATAGGCACACTGGTACTTTTATTGCAGATAATATTTATCAAGTGTGCCATTATTACGGAATAACCGATAAAATTATGACTATTACATTAACGCTTCTTCTAACAATTACGCAATTACAATTTTTAAAAATAGTTTAACTCCATCTTTTCCAGATCATTTTCATATAAAATGCGCGTGCCATATATATAACTTAATTGTAAAAGATGGTCTATCACTTTTTGAAGACATTCTTAGTAAAATACAATTTGCTATAAACTTTATTTTTAAAAGTAATAAAGTACAACGTAGAAAAGAATATAAAAAAACTTGTCACGATTGTGGACTACCTTATAGAAAAATTCCACAAGAAGTATCCACTAGGTGGAATTCTTTATACGAGCAACTACTTGTTGCTTATGACTATAGAATACCTATAACTTTATTTTTTAACTCTCATAATAAAAATCCAGCTGATATGATTTTAGATAGTGATTGAGTAAAAATTTCTGAACTTATTGTATTTTTAGAGAAATTTTTTCAAGCAACAAAAGAATTTTCCGGTATATATTATCCTACTATTTCAACTATGTTGTTTTATATAACTCTAATATTTTTATTACTTAGTGAATATATGGAAAAACCAGCTTATAAGGCAGCTATTAAAAAAATGTTTGTCAAAATAAAAAAATATTTTATTCCTATTCCCACTATTTATATTATTGGTTCTGTATTAAATCCTACTATTAAAATAGACGGTACTAAATCGCTAATTGAAACTATTTACGATTGTATAGAAGTACTACCACCTCCAAGTCCCAAAAATCTAAATCACCCACCACCTATTGAACAAAGTCAAACTAAAGAAGAAGTGTTGTCTAGCTAGAACACCAATGCAAAAAAATATATAGATTTTATCAACAAGAAAATGCTAGTAACTTACCGGCTTCCATACCATCTTCTTCATCTTCAACACAACCTCACAAAAGACATGTTGTTTCTGCGGCTAGTATTGAAAGCCTCAGAAATAGAATGTGCGGCCGTACCTCTACTACTAACCAAATTAGCGAGTTGAATATTTTTATTTTGCAGGGTTCTGTACCGTATCAAGAAGTTATCAATGAAGATGGACATGAAGACTTGCTGAAATACTGGAGGGGGAATGAGAAGACCTTTCCGACACTTTCATTGATGGCCCGAGATGTTTTGAACATTCAAGCGTCATCAACTGCATCTGAAAGCGCTTTTTTTGCCTGCAGATATCAAATAGGAGACCACAGACACTCATTAGCCGAAGACAGCTTGGAAATTGCAGTATTATTCAGAGATTGGATACGAGCGGAGCGGAGAAGGTGCGGTCAACCGGAGATCAACGAAGAAGAAGATGAAAACTACAACGAAATCTTAACCGAAGGTAGTGGAAGCGACGTGGATCAATTTGACCAACAAATACCAATTCCAACCGAAGAACCACAGGAAATCATCAAGCAATTAGAACATGTTTTTTTGAGAATGTAATTTTTTTAATTGCAATTTTATTATGTAATTTACAACTTTTGGACAACACCACAAAGTTGCAATTTAGATTTTAGACAATTGTATTTGTAATTTTGTATTACAAAAAATCATATGTCTATTAAATAATATAAGAGGCACAAAAACAGCCTTGGGATGTTTTTATTACACTATCTTGTTTTGTTTATTGAGTTTTTTTATACATATGTTATTTAAAAAAAAGGAAAATCCGCTGGACCCCGCCCCGAGCCCGACCCGACCCGACCCCTCCCCGTCCCGCCCCGATACCGACGGGATCGGGATCGGGACGGGACTGGAGCAAGTCCCGCTGCACGACCCCGCTGCACTCGCTGCACCCGACCCCGACCCCTTCTCCCGTCCCTCCCCGACCCCGACCCCGCCAGACCCGAGCCCGGCCCACTGGCCAGCCCTAGATTCAACTATAAATCAACTAATGAGAATGAAAAATAAAGTATAAGCTACTTTATTCGTGCTCCCATTTTTTCTAGTGTCATCTTTGATGGATGTGCCCCTCCATTTAAGGGTAAATAAGGCACTTAGCCAATCTTTTAGAATGATTAAAGTTACTAAATTAGCCACCATATTTCTCTTTATTAGGAGTCATTTTTAGTAGTAGACAACCTTTCTTTTCTCATTTCTTTCAACCTTTTACAGATAAGGTCTAATAGACTTGCACTTTTATAGTACATTATTTTCTGTTATCAATTTTTCATTTTAATGTTTACTACTACTAAAATGGATGAAAAAAGATGAAGCTATGTTAACCGTCCACTATTAACAAGTA
This sequence comes from Anisodus acutangulus, assembly GCA_029783415.1. Lineage (NCBI taxonomy): Eukaryota > Viridiplantae > Streptophyta > Magnoliopsida > Solanales > Solanaceae > Anisodus > Anisodus acutangulus. Next base: position 37,360,497 of record CM056492.1, read on the forward strand.
TTTCCTAATTTTGACCTAATAACTTCCTTTACATTCGGTTAATCAATAGGGCGACTGGATGCCTAGTATAAAAAGGAGTGGGTGAGAAACAACTAAAGAGAGGTAAAGATCATGAGAAATATTTTCACACACAAAAGCAAGCAACAAGGAGCTTTGCTTCTAGAATACCGACTACATTAAAAAAATATCTTATATAAGATGATTCTAGTTCTTGTTGTCTGCTTGACTCTGAGGAATAAAGGGAGGTATTGAATATAATTTTTGAAGTGAGAGATAGAATCTCATTTAGTCGAAAGGAAAAATAAAGCTTCGATCCATTGTGATTCAGTTTCTTGTTAGAAAGATCTTTGCCATTAAAGTTTTGTAGACCCAAGAGCTACGTAATTCCCGGTTCATCTGAAATAGTATTTTAGTAAAGAACATAAGCATTCTGGCCAACTACTACGACTAGATACCCATCTAGAGCACTAGATTGGAAGCAAGCTACCTAGACCATCTTCTGAAGATCTAAATAATTTATTAATCAAAAGGGGTAAGGGTGAATTGCTCTACATAATCCACACCACTTGACCCCTTAACAATCTTCTTCTAGTTGAGAGACTAAATAATCCGACAACAAATTGGTAGATCTAAATAACTAGTCCATCAATAAGCTTAGTTCTTTCATGACATAAGGGGCGGGCTTGCGCTGACATAGGTGCTTGCGCTGACATAGGTGCTTGCACTGACATAGGTGCTTGCACTGACATAGGTACAATCTAGACCATATTCGAAAGGTTCTTAAGACAATATGAAAAAATAATAGTATTAAGAAACAATCTAACAATATGAAGAAGAGATAGAATTATTGAGTTAATAGGAGTTATGCCTAACGCTTGAGGCATACCAAAAGTATTTTCTACGGAATTCCGAAATAAAATGTCTATAATTTAAAATTGAAAGAAATAATCCCCTTAATTATTTTTATTAATGAAAGAGAATATATACAATATACAATTTTCTTAATAGAAGAATCATATTCCTATTCTAATCTCAAAACCCTATTCTATTTGTACAAGAATCCTACAACTATGGTAAGTGTACAATACTAATTAATGTAATATTTACCCTAAACTATTACAACAAACCTTACCAAATAATGCCCAAACCGTGAGCATCCTATATACAAAACCGTGACACGTGTATCATAAGTATACACGATCTACTCATGTATATCACATGTATATCTACGGTATACATGTGTATACTTATGTATTATTTAACACACCCCGCAGTCATAGCAGACGGTCTTCGTACGCTGAGACTATCTCAAAAATCTTCAAAAAGGACTGAGGGAAGACCTTTTATAAAGATGTCTGCAATTTGATACCTGGAAGGGACATGAGAGATGCGTACTTGTCCACGAGCTACCTTTTCTCGAACAAAGTGAATGTCCATCTCGATATGTTTAATGTGTTGGTGCTGAACCGGATTATCAGAAAGGTAGATGACACTAACATTATCACAATAAACTAAGGTATCTTTCTGAATAGGATAGTGAAGCTCTAAAAGAAGATTACGTAACCAACATGATTCAGAGACCACATTGGCTACCCCTCGATACTCGACCTCTACACTTGAGCGTGATAAAGTCGACTGACGTTTTGCAGACCATGAGACCAAGTTATTACCAAGAAATATACAATAGCCAGACGTAGACCGTCTGGTGTCTGGACTGCCACCCCAATCAGCATCTATATACGAGACAAGTGTAGACGTCTATGAAAGATATAAATGTAAGCCATAGTCAAGTGTCCCCCGGATGTACCGAATAATACGTTTTAGCGCATTCATGTGCTCAACCCTGGATCATGCATAAACAAACACACTTGTTATACGACATACATAATATTTGGTCTCGTGAATGTAAGATATTGAAGGGCCCCTACAAGAGTGCGATAACGGGTCGGATCCTTAGAAGGTGAGCCAGCCGCAGCACCCAACTTGGGTTTAGTATCAACCGGAGTGGAAATAGACTTACAAGATGACATCCCAGCCCTCTCGATGATCTCAACTGCATACTTCCTCTGGGATAAGAACAACCCACATGCATGACGAGTGACAGCAATCCCCAAAAAGTAACTCAAGGGCCCTAAGTCTTTCATATCAAACTCAGAACTTAGCATTGTCATGATAGACTGGCGTAATGCATCAGAAGAGGTAGTCAAGATAATATCATCCACATATAATAGTAAATAAGCCAATGAAGAACCACGATAATTTATGAACAATGAATTATTAGACCTGCTGTGAGAGAACCTAATAGTTGAAACATAGTCGGCAAGCCTCTTATACCAAGCCCGTAGAGACTGCTTAAGCCCATACAGGGACTTTTTCAATAAACAGACATGATGAGGATATTTGGGATCCCTATACCCCAAGGGCTGATGCATATAGACTGTCTCCTTGAGATCACCATGTAAGAAAACATTCTTCACATCTAACTGATGAATGAGCCATGCTTTCGAAAGAGCCAAGCTGAGCACAGTGCGAATGGTAGTCGGCTTGACCACCGGACTAAACGTCTCACCACAATCTACACCAACCTACTGAGTCTTACTATCACCTACAAGACGAGCCTTGTGCCTTGCAAATGATCCGTCAGAATTGTCCTTATCAGCAAAAATCCACATAGACCGAATAATATTAACACCGGATGGATGGGGAACCAACTCCCACGTCTTATTATCAATAAGAGCATTATATTTGTCAGTCATAACAATTTTTCAATTTGGGTAATTTAAAGCAGACACGTGATTACGAGGTAAGAGTGATTTAAGAACATTAGAATTTAAATTAAAATGTCTTTTTGGTGTAAAAATACCTCGTTGACTATGAGTGACTGGCCTATGACTCGAGGAAGAATTGGATGGATTTTGGGAAATATTGGGATATGTGACGAGTCCGCCAGCGGGCCTGGCCGTCCAACACGAGACCGGCCGAACCGAGATCGAACAGGGATCGCCAAAATCGAAGCAAGACATGGGCCAGTACTGGACTCGCCAATTGGGCACGAAACTCAGCCAGAACTGGGCAGAATAGTTGGCCCCAGTTGCTGGACCTAGAACTGGAGGTGACGCTGTGACTGGAGGACCAGCGGGCAGTAGGCCCGCTGGCGGATTTGGGGTGCGGAATACGTTCAAAAAATGGTGAATAATATACGGGGATATATCATCATTCAAAAAATTATATGAACTAGGCACGTGAGTACTAACCTTAGCAAATGGAAATTGGGATTCATCAATAATTACATGGTGACTAATGATGATTTTATTTTGTAGCCACGATGATTTGGCGGAAAACCCAAAAACACACAAAGGGTAGATTGGGCCTGAAGTTTATTAATTGTGGTGGACAGAAAAAGTGGATAACACAAGCACCCAAAGACCCTAAGATGTGAATACGAAGGAGTCTTATTATATAAAATTTGAAGAGGGGACGAATATGTTAAACCTTTGAAAGGAAGAATGTTAAGAAGATATGTAGTCATTTGTAGAGCATGATGCCAAAAAGAAAGGGGTACAGAAGCATGAATCAATAAGGTTCGGACAATGTTATTAATGGTACGAATTTTGCGTTCGGCTCTCCCATTTTGTGAAGACGTATGAGGGCAAGAAAAATGAAAATTGATTCTATTATTAGCACAAAGTTTCCAAAATACCCCATTATCATATTGTTTTCCATTATCACATTTAATATTTTTGATTTTCCATTCGAATTGGGTTCTAATGAATGCTCTAAATTTTAAAAAGGTGGAAAAAATGTGAGATTTTTTTCGCTATCGGAAACGTCCATAAAAATTAGAGTAATCATAAAAAAAACTTAATAACGATGACCCAAAGAACTGAGAACAGGAGAAGTCCATAAATCGCTATGAATAATATCGAATGACATTAAAATATGAGAATGAGAGTCTACAAATGACAACCTAACAATTTTTCCTAAAGAACAAGATTGACAATTCGGAGTACTACGCGTACCATTACATGAAATAAAATTATTTTTATCTAAGGAAGACAAAATATACGACCCCGGATGACCAAGACGAGTAAGCCACAAGGAAGGAGCAAGGCCTGCAAAAGTTGACAGCAAGGCTTGACTCGAGAGACCAGAACATGGCGTGATAGGATAAAGATCTCCCCTACTATCACACCTCATGGGAGGACTCCCCGTCTTGAAATCTTTCACAGAAAACCCAAACGGATCAAATTAAATAGAAACGGAATTATCAGTGGTGAATTTTTGGACATACACTAAATTTTTAATCAATTTAGGGGCATGAAGTGTATTTTTCAAGATAAGGGGTGGATGGGGGGAAGACAACGTTTTATGACCATAACCACGAATTAGAATTGAATTACCATTACCAATAATTATGCCACGAGGGCTGCTCAAATTGGAATAACATGAGAGACTACCTTGATCAGATGTCATGTGGGTCGTGGCTCCGATGTCCATATACCAATTTGGGTCTGGTGGATTTAATCCAAGTGTGCGCATTGCAGCTTCAATATCGATTTGTGTGGGTCCCACTGCATGGTGGGCCTGAGGAGGCCGAGGCCCAAGTACACTGGCCTGCTGCCCCAGCCCATAAACTGGTCGATAACTCGAGACTGGACCCGAGAAACTGGGCCTGGGCTGCTGAGAAATTGGGACCCAGTTTCCTGGGTAATACACGGGACCACAATCATTTGGCCCATACTGGCTGGCCCACTGCCACTGCATAAGGGCCAACTGCGGGGCCCACTGCAGGGCCCAAGACTACTGCTGCTTCTGACTACCCCGAGGGCCACCACCGCCACCACCACTGTTCCGGCTGCCACCAGTGTTGTCGTCGCGATTCTTGCCATTATTTTTCTGATTTTGGCCGCCACTGTTGTTGCGGTTTTGGCCCAATTTGTTGGAACCGGAAGAAGGAAAATTGGAATCGGTCATCATGACTACGGGACTAGCACCGGTAGCCTCCTTTTTAGCCAAGCCTGCTTCTTCGAGTGTAAGCATACAACGAGCCTGATAAAATTGCGGAAGAGGGTTGCTCTGACGAAGAAGCATGCCAACACCGTTATATGCCTCAGATAGACCTGCGACCATCTGAAGGACGAGACGATCGTTCGTAACGGGTGCACCAACGTTGCGGAGTTGGTCCGCTAATTCCTTCAACCTTTTGCAATATGCTGAAACGTTAGGGAAATCTTCCATATTGACGTGGGAGAATTCCTGCTCCAAGGTAACATAACAAAAATTTTGATTATCTTGGAATATATCACGTACTCTATTCCACGCCGTCATCGCCGTAGCGTCTGGTTCGATAATCGTTTGCAACAGGTCGACAGAAATAGTGGAATAAATCCACTGAAGAACAGTAGCATCAAGTGTCGTCCATAACTTAGGATCATCCTCGGGGTTTTGGCACCTCTGTATCCGTAGGAGCCATGGGGATAATGTGATGGAGGACTTGATGTGAGCGTGCATGAACTTTGAACAGTTCGGCCCACGTCGCATATTTGACGTTTCTATTTCAAGAATGATAGGGATGTGATTCTTGATATTAGAAACATCAAGGGCAGGGTGAAACGTGTTCTTAGCTATAATAGCAATGCAAGATGTGATGTAGGGATTTGGAAGAAAAATTTGGGAATTGAAAAATAATTTCCGGGCACAGAAATCGAGGAAGGGAGCTCGGAAATCGGACTGTTTGGACGGAAATATTTGGGAGAAAAAATTAACCTAGACTTCTGATACCATGAAAGAAATAATCCCTTTGATTATTTTCATTAATGAAAGAGAATATATACAATATACAATTTCCTTAATAGGAGAATCCTATTCTTATTCTAATCCCAAAAACCCTATTCTAGTTGTACAAGAATCATACAACTATGGTAAGTGTACAATACTAATTAATGTAATATTTACCCTAAACTATTACAACAAACCTTACCAAATAATGCCCAAACCGTGGGCATCCTATGTACAAAAACCGTGACATATGTATCATAAGTATACACGGTATACTCATGTATATCACATGTATATACACGGTATACACGTGTATACTTATTTATTATTTAACAAAAATCATCGACATGTCAAGATTCAAATCTAAATTAATTATTGATCGTGGTCGGAGGTCATTGTGTTTGCGCTTGTGGTCCAATAACAAAATGAAGTAATGGTATCTTTCTTTCCATTATGAACAATACGTTTTTCTTACTCCCTTGCTATATCTACTAGTGCTCCTGTCTAAAGTGAAGTGAAGGAGAAAAAGTGCCACTGATAGGGTCATATCACAGATCATGGATCACACTTTATGCCATTTTCATTATAAGAAAAAGTACAATCCTTTACAGGGTTGTTCGTGAAATTACAATCGATATTCTTCGAATCGGTACCGTCCTTATATTCATTTTCATACCATCATTTGTTCATTATACTTAATGAATGAAGTTTTTTGTGTTTGTCTATATATGTATGTGTTTGTGTGTGTGTGAGAGAGAGTCTACTCTTTATGCATATAGATCAAACTAGAATATATATGTTTCAATCTTTTCGTGTTATAAGAGCTAATTCAATCTGAATTTCTATTGCTTATCAGGTGATTTCATGATTTTCTTTTCTCATAATCTTGGTAAGACTTTGATCTCTATTTTTTGATGGATCGAGTTATGGAGGATGGAGAAGGACAATGTTTATCGCTTTCCTGAAATGCTTTTATGGATATTCTTCAACGTCCTAGCAATTCACGAAACATGACAAATGGATGACTAATCATATACTTTGAAAAAAAAAAATTGAAGTGATATTCATTGAGATCAGTCACAATCACTGATTAAGAATTCCTCAAAAAGTCAAAGATTAGAACTAGGGCTGTCAATTTCACCCTGACCTGATGGATATTCGATCCACCCAACCCGATTATATGGACGAAAATCCGACAAAACACGAATTTTAATCGGGTGACGGATCTCATCGAATTCGGATGAACATACATCCAACCCACCGCCCGACCCACCACCCGACCCATCCATCCACCCGTTTATAAATTAATTATTTTTTAATGTACAACTAAATTCTAGCTTCCTGTTAAGACTTCATTTAAATATCATACCTCACCTAAAAGAAAAGTGCTTTGAAAATATGAAGGATGATTTAATAAATGTACTGATATATTATATATCATCTCTAATGATATTCTCAGTTGTAATAAACACACAGGGCTGCATAATTTAAATCATGACAAAATTGGATCCTTGGAGAGTATTCAGGTAATATATATTTTTTATTTACATTCACTTGAACCATTTTTTAAATTGATATGATGATAATTTATAAGTTCTGGTGGATTTTTTTTTAAGAATCTTCTTTTGATAATGCACACACATGTGCAACTATTTTGGATGATGCCGATGTGGGAGGTGATGGAAGCTCTACAAGTGAAGTCATTGATGTTAACTCGGTAAACTAATCACATTTATTTCCTACGATAATGTTTGCTTTAATAATGTTTTGTTTTTTATATGCTTTTATTTCATTAATGGCAGGATGTAGAGGACATGGATATGTGATTTAGAAAATGAATGGATCTTAGAGGATGTGATATGAAGACGGAAGACCTGATGGATTTTAATGTTTTGGTTTTTTAAGATTGTCGCTAATTAGAAATTCAATTATTAGTATTATTAGAAGTGGCATGTAATTCGTCCTTTAAACTTTAGTTACTTCGGATTATTATTGGCTTTTGGCTCCTTTCCATTTTTTTCTGGTTGCATGTTTGGAGCATAGACACAGCTTGTAAAAACAGTATGATGATTTTTTACCAAGGATTTTAGGTGATTGACTGATTGTGCTATAATTTTCATCCGCGAAGCACCTGATCCACCCGTGGATGATGGATGGATCGGATGTGGATGAAGAAAAAATAGGGTGATGGATGGGTCGGGTGGTGGATGGATGGTTGGCGGGTGGAGGCGGATTGAGCTCCACCCGATCCACCTCTGATCCATTGGCAGCCTTAATTAGAACCTTTAAATGAGATAGTGCTTCAAAAGGGAAGAACTTGCATCTATATCTCAATTTCAATTAAAATATAGGTGATATCGTTCAAAATAATTTTTATGTAAAGATAAAATAGTCGATGTAGTATAATAACCCAACATAGAGTTGGAGTCGAGTCCCACAAAAACTCTGATGTAGTGGGTGTTACTTATGTGCAAACTCTATTCGGAGACTAAATTCATGTGAAAAATATTTTCTTTTTGTATTAACGGGCAATCACTAACTATGTCAATCATCAAACACTAAGAAAGAAATTAAAAATGAAGGGTTGCTATCAATTAAAAGAAAAGCCTAACCTTGACGTTGTGTGTTTAGCTAATGAATTTTCCTATCTTGCCTAATTTCTTTGACTTAACTATTATAGTCCAATTACTAATTATCCATTAAGGTTTTCAATTTTAATGAATATATCCCAAATAGTTCTTAAATAAACGCTTTAAGAATAATATGTTAATGACCCAAGTAGGAATCTCCTATTCCTAGTTCAATAATATTACTTGCAATTAATTATTCAACTTCCTTGCTACTTGTAATTACTCAATTCAATTTGGCCTTCCCAAGTGAGAAACTAGACATAGAAGACTTAATCTAATGTTCGCAATCATCATATTAATAATAAAACATGTAAATAAGTAGATAATTAAAATCAAACATATATGAGAAAAATAATCAAATACCTATTGGCTAATATTAACACCATAAAAGTCTACAATCCCCACATACGGGTTTAGTTACTCATACTTAAAATAGAAAACACAACGTAAACTAAGATGATAAACATTCTTGATAAAAAGGGGTAAAAAATATTCAAACTTTATGGAGCAATCCCTAAAATGGAAAGAAATTCTCTCTCAAGTAGTTAAAGCTACTTGTTAAATAAGGCAATATACACACAATATACAGATGTATATTGCCTTATTCAATGTCACGAAATCTGCCCATATTGGTGCTCTCGGTTTTGCCTTATTTTGGACATGAGAATATTCTATATTTGGAAAATATATGTGTAGTATACTGTAATGTATTTGTTACCTAAAGTAGGATTATACACTACCATAATTGTAGAGTTAGAATTATGGTAGAATAAGATTTTAGGAATAAAATAGGAATATTTTGTATCTTGTATATATACCTATTCAAGTAATGAAAATAATCAAGGGGATTATTTCTTTTATGGTATCAAGAGACTAGATTTTACAAAAATTTTCTCTCCCAAAAGTTTTGCCAATCTCGGCCGAATACCCCCTCCCCCTCTCGGATTTCTCTTCCAAAAGTAGTCTTCCGCTCTCAAAATCTCTCTTAGTTTTCCCAAATTTCCCCTTCTTCTGTGTTATTTCAATATGTCTAAGAACAATTATCATCCTGCCCTCATGGTTTCTAACGTCAAGAACAATATCCCTATTGTCCTTGAGATGGAAAACGTCCAATATGCGACATGGGCGGAGTTGTTTAAAATTCACGCTATCTCCCATCAAGTTATTCATCACATCATTCCTCCCGCTACACCTCTTCCCGCAGAGGATCCTCAATTATGGATTACTCATGATGCTACCGTTCTCCAGTAGATCTACTCCACTATTTCGGTTGACCTTCTACAAACGATTATTGAGCCGGATACCACGGCTATGGCTACCTAGAATAGATTGCGTGACATATTCCAAGATAACCAACATTCACGTGTCGTCACACTCGAGCAGGAATTCTCTCTAGTTCGAATGGATGAATTTCCAAATGTTTCTGCATGTTGCAAGAAACTCAAGGAGTTGGCGGATCAACTCCGTAATGTTGGCGCACCGATAACAAATAATCATCTGGTTCTACAATTGGTTGCCGGCCTTTCGAAGGCCTATAATGGTGTTGGAACTCTCCTTCGTCAAAGCAACCCTCTTCTTGACTTCTATCAAGCCCGCTCCATGCTTACTTTGGAAGAAGCCGGTTTGGCTAAAAATGCGTCTACCGGAGCAAGCCCCGTCGTCATGGTGGCGTCCTCTCCAAGTTCTTCGGGTTTTGTTAATAATTCGGGCCAAAACCATAATCATGGTGGAGCCAAAAATAATTGTAAGAATAATAACAAAAACCGCGGGGGAAAACGCGGTGGTTCTGGTGGCGGTTCCGGTGGTCAGCAAGCAGGCGGTGGGCCCCATCCAGGGAACAGTGGCCCACCACCCCCTTGGTCCCAGCAGTGGTGCCCATGGCAGTAGGTTTGGGGCAGTGGGCCGTGGGCCAGCAGCCCTTATAATCCAAAGAAGCATTCCACGCCAGCTGGCCGGGCAACAATTCAGCCCAACAACTGCGGTGGCGGCCCATCGCTGGCCCAGCAGCTCCAGCAGCTACGGCCCAGCTCAATCACGATCTGGAATTATTGGGGCCCGACCTCCGCAAACCCATCATGCAGTAGGCCCCACTCAGACCGATATCGAGGCCGCGATGCACAGATTGGGGTTGACTCAACCGGACCCAAATTGGTACATGGACACCGGGGCGACTACTCACATGACTTTCGATTCAGGCACTCTCTCATCTTATTCTAATTTGAGCACCCCTCGGGGTATAATTGTTGGTAATGACAACTCTATTCCAATTCAGGGTTATAGTCAGAAAATGTTGTCTCCCCCTAATCCACCCCTTATCATGAAGAATACTTTACATGCTCCCAAATTGATTAAAAATTTAGTGTCTGTCCGAAAGTTCACCACTGACAATTTCATTTCCGTTGAATTTGATCTTTTTGGTTTCTCTGTGAAGGATTTCAAGACGGGGAGTCATCTCATGAGGTGTGATAGTAGAGGGGATCTGTATCCTATCATGTCCGGTTTCAGTCCATCGAGTCAAGCCTTGCCGTCAGTTTTTGCAGCCATTTCTCCTTCCGTGTGGCATGCTCGCCTGGGTCATCCGGGATCTTCTATTTTATCAGTTTTAGATAAAAATAGTTTTATTTCTTGTAAGGGTACGAGTCGTACTCATATTTGTCAATCTTGTTCATTGGAAAAAATTGTTAAATTGCCATTTGTGGACTCAAATTCTCATACTTCACAGCCATTTGATATTATTCATAGTGACCTATGGACGTCTCCTGTTCTAAGTTCATTAGGTCATCGATATTATGTTATGTTTCTGGATGATTATTCTAAATTTTTGTGGACGTTTCCAATTGCCAATAAATCTCAAGTGTTTTCTGTCTTCATAAAATTTAGAGCATTCATTAGAACGCAATTCGAAAGAGAAATAAAAAATATTCAATGTGATAATGAGAAAGAGTATGACAATAGGGGGTTTCGGGAGTTCTGTGATAATAATGGGATAAATTTTCATTTTTCGTGCCCTCATACATCTTCTCAAAATGGGAAAGCCGAACGCAAAATTCGTTCCATAAATAACATTGTCCGCACTATCTTACTTCATGCTTCCGTACCCCCGTATTTTTGGCATCATGCTCTGCAAATGACAACATATCTCCTTAACATAATTCCGTCCAAAGGTCTGACATATTATTCCCCCCTCAAAATCCTATATAATAAGAACCCTTCTTATTCTCATCTTAGGATTTTTGGGTGCTTGTGTTATCCGTTATTCCCATCCACCACAATTAACAAACTTCAGGCTCGGTCTACCCCGTGTGTATTTTTGGGTTATCCGTCTAATCATCATGGTTATAAATGCTTTGATTTATCCTCCAAGAAAATCATAATTAATCGCCATGTCATTTTTGATGAAACCCAATTTCCTTTTACGAAAGTTCATACTCCCGAGCCTAGGTTGTATAATTTTTTGGATGACCAAATATCCCCATATATTATTCAAAATTTTTCGAACATACCCCGCACCGAAAATTCTCCAACGGACCCACTACCTCTTTGGACTCCATCGATCCGCCATCAAGTTTCAAATACATCAAACAGCTCAGCCGATTGGGCCACCCAGCCCACCTGGAACTGTCCCTGCATTCTACCTCCGCTCAATTTGGGCCAGCAGGCCCACTACATGCTGGCCAGTCCGTCCCGAGCCCAGAAAATTCTCAAAATTCCCTCAATTCTTCCTCGGGTCATAAACCGGTCACTCGTAGTCAGCGGGGTATTTTTACACCTAAAAGACATTTTAATTTACATTTTGATGTCTCTAAATCCCCCATGACCCGAAATCCTGTGTCCGCATTAAATGACCCTAATTGGAAAATTTCTATGACTGATGAATATACTGCTCTTATTGATAATAAGACGTGGGAGTTGGTGTCCCGTCCATATGATATTAATGTTATCAGGTCTATGTGGATTTTTGCTCATAAAGAGAATTCAGATGGTTCATTTGCTCGACATAAGGCGCGGCTTATGTGTAATGGTAAGACTCAGCAGGTTGGGATAGATTGTGGTGAGACGTTTAGTCCGGTGGTCAAGCCGGCTACCATTCGCACTGTGCTCAGCTTGACTCTATCAAAGGCATAGCCTATTCATCAGTTGGATGTCAAGAATGCTTTCCTATATGGTGATCTCAAGGAAATAGTCTATATGCATCAGCCGTTGGGTTTTAGGGATCCTAACCGTCCTCATCATGTTTGTTTGTTGAAGAAGTCCTTATATGGGCTTAAGCAGTCTCCACGGGCCTGGTATACAAGCTTTGATGACTTTGTTTCGACTATTGGGTTCACTCACAACAGGTCAGATAATTCCTTGTTCATCTACCGTCGTGGTTCGTCACTGGCCTACATTCTGGTATATGTGGATGATATCATCTTGACTGCCTCTTCCGATGCATTGCGCCAGTCTATCATGGCCAATGCTCAGTTCTGAGTTTGCTATGAAAGACTTAGGGCCCTTGAGTTATTTTTTGGGGATTGCCGTCAAGCGTCATTTAGGTGGTTTGTTTTTGTCTCAACGAAAGTATGCTGCTGAGATCATAGAGAGGGCTGGGATGTCATCCTGTAAGTCCACTTCCACTCCAGTTGATGCAAAACCCAAGCTTAGTGCCGCGGTAGGTGCACCATACGAGGACCCGACTCGCTATCGCAGTCTTGCAGGGGCCCTCCAGTATCTTACCTTTACCAGATCGGATATTACGTATGCTGTTCAACAGGTGTGTTTATTCATGCATGATCCCAGAGTTGAGCACATGAATGCAATCAAACACATCATTCGATATATTCAGGGGGCACTGGACTATGGGTTGCACTTGTATCCTTCTTCTACATCCACACTTGTCTCGTACACAGATGTGAATTGGGGTGGTTGTCCGGACACCAGACGGTCTACGTCAGGATATTGTATATTCCTTGGAAATAACTTGGTCTCCTAGTCTGCAAAGCGTCAGGCGACTCTATCCCGCTCAAGTGCAGAGGCAGAATATCGAGGGGTAGCTAATGTGGTCTCAGAATCATGTTGGTTACGTAATTTTCTTTTAGAGCTTCATTGCCCCATTCAGAAGGCTACCTTAGTATATTGTGATAATGTTAGTTCCATCTACCTCTCAGGTAATCCGGTTCAGCACCAACGCACCAAACATATCGAAATGGACATTCACTTTGTCCGTGAAAAGGTTGCTCGGGGGCAGGTACTCGTATGTTATGTCCCGTCAAGATATCAAGTTGCAGACATCTTTACAAAGGGTCTTCCCTCGGTACTCTTTGAAGATTTTAGGGACAGTCTCAGCGTTCGAAGACCGCCCGCTATGACTGCAGGGGTGTGTTAAATTAGGCAATATACACACAATATACATGTGTATATTGCCTTTTTCAATGTCACGAAATCTGCCCTTATTGGTGCTCTCGGTTTTGCCTTATTTTGGACATGAGAATATTATATATTTGGAAAATATATGTGTAGTATATTGTAATGTATTTGTTACCTAAAGTAGGATTATACACTACCATAATTGTAGAGTTAGAATTATGGTAGAATAAGATTTTAGGAATAGAATATGAATATTTTGTATCTTATATATATACCTATTCAAGTAATGAAAATAATAAAGGGGATTATTTCTTTCACTACTCTAACAGTTTTTTCAAAGCTGAAAAGATACCTTAAATATAACATACAATAGTATTTATAGAGTTACAAAATAGTTGACAAAAAGACTCCTCCAAATGCAAATATGAAGACGTTTAAACTCGTAGTCCACGTTTGGTCAGCTTTGCTTCAGATATTAAGTCTTCAAATTATGATCCATCTTGTAGTTGATCGTGGAGCCAATTCAAATTGTGAAGATGAGCAGAGTTTAGATATTATCCAATTCAGTACAATTGTGGAGACATTTGGCAATCGTCTCCATGTTTTGCCATTTTCCTTCAAATGTAGTTCTCATCAATTGTCTAGTTGATTTCAATCGTAGAGTGCAAAAGTTTGATGTTTCTCAGCACCTTTCAATCCTGGAGATGCTTGGAATCATCTCCATGTTTGACTAATTTTCTTCTAGTCTCAGACTTAAGTCAAATTTTAACTTTTGAAAGCTCTGAAAGCAACTAGACGTTTCAAACCGTCTCACATTTTGTCTTGCTTTAACTAGACGTTTCAAACCGTCCCACATTTTTTGTCTTGCTTTCTCACTTCTTTAACCTTTTTTTTTCCGAACTTGGTTCTCCTTTAATCATTTAGATGTATTCTCTATATTTTGATCCTTTTGAATTCATACACCTAAAACCTACCAAATTAAGTCGATATATGCTATTAAATCTTACTTAAAAAGGATAAAATTCAAGTAAAAGATACTGTATTCAAAGGACGATCTGGGGTTAAATGAGAAAACCGAAAAATGTGGTATATTGGGTTACTTTAGTTTAGGCCGTCAATAAGGTGGAATGATATGGTCTTGTCATGTATTCTTAATTCATTAAGCAAAGAGATAATGAATGCATGTTTTATTCTATTCACCTACGATGAAAGACTTATGCAATGAGCTTGAGGATAAGTTTGATTTATCGAAGGAGCCATATTATTTTTACTTTAAAAAGAACTCAGTTGAATAGTTCAATGCTCAAATGAAATTGCAACTTATCACCAATGTAAAGAGGATTTGAGATGAACTAGAAACTTTAAATAATTTTATGTTGGAAATTAGTCTTTGGCGGGAGTTGCGACCGACCAACTTTAACGGCTTAAACACTAGTGTTATGCATATTGGAGAATCCGGTTCTTCACACATGCATGATCTACTAAGTATGTAGATAACCGTAGGGCCAAGAATCGTCGAATTTCATTGAGAAATGAAAGAGATATTGATTCACGAAGTAAGGTGTTTGAAGCATGGAAAAGTGTGGTGTGTGATCAATTCTCCCTCATCGGTAGATGAAGAAAGAATTGTTGGGCCAGAGAACTTTGCCAGTGGGTTGTGGGCTGTGGGTCTTCTGATATTATCTTTTTGGGCCAGAGAACTTTGCCAGAAGTACAGTTTGATGTTATGGAGGCAGTCAAACAGCCCCCCTCACCTATATAAACACCCCTTGCACCATTGTTGAGCAACACTTGATATACACGAAAATACACAAACAGAAAAAATAGTTTCTTCCTACAACTTCCAAGAACGGTAACTGCAAGAACATGGCTGGAAATATGACCGATGTTGCTGCTACTGCTGATGCCTCTCGAGGCAACGTTGCTGCCTTCCCCGCCACTGCCGCTACTGGCCAAGGCAGTAACACTGCTGCCTTCACTGCTGCTGCTGCTGCCACTGTTCAAGGCAGTAACAACGCTGCCTTCCCGACTGCTGGTGCTACACCTTCTTCCTCACATCACCATGATCGCCCTGAAAATTTCATGGGATCAGAATTTAAGAGATGACAGCAAAAGATGATGTTCTACTTAACAGTTATGGGCATGGCCCGGTTCCTTACGGAAGATACTCCACAAGCTGGAGATGAAATGGACTCTTCGCCTAATGAAACGGGTGAAGGGGGCCTTGGTATCCATGTCATTAATGGCATGAAGATGGTTCGTGACGCATGAAATCATAGCGATTTCATGTGCAAGAATTACATACTGAACTGCTTGGCAGACCCTCTCTACACGGTATATTACACCATTGACACTGCCAAAAAGCTGTGGGAAAAACTGCAAAAGAAGTACAACACACAAGATGCGGGTACTAAGAAGTTCATCGTTGGAAAATTTCTAAAATTCCAAATGGTGGATAGCACGACAGTGATGTCCCAAGTCCAGGAATTCCAAATGATGATACATCACCTGGATTTGGAAGGACTGAAACCAAGCGAGCAGTTTTTGGTTGCATCGCTGATTGAAAAGTTACCTCCTTCATGGAATGAGTTTATGAGTTACTTGAAACTCAAGAAAAAGGAGATGACCTTTGAAGAGCTTGCTATCAAACTGCAAATCCAGGAAGATAACAAGAAGGCCTTACCTAGGGGAAAACAAACTGCTGAGGCAAAGGCAAATCTGGCTGAGGCCAAAGGGAACTCAAGCAAGAAGCGGAAGTTCCAGAAAGACGGCAAAGCCCCCGCAGCGGAGATGTTCAGAGGTAATTGTCATCACTGTGGGAAACCTGGTCATAGGATCAAGGAATGCCGCAAGCTCAAGACTGAGCAACAACAGAAAGCCAAGTCGAAAGGCAAGGCGCAAGCTAACGTCGTCAAGGACACACTCCTAGATGACATGGTTGAGGATTTCTCGGTCGTGGTGCTAGAAGCCAACTTGGTTGAGAATCCGATGCAGTGGTGGGTGGATACAGGTGCAACAAGACACATCTGTTCCAAAAAGATGCCTTCTCCACGTACATTCCGGTCACCGACAAGAAGCTGTTCATGGGCAACAACGCTTCCTCGGACGTGCTGGGGGTTGGAAAGGTGGTCCTGAAGATGACTTCCGGCAAGGAACTCACTCTGAAGGAAGTGATGCACGTCCCAGAAATTAGAAGAAATTTAGTTTCTGGACCTTTATTGGTTAATGCTTGTTTTAGGCTAGTGTTTGAATCCAATAAGTTTGTACTCACTAAAAATGGCACATTTGTAGGGAGAGGCTTCGTCTGTGAAGGCCTCTTCAAAGTGAATGCCATGTCTGTATTGCGTCAAGGAAATAAAGTTGAACCTTCTTCTTATTTGCTTGAGTCTTCTAATTTATGGCATCATAGATTAGGACACGTAAACTACAAGTCTATTCAAAGGCTGGTAAAGATGGAGTTGTTACCGTCTATCGACGTAAACCCTCAACATAAGTGTGAGGTGTGCGTAGAGGCAAAACTCACCAAGCTTCATTTTCGATCCGTCGAAAGGAATACCGCTCCTCTAGAACTTATTCACACAAATATATGTGATTTGAAGTTCGCTCAAACTAGAGGGGGGAACAAGTACTTTGTGACTTTCATTGACGATAGCACACGGTATTGTTACCTTTACTTGTTATAAAGTAAGGATGAAGCCTTTGAAGCGTTCCGACGTTACAAAGCAGAAGTTGAGAACCAACTAAGCCTACAGATTAAATCCATTCGTAGCGATAGAGGGGGAGAATATGTAGCGCCTTTTGAGGAATATTGTGCCCAAGAAGGCATTATTCATCAAACGACGGCTCCGTATTCACCTCAATCAAACGGTGTGGCGGAACGTAAGAACCGCACATTAAAGGAAATGATGAATGCCTTGCTTATCAATTCCGGACTTCCCCAAAACATGTGGGGAGAAGCCGTCCTTACCCTAATACGATTCTTAACAGAGTCTCACATAAGGGTAAGGACAAAACTCCACATGAATCATGGAATGGAAAGAAACCCACCTACAAGTATTTTAAGGTGTGGGGTTGTTTGGCAAAGGTTGAAGTACCCAAGCCAAAGCAGGTCAAGATTGGGCCTAAGACTGTAGATTGCATATTCATCGGATATGCAAATAACAGTAGTGCTTATCGCTTTTTAGTGCATAAGTCATATATTTCAGATATCCACCAGGGTACAATTATGGAATCAATGAATGCTTTATTCTTTGAAAATACCTTTCCTAGAAATGAAAAAGACATAACCTCTCGCAAACGAAGTTATGCACAAAGCTCTCAAGAACCGGGAGTCCTTGACTGCCCGGATCTAGATGGTTCAGATCTAGCGAATCTCGAGGTGGCTGAACATCCGGAATCTAGTGTTCCAGATTCTCAGAACTTGGAGACTCCAGAGATGGATCTAAGGCGAAGTAAAAGGGCCAGGAAGGATAAATCCTTCGGTCCTGACTTTGTAGCTTATATGGTTAATGATGAACCACAGACAATTGCTAAGGCGTTGTCAACTCCAGAAGCACCGCTCTGAAAAGAAGCTATTGAGAGTGAAATAGGCTCTATTCTGCATAACCATACTTGGGAGTTGGTTGATCTTCCTCCGGGAAATAAACCGTTGGGTTGTAAGTGGATACTCAAACGGAAATACAAGGCAGATCGGTCTATAGATAAGTATAAGGCCATGTTGGTAGTCAAGGGCTATCGGCAGACAGAAGGCTTTGACTACTTTGATACCTACTCTCCGGTATCTCGGATGACATCCATACGGGTATTCATTGCGATCGCAGCTTTGCGTGACCTTGAGATACACCAGATGGATGTTAAGACAGCCTTCCTAAACGGTGATTTGGAAGAAAAAATTTATATGGACTAACCCGAGGGGTACGTGGTTCAAGGGCAAGAGAAGAAAGTCTGTCTGCTTGTCAAATCTCTGTACGGGCTGAAACAAGCCCCGAAGCAATGTCACGAAAAATTTGATAGTACTCTACTATCGAAGGGGTTCGCCATTAATGAGTGTGATAAATGTGTTTACACGAAAGGTAACTCTGACTCATTTGTTATGATATGCTTGTATGTAGACGACATGTTGATCACATGAAGCAGTCCTAGGGTAATCCTAGAGACTAAGAACATGTTGAAACAATGCTTCGACATGAAGGATATGGGTATCGCAGATGTCATCCTAGGGATTAAAATCTCTAAGACGTCTGACAGACTGGTCTTATCTCAGTCTCACTACATCGAGGAAGTTTTGAGAAAGTTCAAGATGTTAGACAGTTCACCGATAGCGTCACCAATGGATACAAATCAAAAGCTTGATAAAAATCTTGGTGCACCTGTATACCAGGAGCCATATGCACAGGTGATCGGTAGTTTGATGTATATAACAAACTGCACCCGACCTGATATTGCTTACGCAGTCAATAAGTTGGCTAGGTTCACCCGTAATCCGAGTGATAATCACTGGAAGGCGTTGAATCGGGTATTACAATACCTGAAATACACGTTAAATTTCGGGTTACACTATTCGAGATATCCAGCTGTACTAGAGGGGTACAGTGATGCAAACTGGATATCTGATATAGAGAACACCAAGTCCACCAGTGGGTATGTATTTACAATTGGTGGTGGGGCTGTGTCTTGGAAATCCTCTAAGCAAACTTGCATCGCTCGATCCACGATGAAATAGGAGTTTATCGCTTTAGATAAAGCAGGAGAAGAAGCTGAGTGGCTTCATGACTTCTTAGAGGATGTTCCGTGTTGGAACAAACCCGTACCTTCGGTAATGATCCACTGCGACAGTCAGTCGGCTCTAGGAAGGGCACGAAATACTATGTACAACAACAAGTCTCGTCATATTCGACGGAGGCATAAGACCGTTAGGCAACTGATCACCACGGGTATAATATCCATTGATCACATTAAGTCAAAGGATAATATAGCAGACCCATTGACAAAGGGATTACTCAAGGATCAGATGGCTTGCCTGTCTAGGGGAATGGGCTTAAAACCCAAAATATAAGGACCAATACAGTGGTAACCCAACCTTACGAACTGGAGATCCCATTAATTTGGTTCAATGGGAAAACTAAGCTGTAAAGATTTAGTTGATCGCTTCAGTGGAAGCATGAGCACTTCAGATAGTGATTTCTGAAAAGAAACACCAAATCCAAAGTCGTTCACGCGCTAGACGTTAAGTGCCATCTGCAGTATGGGTAAAGGTTAAGTTTTCAAAACCTGTAATGATCCTCAGCAGTTGAGGTTAGGTTTTGGAAAACTTTTAATGGTTCCTAACACTTGCGAAGTGGGGTATAGCAGGATACCTTGCAGGAGACCACCTATTTAAGTGCGAGGACGGGCCGCCTCAAATGAACGCACTTAAGAATCCAAGACGTTGTCCATGGCCAAAACGGACAAAACATTACGAAGAAGAGAGTAAGGGAATTTGTTGTGTTGGTACCATTGACTTGGCTTACACTAAACACTGACGGTTCAAGACATTACGTTCACCGCGCAGTAAGTAAGTCCGATGGTATTCAACTATGGAAGGTTCAAAGCTGAAGCTACCTCTCCTTATGCAACATCGATCCGCTAAAATATTGCTGGAAATGAAAAGACACCATGTGAGTGCGCCAAAATCTCTTTCAAGAAGGGATTGTTGGAAATTAGCCTTTGGCGGGAGTTGCGACCGACCAACTTTAACGGCTTAAACACTAGTGTTACGCATATTGGAGAATCCGGTTCTTCACATATGCATGATCTACTAAGTACGTAGATAACCGTAGGGCCAAGAATCGTCGAATTTCATTGAGAAATGAAAGAGATATTGGTTCACGAAGTAAGGTGTTTGAAGCATGGAAAAGTGTGGTGTGTGATCAATTCTCCCTCATCGGTAGAGGAAGAAAGAATTATTGTGTATATAAGACTCGAAATTGGTTTGGGATTTGGGACCCCAAGGGGTATCCCATGTGTTTAAAGGAGGGAGGACCTAGATGTGCTTCAGTTCGAGGAAAGCCCACACGCGCGCCGCCCCGCCGCCGCCCGCCCGTCCCGTCCGGTTCCGGGTTCACGGGTTCACGGTTCACGGGTCACGGGTCACGGGTCACGGGCTGTGGGCTATGGGCTGTGGGTCTTTTGATATTATCTTTTTGAGCCAGAGAGCCAGAAGTACAGTTTGATACTAGAATTCTTTCAGATGTACAGTTTGGTCCCTGAAGTTTCCAGAAAATCAAAATTTGGGCAGTCAGAACAGAAATGTCCAACACTCAATTCAGCCATTTATTTTGACTGAATTACTCCTCATATAATGGTCAATCCGTTGGTCTTTCTCACCATTTATTTGGTGGCTTTACTACCTCCATAATGGTTATTATTTGGTCAATAATGGCTGTTATGGAGGCAGTCGAACAACCCTCCCTCACCTATATAAACACCCCTTGCACCATTGTTGAGCAACACTTGATATACACGAAAATACACAAGCAGAAAAAATAGTTTCTTCCTACAACTTCCAAACATCATTTAGTTACTCAATATTCTTCACGGTAGCTCTTGAGTTTCCTTTGCTCAATTGTTCCATTGCTGTTTTATCTTGGGAGACGAATTGTCCAGGACGTATAAAGAATACATACGGGGCAATATTGTCTTAAGGACAGAGTGTCACACTTAACTCAGCAAAAACAGTTTCCAGTTTTCTTCTTCAACAAAATTGTAATTTCAGTTTTGTTGTTCTATTGTAATTTTCAGTTCTTGAATTACTTTGCAGTTACTTGTAATTTCCGTTTTCTGCAATCCTTTGTAAAGACCAACAATTTATAGTTTATAGATATGACTATGCTTGTGAATGTACGACAAACAATCTAAAGTATGAACAACATTAATATTTGATATGATTTTTAGTGAGATTTCCTAAACTAGAATTCATGTAAAATATCGCAAGTAAAACCTTTACCTTCAATTACTCAAACATATTCTCTTGTAATTCAAAAATAAAAATACCAAAAAAATGCAAGCTATATCTCAATTTCGAGGTTAACCAGTTTCCTTCATTGCCACCAGATAGGGAAATCACTAGACCTTAATTTTGATGACATAGGAAATTTATCAATATGAGATTATGCAATAAGGCAACACAATGTCCAGTGTTCTTATTGAAGTTCAGATTCATCAAAAAGTTAAAGTTATCTTCATTTTACTGTCCATTTACATATAATGAGACTTTATCTTATATCTTATTACCTAATTTGAGTCAGATTATGATACTTAAATGGGATTGAGGAAGTATTGTTAATTTTGAATAACCCGTCTGATATGAACAACAACAACAACAACATACCCAGTGAAATCCCACAACGTGAGGTCTGAAGAGGGTAGAGTGTACGCAGACCTTACCTCTATCTTGGTAGGTAGAGCGACTGTTTCCGAGAGACCCTCGGCTCAAGACACGACAAGGTATAAGCACAACCCGTCTGATATGAAGTATGAAACAGTTCAAAAAGAAACAAAATAAGAAATTCATATTGTTCAATCAGGTCCAATCAAATGGTCCATAGGCTAAACACAAGGGAAGACTCTTGAAAGCTTTATGGTATTATCATCCTCAAATTACTCATTTTTTTGGGTGAGAATGAATCCACAAATGACTCATTTTTGAATGTTTGGTTATGTTTTCGGCTAGTTTATACATCTGATGTTTAGAGTGTGAATCCCACTAAATTTGTTCGACAACACTTAATTCCTTTCCTTTACTTCCCAAACCAAACACATGAGAAGATGTTAGTCTGATTCGTTCAGTCTGACATCTTCCTTGCAAGGGGAGCTAGCGAAAAACTAAAGACCCAAGCAAAACAAAAATCAAATAAAACTGACTTGGAGTGTATATAAGATCATCTCCAAGGTGATGACAAAAAGATTGAAGAAAGTGGTGGATAAGTTAGTTGATGGACATCAAATGACATTTATTAAAGGCAGGCAAATTATGGATGCTGCTTTAATAGCTAATGAGTATGCGGATTCTAGAATGGCAAGCCAATTACGCGGGATTCTTTGTAAGCTTTGTTGAAAATTTGCCTTTGGCGGGGAAGTGCATCCACCCATATTTAATGAATTAAACACTAGTGTTCCGCATGTTGGAGGCTTTGTCTCTTCTCACATGCATAATCTACTAAGTGAGTAGATGACCGTAGGGCCAAGAATCGTCAAATTTCATTGAGAAATGAAAGAGATATAGGTCCACGAAGTAAGGTGTTTGAGACATGGAAATATGGTGTTGGACAACTCTACCACATCGGTGGGAAAAGGAAGAATTGCTCTATTTATAAGTCTCTAAAGTGGTAAAGGGTTTGGGACCCCAAGGGGTATCCCATGAGTTTAAAGGAGGGAGGACCTAGATGTGCTTGGGTTCAAGGCTAAGCCCACACGCGCGCCGCCGCCGCCCATTGGTCCGGGCGCGGGCTGTGGGGACTTTCTAATATTATCTTTTTGGACCCCAAATTGCTTAATATTTACAGTTTGGTCCCTAGAGTTTCTGAAAAGTTATTTTGGGAATGACGGAAGGCAACCAGCCATTACTTGGCTGTTAACTACTCCATAAACAACCCTCATTCAATGACCATAATCAGCCTCTCTAATGGTCATTAACAACCCTCTCTAATGCCATTAACAGCCCTCCTAATGACTATTAACAACCATGTTTGTGGCAGTTGAGGAGTCCCTCCTCCATGCTATATATTGATGTCTTTTGGCTCAATTGTGTTACACCTACAAACACGAAAATAGCAGCACAAACAGTGACGAAAAACAGTGAGGAAAGACACACATATACACAAGATATACACAACAGAGACACACTATATACACAGAGACAAAACAGAAGAGAAAGTCAGTCCAAAAGCGTTGGATGAAAACAAAAACTTTTCCTTCATTTTCCATTTTTTCAGCAAGTTGATTCGTATTTATTTTCTTCGTCAGACTCAACCTATTGGCTTTGTAGTGTTGAGATTAAAGTGTTGTTTTATCTTGGAAGACTATTGCCCGTTAACGTAAAAGCATATATACGGGGCAATCTTATCTTAAGGACAGAGTGCAATCACTCAACTCAACACACAGTTATAACAATCCAGATTTAGTGTTTCTTGATTTCAGGTTATCAAGATTCAAGACACAACAAGCTTGCGGCAGTTTTGAAGATTGGCTATTTGTTTATCCTTTCGAACACTTGTAATATTTATTTACTTCCCGTATTGCTTTACTACAATAGTAACCAACAAGCTTGACATTGAAAAGGCTTATGATTTCGTTAACTGGAATTTCCTGTTAAAAGTCTTAAGAGACATGGGATTTGGGACTAAATGTATTACATGGATCTCTTTTTGTATTAGAACTGTGAGGTTCTCCATCCTGATAAATGGCTCTCCACATGTTTTTTTGCATTAGAGAGAGGGCTCAGGCAAGGTGATCCTTTATTTTTCTTATTGCCATGGAGCCCGTTTTCATGGGCTTATAAAGTCATAAGTTATGAATTCTAGCTTATGACTTTTGCCTTATTTTTGTTGTTTCGGCTTAAAAATAAGTGCTTAAAAGCACTTTTTTTGTTTTACCCAAGTATTTCAAAAGTTCTTAGAAGCTATTTTGGCTTAAAAGCACCTAAAATAAGCCAATCCAAACAGGCTCATGGAAGGTTTGGACAGATGTTTCAGACATGATGGGTTTTTGTTGGGTTGTTGTACGCAACGGATATTGAAAACTTATTTCAAACCCAACAAACATAGAACTGTTTGATTATAGAGTAATTTAAAATCGTAAACATAAGACTTGAATGGTACTTACATGTTTACAATATCTGGAATCTTTATCAACTGTGGTGCGCACGCGAATGCCGTTTCGATTGTAAGCTCCAAGCTTCAATGTATTCCTCCTTTGGAAAGCTAGGAAATCCGGCAGAGGTTCGAGAGAGTGTTTTGATTCTGAGTCTCTAAGACTTAGAATAATGATATGAAAATCAAGTGTAATGAATAATGAAGTGTAGGTCTGTATTTATAGGTTAAAAATTAGGTCAAATCGGATTAGGGTTTGACCTTGGGCCTGACCCAAATATTTTCAGCACATTTTTAATTAAATCCAAAATCTAATTTTGACTTAATTAAAACAATCATCATTCATTTAAATATCTCGATTCTAAATTGAATATTTAATACTCTCTCAATACATTCTTAGATCGAAAAGACAATCGACATAGTGTGACCCTACAGGCCTTTACATATCGACATTAATCAAATTAAGGTCTACGCGGAACTCCTAGACGGCGCCGCAAGATGAACTCAATATGTGAAGTACGTTTACACGAATCCAGTAAACTTAACCTCTATTTGGTAAGATAAAATTATTTCATTCACGACACACCCGATCAAGCTTAGGATTTGTCAAGTGTCTATACAAATGGCTTAATCATTGTATCTCATCTATATTAGTTGACAACTAGACCATATTCTAAATATGTCTATTGCGTTGGCCAATGACTTAATCAACCTAATATCACTGAGAAGATGAGTGTTCTCTCGAATTTACATTTGAGGAATGAATCCTAATCTTGGCTCAACAACCACCTTTAATCCACATCGTAATGTACCCAATATAAGTTGTATCTCAACCAATAAGGCATTTGAGCTTAGGATATGATCAAAGTATATTACTTTGTAGACAAGGTGCGCATTGACCTCAAGTCTAAGGACCTCTATCTCCCACACACTGATCATACTTTAGACAAGTATAACAAACAGTATATCAGCAGAGTATATCAATACTTTCAAAGTATCCATGTGTCAATCACGAGTAGCCATTACTCGTAGCAGGTGAGACATACTACATCCTCTAAGGATGTGATGCAGACCACATGTCGATTTATCACATAACATCGATATCCCATTCGCGATGATCATTAGTCGAGGCTATTTTAAGAGTTACATTATAATATTAATATCTCACATTATTAATAACAACGTAACCTCTAGTGATGCATACTATAGAATTTTATAAACAATCAACTAATAATTCAATAATTGCAAATGATAAAATACTAATCTCCATTAATAATAATACGAATGTGTATAAAGTACATTTGTCCTAATACAGATTTTCTCTAGGACATACATATACTTTCAATCTCCCACTTGGCATAGAGCCAATCTCCAATATATCTAATGCCCATATTCTCAAAATGACTATTATGCTTGTCTAAGCTCAATGGTTTAGTGAATGATTCAGCTAAATTATCGTCTGTGAGAACATAGTCTAATTTAATCTCTTCAGTCTCCACCATCTCCCTGAGTATGTGGTACTTCCTTGGTAAATGCTTGTTTCTGTTTGTTGATCTTGGTTCCTTAGCCTGTGCAATCGCACCAGTGTTGTCACAATAAATAGTTATTGGACAATTGACACTCGGAACTACCCTTAGTTCATTCAGGAACTCAGAAATTGCGACAACTTCTTTACCAGCTTCCGATCCAGCAATGTACTCAGCTTCTGTTGTCGAATCAGTAGTAGTAGCTTGTTTTTGAACTTTTCCAGCTCACTGCTCCACCATTGAAAATGAACGTGTACCCAGAATGAGATTTGAAGTCATCAAGATTCGTCTAGAAGCTAGCATCAGTGTACCCAGTAGCAGCTAGATTTTCTTCCCCACTATAGACTAAGAAGTAATCTTTAGTTCGTCTAAGATACTTAAGAATACTCTTGACTGCTTTCCAGTGTTCTTCCCCAGGATTCTGCTGAAATTTGCAAGTTATACTACGTGCAAAGGCCACATCTTACCTAGTACAGGTCATGGCATACATGATCGATCCTATAGCCGAAGTATATGAGATCCTCTTCATGCGTTCAAGTTCTATATTATTAGAAGGACTGTCATTCTTAGATAACTTGATGCCTTGTCCCATAGGTAGACCGCCTTTCTTGGAATTTTCCATAGAAAAATATCTAATCACTTTGTTTATGTAGACTGACTGTGACAGCCCCAATAATCTATTAGGTCTATCTCTATAGATCCTAATTCCCAGAATGTAGCAGGCTTCACATAAATCCTTCATCATGAAGGTAATGGACAACCACTCATTGACTGACTGTATGAGAGTCTTATTGTTTCCCATTATCAATATGTCATCTACATATATAATAATGAAGGCAATACTTCCATTCTTGCGCTTACTATAAACACAGAGATCCTCTTTTGTCAGTGAGCATCTTCTTAACATATGTAGGGCACCCCCAGGGTCTCATATGTTTAAGAGTTGGCTTCTTGCCATACCATATCTCATAGGGTGTCTTTTCTACTGACTTGGAAGGAACCCTGTTCAGAACATATATTGAGATTTGTATAGCATGTCCCCAAAGGTATGTCGGTAGAGCTGAGAAGCTCATCATGGATCGAACCATATCTAATAAGGTTCGGTTTCTCATTTCGGCAACACCATTCATCTGTGGTTTTCCAGGAGGTGTCCACTCTAATTGGACTCCATGTAGCTTTAAGTAATCTAGAAAATCCTAGCTCAAGTATTCACCTCATCGATCCGATCGAAGGGTCTTAATACTTGTTGCAAGTTGCTTTTCTACTTCCGACTTGTACTCTTTGAACTTCTCAAAAGCCTTAGTTTTATGTCTCATAAGATACATATATCCATACCTTGTGAAGTCGTCAGTAAAAGTGATGAAGTATGGGAAACCTCCTTTAGCTTGAGTCGAAAATGACCCACATACATCAGTATGGACCAACTTAAGCACCTCCTTGGCTTGCACACCTTTCCTAGAAAGTCTTTCCTCTCAAGCAAGATTCACAGTTACCATAAGACCCCAAGTCAAATGGTTTGAGGTAGTCTAACTTCCTCAACCTTGCTATCCTTGATTCGTTGATATACAAAGTCTGCAATGCCATAGGTAGGTAGAGTTTCTATTACTTATCTTAGCTCATTTATTTTGTACATTGAATATGTCTCGACTACAGTTTAGTGTATATAATCCATCCACAAGAGGAGCAGTTTCATATATAACATTATCAAAAGACAGTACTTGACTGCCATTATAAATATATGAGGAAAAACCCTACATGTCCAAAACAGGGATAGAAATGATATTTCTCGTTAACGAGGGTACATAGTAACAATCATTTAACACTAGACAATAGCCAGAAGGCAAATTTAATCTACAAGTTCCTACGCGCTCAACATCCACTCGTGCTCCATTTCCAATGCGTAAGTCCACATCTCTTGGTCCAACCTTTCTGCTATCAGTTAGCCCCTGCACATTGGTACAAATGTGTGAACCACAAGCGATATCCAATACCCAGGAATGAGAGTTATTTATAGACATATTTATTTCAATGACGTACATACCTTGTCCACCAGAGTTAGAAGCACCTGGTGCAGTGCAGTCCTTCTTCCAATGAATGCCCCTTCTTATTGCAGTTAAGGCATACATCCTTAGCCGAATTCACATTCTTCTTCTTCACACCTCCCTTAGGCTTCATAGCTGAGGGCTCAGCGACTGATTTGCTCTTCTTCTTCTGCCACTCCTTACCTTTCCGCTTGGGTCGGCTAGTAGAGCTCACCATGAGCACAACTTTGCCTTTGGAAGTGGAAGACTCAAAGGTCTTGAGCATGTTGTGCAGCTTCGGCAGACTCGCATTCATTCCATTCATATTGTAATTCACTATGAAGTTTTCAAAGGAACGAGGGATAAAGTTCAGGATGAGGGTGGTAGCGACATTCTTTTGGATCTTCGTTCCAATTGAAGCAAGTCTCTCTATCAGCCCTATCATCTTCAACACATGCTACGAGACCTGACCCCCTTCATTGAGCTTACACTTAAAAAGTTCTATCAGTAACTCATATTCCATAGTCTGGGATTGTGAGTCATAGAGACTCTTCAAGTGTTCGAGCATCTCATTGGGACCCATGTTCTCATGTTGTCTTTGAAGTTCCATAGACATAGAAGACAACATCACGCATTGTGCTGAAGTGGCATCATCTAGATGTTTTTGGTAGCATCCTTATCAAAAGAGGCATATTCAACAGAGTCTGTCGCAAGGACTGTTGGGAACACTGTGTCCAACACGTATTCTAATTTCTCTTGTCTCAACACTATTCACAAATTTCTTAGCCAGTCAAGGTAGTTAGGTCCAGTAAGTTTGTTCATTTCAATCAACATTTTCAATGATAAGCTCGACATCTTTGATAATCTGAAGAATTAGATAGACCGGAAATCAAACAATTTTTTTCCTATTATACACATTCGTTTAGGCTAATCAACATGGTCTTTTGTTTAATTATCTCCCACTATTTTAACATACTTCTACGACCCCGTGGTAGAATACGGACCTATATTAATTAATGTCATAATGGGCCAAGATACAAGCCTATGTTATCTCCACGTTTGCTTTGGCCGATAACTTTAATAACACATCTTGGTAGGTTCTAAACCAATTGCAAAACTTATTTGCAACTCTTGGTTGATCAAATATTATATTTAATCTTGTGTCCTTAGATTAGTCCGACACTTTGGCGCGAAGATTTGTCTAAGCAAGTCAACCCTATTACACGACTGCGTTTATGTATCTAAGTAAATTTGGCCTTTGTGAGCAAACACTTTGGTGTAAATACCCACAAAAGTTTATCGTTTACATTTATATTTAAAACACATATATGAAAGAGTTTGGGTCCTCGTAATGTTTTGGCATAAATACTCGTATCGCCGAAAATGATTTTGCATTCTAACAATTATAATGGACGACACGTTTTAATTTAGACTTGTATTTAAAATTTTGGGAAAAATTTTAATTCAGGGTTTTAACCAAGATCAACTCTTTTACGCCATATCCAATATGACATCTTAATATCATGCAAAACTAATGACACATATAGTTGGGAACCGTCAACCCAATAGGCATGCTATAAGATGGTTTAATCAAATACTGGGCGCCGCCTACTCAGACAGTTATAGCGGACACTATACTAATTATTAAATAAAAACATTTAAACACTTAGCATATAGTTCGTATATTATTCAATAATATACAATTAATAATAATCATGGGTTAACTTGTCTAAACTCTAAAATTTAAGTCTAATTCAAACAGTCCTTTAAACATTTTCTGATTTTAAAAACTGATTTTCAGGATATTTCTGTAAGTTCTAGATTTTTAGAATTTACAGTTTAGTCCCTCAAGAATTTAAAATTTCAATTTTGAACCCATTTAAATTCAGAAAATCCAATTTTAATTTCCATAATTCAGGGACCTGTCTGTAATTTCCAGAATTTTAAATTAATTACAGATTTGGTCAGGTCTGCTTTTTTGAATTTTACAGATTTATCCAAGGACAAAATTTGATGATTTAAAAAAAATAATTTAGGGACTAGATTGCAATTCCAGAAACTTCTAAAATTTTCAGATTTGTCCCAAGGGTTAAATTACAATTTCAGAAATCACATCGCCTTCACGGAACAATGATCGCCGCCATCGTTCACGCCGGAGCAATGTTGTTCGAGCATCGTTTCAATCGCTCTAAAACCATATTTTTTTAATTGGAGCCTCGGTGCCGCGTCGCTCCATCGTGGAGTTGCGGCGCCTCCGTCTCAGAAGCATAAAATTCGCATTTCTGAAATCCTAAAACTGGTTTAGGGTCAGATTTGCAGATTCATCTTCGTTACCTTTTACTATCAAACAACATGTTCATCGACCATCATCCAATCCCTTCTCGTTCTTCGCTTCAGTGCACCATGTTCGCAATGAACCGGTTACGCACATTGACTTAGAAGGGTTAGATCGGAATGACTTCCTCGATTACATCATTGTTTAATAGGTTGGGAGACAAGGATGATGTGCTTTTAAGATATTAGGTTTTCAAGCTTTAAACGACATAAATTTCAGATTTAAATAAATTCTAACCCATATTATTATTAACTAATTACCTTATAATCATACAAAACAGCCATGACTCTTGATACCACTGATGGGTTTTTGTACGCAGCGGATATTGAAAACTTATTTTAAACCCAACAAACGTAGAACTGTTTGATTATAGGGTAATTTAAAATCGTAAACATAAGACTTGAATAGTACTTACATGTTTACAATATCTGAAATCTTTATCAACTGTGGTGCGCACGCGAATGCCGTTTCGATTGCAAGCTCCAAGCTTCAATGTATTCCTCCTTTGGAAAGCTAGGAAATCCGGCAGAGGTTCGAGAGAGTGTTTTGATTCTGAGTCTCTAAGACTTAGAATAATGATATGAAAATCAAGTGTAATGAATAATGAAGTGTAGGTCTGTATTTATAGGTGAAAAATTAGGTCAAATCGGATTAGGATTTGACCTTGGGCCTGACCCAAAAAATTTAAGCACATTCTTAATTAAATCCAAAATCCAATTTTGACTTAATTAAAAAAATCATCATTCATTTAAAATCTCGATTCTAAATCGAATATTTAATACTCTCTCAATACATCCTTAGATCGAAAAGACAATCGACATAGTGTGACCCTACATGCCTTCACATATCGACATTAATCAAATTAAGGTCTACGCGTAACTCCTAGACGGCGCCGCAAGACGAACTCAATATGTGAAGTACGTTTACACGAATCCAGTAAACTTAACCTCTATGTGGTAAGATAAAATCATTTTATTCACGACACACCCGATCAAGCTTAGAATTTGTCAATTGTCTATCCAAATGACTTTATCATTGTATCTCATCTATATTAATTGACAACTAAACCATATTCTAAATATGTCTATTGCGTTGGCCAACGACTTAGTCAATCTAATATCACTGAGAAACTGAGTGTTCTCTCGAATATACATTCGAGGAATGAATCCTAATCTTGGCTCAACTACCACCTTTAATCCATATCGTAATATACCCAATACAAGCCGTATCTCAACCTATAAGGCATTTGAGCTTAGGACAGGATCAAAGTATATTACTTTGTAGACAAGGTGCGCATTGACCTCAAGTCTAAAGACCTCTATCTCCCACACACTGATCATACTTTAGACAAGTGTAACAAACAATATATTAGCAGAGTGTATCAATACTTTCAAAGTATCCATGTGTCAATAACGAGTAGCCATTACTCGTAGCAGGTGAGACACACTACATCCTCTAAGGATGTGATGCAGACCACATGTCGATTTATCACATAACATCGATATCCCATTCGCGATGATCATTAGTCGAGGCTATTTTAAGAGTTACATTATAATATTAATATCTCACATTATTAATAACAACGTAACCTCTAGGTATGCATATTATAGAATATTATAAACAATCAACTAATAATTCAATAATTGCAAATGCCAAAATATTAATCTTCATTAATAATAATACGAATGTGTATAAAGTACATTTGTCGACATACATATACTTTCAAGACAGCCAATAAGAATGGGTGGATCAAAGGTTTTAATGCCTCAACCTAGCCATCACACATCTATTGTACGCTGATGACTCTTTGGTTTTCTGTGATGCTGATGCTGATCAACTGAAATATTTAACTTATTTTGGTTATTTTTGAAGCCATTTCAGGCTTCATGTGAAATGGTCCATGTGGAGAGCCATTGGGTTGTGAGGTAGGATTATTACCAACTACTTATCTGGGTCTGCCTTTGGGTTCCAAGAACAAAGCACAATGAATATGGAGTGGGGTGATTGAAAGATATGAAAAGAGATTAGCAACTTGGAAGAGGCAGAACCTTTTTTTAGGAGGCAGGGTCACTTTGCTAAACCCTGTACTAGATGCATTACCCACTTATGTGATGTCTTTATTTCCTGTACCAGTTTAGGTAAGGAATATATTGGATGCACTCAGTAGGGCTGTTCATAATAATCCGATCCGATCGATTTTATCCGCGATCCGGTCGATTCAATCCGAAAAATTGGATATCCGATTCACTTTTTTGAGTTTCGGATATTTCGGATCGGATAGCCGAAAAAATCGGATCGGATACGGATCACAATTTCTTTACTTTTGGATATCCGAAATATCCGATTTTTTTTATTTTCCCTAATAGTTAGGCTGTTGTGCTTTTCGGTTTTCATTTGTTTGATTCTTATGTTTCTTCCATACCTTCATAAAAAAACAAAGGGAAAGAATCAAATTTTTTTTCAGACAAACTTTAATACTGTTACTAATTATACAATTACTTTAAGTATTACAGTAGAAAAGGAGATTGGAGTGGATCCGAAGTAAATGATGCAATCTTTCAACTAAGTATTACAGTAGATAAAGAAATTTTAGAAGTCAATCGATTCAAAAGGAAACAAAACTTCATTTCCTCCACGTCTTCACTATCCATTTTCCTTTAAAAAAAAAAGTAGCAAGTGAAGGAGCTTGATTTTATGTCATGGGAATGTAAACAATGATATTTTAAGACAATGCATAAATCCTTTTCATATCGTATAACTTGGTAGAAATTCTTGATCCGGGTGGACGATTAACGATAGCATTATGCTGACTATATTTATCTTTCCTTGCTACTCCAACCTTTGTGTGAGATTTTAAGATAAATTAAAATAGGATTTAAATAAAATATACCGGCATTGCAAATATTTTTTTATACTATTAATAAATTTTAACATGTGATAGCAGGTTAATTGTCATTTTTTACCAGTTTAAGCTTATCAAAAGTTCAAATACAACCAATCAATAAGTTATCTAATTGTGTAAATATTTACAAATAATAATATGATCGGAGGATTGAGCTTCCATTCCGTATTTAGAGTTATTGTTCGGTGATGTTACAAAATGAAGGTGTTTGGTGGAAGGAAAAAATACGGCATTGACACAAATTAACTACTATAATATATCAAAAGTTTAAGAACTTCATTGCATATATTATATTCAATATGACAATATGAAAATTTCGGATATCCGGTTATCCGATCCGAAAATTTTGGATATCCGATTTTTTTCGGATCGGATTCGGATCATAATTTTACCGATCCGAAATTTCGAATCGGATCGGATAATCCGAAATGAACAGCCCTGGCACTCAGGAGAAATTTCATCTGGGGAAGGGAGTCGTGGAAACAATTTATCCCACTTGGTGAAATGAGACATTCTCATCACTAACAAAAGGCAAGGGCGTCTGGGAATCAGGAATCACAAAGCTCATAACCACAACCTACTCTTGTAATGGTTGTGGACATCCAATACAGAACCTAGTGCTCTATGGAGAAAGATTATATGTGAGAAGTATGGACAAGTAAAACAATGGTGTACCAATCCTGTATGGAGTTAGTGTGGAGAACACTCAGACAGCTTTGGAGTTTTATGCTTTTCAACACAAGTATTAAGGGTGGGAAATGGAAAAAAACACTTTTTTGGGAATGATAATTGGCTAGGACATGGTCCACTTAAAGATCTGTTTACAAAATTCTATACCATTACTACAATGCAAGAAATTAAACTGGAAGAAGCATAGAGGCAGCATGGATGGAACATCATATTCATGAATAGGGGTGTGCAAAAACCGGTTTAATCAATAAACCGAACTAATAAAAACACTATTGATTTATCGGTATCGAGTTATTGGGGTTAACGGTTTATAAACGGTTTTGTAAATTTTTTTATTGGGTAATTGGTTCGGTTTTCGATTTTAAGGATTTAGTTAATGGTTAAACCGATAACCAAATAAGCTTATATTAAAGTAAGGCTGGCCAGTGGACCGGGTCGGCCCGATCCCGCCCCGACCCCGACATTTAATTTTTTTTACGATACCGGGACTCGAACCGGGACGGGACATGGTCTCGTCCCGGCCCGCCCCAGTCCCGCCAGGCCCGACCCGGTCCTGCCCCGATCCCGCCCGAAACCTCCCCCCCTGCACAAATAACCATTGCACCAACGACCATTTTACATTTTGATCATTGTGCAATGACCATTTTTGGCCTCCCTCTACCACCATAATATTTATTTTTAACCCATAAATTATTATATTTACACATTAACCCAATTTTTCAACTATAAATACCTCATTTTCTCTTCATCTTTATGACAAATCTTCCTACAATCTCTCTAATCTCTCAATCTATCTCTCTACATTTGGGAGTGAAGTTGGCAACTAGCTTGAGGATCTTCTATCGAGCAAAGTTTCAATTTTCAACCTCTCGATTACACGTCAACGTTACGTCGGCGTTTGGTACATTCGTTCCTTCATTAAATTATTATTGTCTGTTTATTTTATTTAGCGCACTTAATTTCATTTACTTTAATTATTTATTAGTATAATTATAATGGAAGGATTTAAACGTATGCTTACGGGTAAGGGTAATGGTCAGACTTCTTCTAGTATGGGCAACAAGGGCAATGATACTTCTTCTAGTCATCCTATTCCTACACATGATGATTTTGTTGATACTGAACATTTTCTTGCAATACCATTAGATTTAGACGAGGAGCTATTTTCTGGAGCTCAAGAAGACTTTAATTTAGACGATGATCTAGATGATACACCCACTAATGTAGATGACAACACACCCACTAGTGCACCTTCAACTAAAATGCCTCCTATTCCTCCTAGTATGAGACGAGGTCCAGCAAAACGATCATTAAAATCAGATCCATGGACATTTTTTGATAGGGACGTAGAGAATCAAGTAGCTAGATGTAAAATTTGAAAAGATGTTTTAAAATTTAAAACTGGAAAAGGTCACGGTGGGACGGGGGGTGGGGGGGGGTCTAATGAGACATGTAGCAAGGGCTCATCCAGCTAGGTATGCCCAATACGAGGCTTCAAAATCGGGTGCGCAAACGCACGCTCCATCGGGACAAGGTTTACATACTGTCCCGGACCAAGTATAGGGTCAAATTAACCCCACAACAGGGGAAATTGTAGGTCTTAATTACAATAAACATAGAGATAGAGAAGCAATAACAAAATTAGTTGTTGTGGAGGATTTGCCTTTTTTATTTCCTTCATCTCCTGATTTTATTCATTACATTAGAGAAATGTATAATCCTGCTTTTAACGATTTTCCTAAATCAATTGTTAAGAGAGATGTATTTAAATTTGCACATGAATATCAACAATATTTACGTTATTCATTATATCATTTTAATGACAAAGTGGCTATCACTTCTGATATAGGCCGTAGTACTAACAACCATGATTATTTAACGGTAACCTGTCATTGGATAGATTATAAACGGTCTATGCAAAAACGTATTTTAGCGTACATATATATAGATGATAGGCACACTGGTGTTTTT
Source organism: Anisodus acutangulus (assembly GCA_029783415.1). Taxonomy (NCBI): domain Eukaryota; kingdom Viridiplantae; phylum Streptophyta; class Magnoliopsida; order Solanales; family Solanaceae; genus Anisodus; species Anisodus acutangulus. The sequence continues at coordinate 37,396,543 of CM056492.1, forward strand.
ATTGCAGAAAATATTTATCAAGTGTGTGATTATTACGGAATAACTGATAAAATTATGACTATTACATTAGATAACGCTTCTTCTAACAATTATGCTATTACAATTTTAAAAATAGTTTAACTCCATCTTTTCCAGATCATTTTCAAATAAAGTGTGCGTGCCATACATATAACTTAGTTGTAAATGATGGTCTATCACTTTTTGAAGACATTCTTAGTAAAATACAATTTGCTATAAATTTTATTTTTAAAAATAATAGAATACAACGAAAAAATAATATTAAAAAATATGTCACAATTGCCAACTACCTTGTAGAAAAATTCAAGAAGAAGTACCACTAGGTGGAATTCTTTATACGAGCAACTACTTGTTGCTTATGACTATAGAAAACCTATAACTTTATTTTTTAGCTCTCATAATCAAAATTCAGCTGATATGGTTGTAGATAGCGATTGAGGAAAAATTTCCGAACTTATTGTATTTTTAGAGAAATTTTTTCAAGCAACAAAAGAATTTTCCGGTATATATTACCCTACTATTTCAACTATGTTATTTTATATAGCTCTAATATTTTTACTGCTTAATGAATATATGGATAAACCAGCTTATAAGACAGCTATTAAAAATATTTATCAAAATAAAAAAATATTTTATTTCTATTCCCACTATTTATATTATTGGTGCTGTATTAAATCCGACTATTAAAATAGATGGTACTAAATCACTTATTGAAACTATTTATGATTGTATATCAGTACTACCACATCCAAGTCCCAAAAATCCAAATCATTCACCACCTATTGAACAAACTAAAGAAAAAGTGTTGTCTAGCGTAGAAGACAAATGCAAAAAAGTATATAGGTTTTACCAACAAAAAAGTGCTAGCAACCTACCGGCTTCCATACCATCTTATTCTTCTTCTTCAACACAACCTTACAAAAGACATGCTGTTTCTGCGGCTAGTATTGAAAGCCTCAGAAATATAATATGCGGTGGTAACACTACTAACCAAATTAACGAATTTGTTATTTTTATTTTTGCAGGGTTCTGTACCGTACAAAACAATTCTCAATGAAGAAGGACGTGAAGACTTGCTGAAATACTAGAGGGGGAATGAGAAGACCTTTCTGACACTACCAATAATGGCCCGAGATGTTTTGAACATTCAAGCGTCATCAACGGCGTCTGAAAGCGCTTTTTCTGCCGGCAGATATCAAATAGGAGAGCACAGACATTCATTAGCCGGAGACAGCTTGGAAATTGCAGTATTATTCAGAGATTAGATATGAGCGAAGCGGAGAAGGTGCGGTAAATCGGAGATCAACGAAGAAGACGACGAAAACTACATCATCTTACCTGAAGGTGGTGGAAGCGACGTGGAGCAATTTGACCAACAAATACCAATTCCAACCGAAGAACTACATGAAATTATCAAGAAACTAGAACAGGTTTTTTTCAAAATGTAATTTTTTTAATTGTAATTTTACTATGTCATTTGCAACTTTTGAACAACACCACAAAGTTGCAATTTTGACAATTGTATTTGTATTACAAAAAAAATCATGTCTATTAAATAATATAAGAAACACAAACACAACCTTGAGATGTTTTTATTACACTATCTTGTTCAATTATTGAGTTGTTTGTATATATTATTTTTTAAATTAAGTGCAAAAAAAAAAAAGGAAAATCCCGCCACCGACCCGATCCCTGCCCGCCCCAACCCGATCCCTGCCCGCCCCAACCAGATCCTGCCCCGCCCCGCCCCTTTTTTGACGGGACAGGACTTCGGCGAATCCCACATGTCCCGTCCCTCCCCCCGTCCCGCCCTGACCCCGATCCCGCCCCGACCCATTGGTCACCCCTATATTAAAGTTATCTTTTTATCCCTAATTATATAATACAACAACATACCCAGTGAAATCCCACAATGTGGGGTCTGGGGAGGGTAGAGTGTACACAGACCTTACCTCTACCTTGGTAGGTAGAGCGGTTGTTTCCAAGAGCCCTCGGCTCAAGATAAAGCACAAGCCCAAGCCCAAGCCCAAGCAAAGTAAGACACACAAAGTGCGTAGTAAGTCATGACAGCGCATTCTGAAAAAGAAAGAAGCAAAAAGAAGCAATAGCTAATGCAAGTAAATAAGACAAACAAAATACACATAGCAGCATAAATCAAACGACAAGGGACTATAAGGCAATATAATAGGCTAAGCGAGCCTAATTATATAATAATGACTTTAAATTTTAATTTCTAAATACAAACCCTATTTCTAAATACTTACCGCATGCTCACTTATTCTCACAATTTCCAAATCCCTTATCATTTGTACTTTCAATGTTTTGAATGCATTAGACTATTTGAAAGTTCATTATCATTTTATGATTTGCTGCTTGATTGCTATAGTGCATTTTATAGTTTTTGTATTGTAATTTGTGTAAACTTTTATGCATGAAGGCAATGTATATATGAACAAATGAAAACAAAAAAAATTAGCGTAGCATATTCTTATTGGTTAAACCGATAACGAGTATCTTATCGATTTGGCGTATTTACAAACAGAAAACCGATAAACCGAACCGATAAAAAATACAACCGAACCAAACCGACCGATAAGCACCCTTATTCAGGAGGACTCAATGACTGGGAACTTGGGGAGAGTTGCTGATTTATTTGGAGCCTTGGAGGGATTTAAAGGACTGAAGGAGCATGATGATACACTAATCTGGAAGAACTGTAGCAAAGGGATCTTTAGAGTTAAATCTGCTTACTCAAAACTTTCATTCTCAAGTCAGCATACAAATAGATGGCCATGGAAGGAAATTTGGAAAGTAAAAGCTCCTTCCAAGGTCATCTGTTTCTCATGGCTGGTGGCAAGAAGAGCTTGCCTTACCCAAGAGGAGTTGCAAAGGGAAGACTTTCAATTATGTTCAAGATGTATTTTGTGTGACAGAGCTTTGGAAACCAACAATCATCTTTTTACTGAGCTTGGTTGGATTGAACTGGACCATGCCAGCAACCACTGTAGAGCTTCTGGAGTGTTGGAACAACAATGGTGGCATTGTGAGGCAGAAATCAAGGTGGAGCCTAGTACCAGCCTACATATGGTGGACAATATGGAAGGAAAGGAACAACAGAATTTTTTAAGATAAGCACAAGCCTTTTTAGGAAGTTAAGATGAACTGTGTTCACTTATTTTATTTTTGGTGTAAAGAAAGTCAGGTAGAAGATACATAATCTTTGGTAGTTATGCTAGGGCTCTTGTAATCTGTAAAATAGGCTTGCACTGACTTAGTGCTTCTGAGAATAAAATGTTACCAGTCTAATACAAAAAATTGAAAACACAGACAACATTTTGTATCTAAGAAAAAACTGAACGAAACCAACATGAAGGTAGTAGGTTAGCATTGTAACCATTTTTTGATTTTCCAAAATATCCTTAAAAGAACATTGCAAAAACATTAAACAAATAGGTAATTTTGTCTTTCCCTCTCAATAACAAAACAAACTCTAGTTTTCTCTCCAATTGGTCCACCTTTCCCTCTTCCCCGTTCTTTCTGCATGAGAATCCCACTGTTCCCTCCATCATTCAACAAAAACTTGAATTCAAAACAACTGCCATTGAGAAAGGGTAAAAAGAAATTGTTAGAGTTTAACAATAAAAATCCCCATCTTCAAAGTTGCTGTAATTAATCCCTCCAGAAATGGGAGTTAAGATTGGAAGGTGTTTTGGGATTTTTTTATTTAAATTCTTGGTGGCCGTTTGGCCATGAATATTTTACTCTTTTCAGAGTTGAATTCTGGAAATCAAAAACAACTTCAATTTGTATTCATGACCAAACACAATCTTCTTTGCTTTTGGAAAAAAAAAATGAATAAAATTTCTTTAATAGAAACCAAGGTGAGGTCAGAAGTCTTGGGTGAAACCAAACTGGGATTCGGCAAAACTTGCACAACAGTGTTTATAAACCCATTAGATAAGTACAAAGAAAAACAAAAGGGCAGAGGAGATTTGGTTTCGGTTTTGCATATTTAGAAAAACCGACATAGTTGAATTTGGTAATGGTTTAGATAGCAACTGAACCAAACCGAACCATGAACACTACTGTTCCTTATATTCATTGTCCTTATTCATACAACTATGGAGATTCTTTCAACCAGGGAGTGATGGGACAAATCATTGAAATGCAAACGGTCCAATGAGTAGAGATCTAACAAATTAGATTGGTCATTAGTTGTTGGCTTTACCATTAATCTGATACATTAGGTAGTATCATGACCTAAACAGACCCTTTGCTCAGTCCTTGTCTTATCCTTCCTTTAGGGTGCAGGAAACTGACATACTGTCAGATATCACATGACTAAAAATGCAATTCTCCCCTTCTTATAGAGCCCATCCCTCTCCTTTGAGGTAAAAAAAAGATCCTAACAACCAGCTACATATAAGAACAGTGTAAGAAAGCAACCATTACTATCCCATCACTATCACAAACAGAAACGTGCCATTAACTAAATCTGATTTGTGATAAATAAAGACATTAACTGACTTGAGATACCTTTTGATAAGTTCTTAGCTTCTTCAATGGTCATACCCATACAAGAAGGATGGAACCTGCAGTAAAATTGCACAAAAATAAAAGACCATCTTACAAACATGGATACCTTTTGATAAGTTCCAAAAGACATAGTTACCAAACAATCGTAGCTTCTTCTTTTGAGATTCTTATTTAGATTGTCCTTTCTTGTCTCGACCATTTTTCTGTTTGCTTTTCAACCTTATACGCGACTCACTCAGATGACTGATCATATTCATCACTCTCTCATGAATGCCCTTAAAAGGAGCTTAGCCCTCTATAGATACAGTTCAACCCAATAGACCAATCAATCTCAAATGATTGACACTATATTATCTGTTAGACTCATTCTCTACTATAAACACTTAGTTACATCTTGCCTTCAAATCCAAACTTCACCCTTAAAGAGTTTCCAATTCTTCTCTTCTGAGTATTTTTTTAACACTTCAGGCGGAAATTTGAAAAATTTAGCACAATTATGACAACATTCTATTTTTGTAAAAAAAATTAAATACTAAAATAATGGACTGTAAAACATGGAAAATAAGTAATTATACAGCAGCTTTTCCCTAGTTGTTATAATAACACAATATGGATAGTGGAACAATGACGTGAGAACTCCAAAAACACATCTCAGAAATAAAAACTGTGCATCTGGAGATAACAGAGAGAGGTAGAGGGATATGACAATCTCTTTGTTGCATTTTCATGATTTATGTCCTTGGATGTTGTTCATGTGGCCATAAATCTGTTTTCGCTACTCTATATTACATGTAGTTAAAGTAACTTCAATAAGACATGCCCTTCTCTCTCTCAGTTTATTTTTTTAACCTAGGCTTAAAGCACAAGATGCAAGCTTGCTTGCTGGTTTCCATGCAACCAAGAAAAAAGATATGCTAATATATAAAGGGTATTCAGTAATATGCATACCAGTCTTTGCATCCTTCACATTGTACCATGAGATCGTCCGGGTTATAGGGCATCTCACACTTACAATACCTTCAAAATCAAATCATTCCAAAATATCAGCATGTTAGCGAATACTACAAGCAAAACTATAACATTACAACAAGAAAAGAAATTTTCAAATTTCACAGTGGAGGTATGAGGAACTCACACAGCGACACGGTCAGGAATAAACCCTCCTGTGGCAGCTTTGTATTCAAACCTACAAAAGTAATCCTCAGGGCCAACATTCTCCAGCTTGGTGTAGTTCCTGAAAGAGTGCACTATGCACTTCCCTTCGATTGTGTGTGCACTCTGCAAATCATAGTGATCTGACAAGAATAGCTCCTTATCCCCATGGAACCGTCTGCGTCCACCAATAGACTCCTCGGGGCGGTAGTACCACCGAATTCGGACCTTCACATTGTTACGGCGGTCAACCTTAATTTTCTCCACTCTTGCCACATATGGAGGCTTGTTAGAATCAGATGGTCTCATCAACACACAATCACCATCTGAGAAAGGAACAAATCAAAAATCTTAATGTTTTGTAAGTCTTTAACATCTTAAACTACCAATCCGGTCAAACACTGTCACATTTAATTAAACAGAGGGTAAAATACAATAAGGAGATACTATCTTAATAACCCGGAAAAACAAAAACTTCTAGGGCACAAAAAAAAGGGGGAACAAAAAAGATGAGCATTTGCCTCCATTTACACACAACAAAGCATTAACAACAACAATAGCATACCCAGTGTAATCTCACAAGTTGGGTGTGGTGAAAATCGAGTGTACACAAACCAATCTCCTACCTCGTAGAGATAGAGAGGCTGTTTGGATAGATCCTCGGCTCAAATAAAGCATTCCACAACAATTTGAAAAAGGGGGATACGAAAATAATGAAAACAGTAAAAACAACGAAATAATGCTATAAATAAACCAATACATAGCATCCGGGAAAAAGACAGTAACAACAATGAAATAATGCGATAGAACAACAAAGCATTAGAAAACAACAACAACGACATACACAGTATAATCTCACAAGTGGGGTCTGGGGAGCTAGAGTATACGCAGACCATACCCCTAACTACCTTGGAGGTAGAGAGGTTGTTTCCGGTAGAACAACGGCACAAGGACAAGCAATCCAAAGCAGTACAAAAAAACTGTAAAAGCATGATATATCAGACTGATAAAAGGAGCAGTAACTACCACAAATTAATACTATAATCGATGTACAAAAAACGGCAGATAATAGCATAAAAGCATTAGAAAGCATAAAAATAAAATCCAAACATAAATTCATTCATTAAAAGAGATAAAGAAAGGTTTTTTTTATTACTTCTTACGACTTTGTTGGTACCCTTGATAGAGTAAGAATCAAGGTCCTTTTTCCCTGGTTTTGTCTTTGCCATCAATTCTTGAACCTTCACTTTCTCACTGGTTAAACTTATATAGGGTTACAAATGAAAAGCTTAATTTTTTTTTGCTTTTTTTGTTCTTTTCAAAAAGTAGAGTGACCCAGTTGATAAAATTTCAAGAAATGATGAGGAATTGCACTAGCATAAAAACCTAGTTGCAGAAAAATGGGGTTCGAATGGAGGATAGAAAGATGAAAGGGGGTTAACCCCTCATATATACATGTTTGTGTCAAACCATATTAATTATGTTCCCATAATTCCCCAAAAGATATTACTAAATTTATCCACAATTAAATGATTCTCCTAATAAGTACTCTCTTGACTTGACAAGCCTATTAAAGGCTAAAAATAAAATAATAATTATATTATATCACCTTTAATTATTGTTAAGTAATTAATGATTAAAATTAATAAAATATAAAATAATAAGGATAAAATAGATATGAAGTGGTAAAATTATCTTTTAATTTTTTAAAGTAAACAAATAAAATTGAACAATTATTTTTAGTATAGTGGGCAAGTAAAACTGGACGAAGTAAAAAATTACAAAAGTTACCTACAATTAAATGATATTCCTAATAAGTGAAAATGTAAATAATTAATTATAGCAAATAAAAAAATGTATTTATAAGTTTGATATAAACACACTTTTAAAATATACAAAAAAATAAAAGTTACCTTAATTAAATCCTATCCTAATAAGTAAAATATAGATAATTAATTATAGAAAACAAAGTAAATTATTTCTTTATAAGTTTGATGCAAGAACAATCTTAAAATATACAAAAAATTAAAAATCACCCTTAATTAAATCATATCCTAATAAGTAAAAATGCAATTAGTTAATTATAGCAAACAAAGTAAATTATTTATTTATAAATTTGATGTAAATGCAAGATAGGGGTAAGTCTGCATACCATCTACCATCTACCCTCTTCAGTGTGGGTTTACACCAGGTATGTTGTTGTTCATGTAAACAAAATTTTTAAAATGTATATATATATTTTATTTTTACACAAATTTGAAAAATATATATATGTGCTTTTATGATTGAGGTTGTTCATAAAACATCAATCGAAGTTAAACACAATATCGAAACCCTCAAAAGATAATGAAGCTAAAAATAGAGCGACTTAGCAGAGTGTTCTAGATATTAGTGGACGTAAATTTAGTGATATTTAGTTTTAACAGAAGTGGAGGCTATATGACGTGTTTGATTGTAGTTAATTAGCTAGTTGTGATTAATTAGTTGTAACTAATTGGGTTGATAGGTTTGCATATGCACTTCACATTTATAAATATTTTTAGGTCATGAATCTTTTTATTTTCCCTCTTTAAGGGTCAATCTATCTCTAGATATAATAGTCAATCAACTAAATATTCATAGAAGTTATGTAACTTCACTAAATGTTAATGAAAGAAAGCTCTTTCATCCTAACATCAAACTAAATGAAAGGGGCAACATAGAACATTCCTTTTTGGATAGAGGCTAATATAGACACATAAAGAAAGACTTTACGAAACGTGGAATCCCGTAATAGAATCATTATAGAAGAAATACATAATGATTAGGAACTGGAACATAATTAAGTTTTTAAGCATGTAAATGGGTATTTTCCATCAGACCCAGTCCTTCGATTCTCGAGCTAGAACAATGAGTTCCATATTGACATTGATGCATCATCCTACGTCATTAGATGTTATTGACGCAAGAATGATCAATTGATCACTCCATATACCGATAAACTATGTGACTTTAATTTTTGATTGAAAATTCTACAGTCACTCAACTTTCTTTATCATGATCTGACCCAAACCTCAAACTCAAGATCGAGTTTCAAGCTGCTCATATCGACATACCAAAATTAAACGAAAAAAGTGAGAAGTTCATATTCTCCATGTTCAACTATAAATCAAGTAATGAGAAAGAAAAAAAAGTATAGGCTACTTTATTCATGCTCCCGTCTTTCCCAGTGTCGTTTTTGGTAGATGTACCCCCTCCATTTAAGGACTGATGGCACTTAGCCAACCTTACTTCAACTAGTCTCCATGTTCCTCGAATGGATATCTCTCTTTATTACACGTCTTTATTAGTTGTAGACAACCTTTGTTTCTCTCATTTCTTTCACCTTTTTACAGATAAGATCTAACAGACTTGTACTTTACTAGTACATTATTTTTTATTATCAATTTTTCATTTTACAACACTGATTTACTTAATGTTTACTACTACTAAAAAAGATGAAGAGATGTTAACCTTCCACTATTAGTAAGTATTCTCTAATTTTGACCTAATAACTTTCTTTATATTCAGCTAATCAATCGAGCGGGTTCACCTAAATATCTAGTAGAAAAAGGAGTAGGTGAGAAAGAGCTAAATATCATGAGAAGTATTTTCACACAAAAAGGTAGGTGACAAGTAGCTTTGCTTCTTTAATACCGATTACATTAGAAAGTATCTTATATAAGTTGATTCTAGTTCTTGTTGTTCGCTTGATTCTAAGGAATAAAGAGAGGTATTGAATATAATTTTCAAGTGAGAGATAGAATTCACCTAGTCGAAAGGAAAAATAGGGTTTCGATCCATTGTGATTCAATTTCTTGAGAGAAAGATCTTTGATATTATGATTTAGTAGATCCAAGTGCTACATAATTTCTCGTTCATTTGAAATAGTATTTTAATAAAAAAAATAGGCAATCTGACCAACTACTATGACTAGATACCCATCTAGAGCACTAGATTAGAAGTAAGCTACCTAGACCATTTTCTGAAGATAGTGAATTGCTCTACATAATCAACACCACTTGACCCCTAATAAATCTTCTTCTAATAGAGATACTAAATAATCCGACCACAAATTGATAGATGTAACGATCCATTCGGTCATTTTTATCTTAACACTCTTTCTTGAACAAATTATCATTCCCATATACTATTTTCGGGGTTTGTGACTTGCGGGGATGGGTGGCACGGTTCCCGAAGTGAGTTAGATATATTTCAGAAGAAAAACCTAAGTTTGAAGTTTATGAAATGAAAAGAGTTGACTCAAAGTTGACTTTTGGGTAAACAGGTTCGTTTTTTAGTTTCGTCGCTTTCGGTAGGTCCGGAACGTCATATATGACTTAGTTGAGTCTTTGATTCATTTCTCGAGTCATTCGATTGTGTTTTGAGTCGTTATTTGCTACTTTATGAAGTTTGGGAAATTTGGAGAAACTTATAGAAAAGTTAGTCTTAGCGTTGTCAGATGGGTATTTCGAGTGCGCGAGCAAGTTTAAAACATCATTTACACTTGGGTAGCATATTTGATTTATGTCCAAGATATCTCGGTGTTGGATAGAGATTTCTTAGTTTGCAACTGTTGCTATTGCCGGTGTAATCGCACAAGCGGTATGTGGCCGCAGCTGCAGAGCCGCTTCTGCGGTAGCTGGTCCGCAGATGCGAGATCTGATGGGATTTGAAAAGGCCACATCTGTGGAGCCTTGTGCACAGATGTGAGCCGCTTCTGTGGTTTCATTTTCACTTTTGTGCATTTTTGTGCATTTTTGTCATTTTAAGTGGAGTCGCTTATGCGGTCATATCTCCGCAGAAGCGAGGCCGCTTCTGTGAGAAAATCTCCACAGAAGCGGGATCGCTGATTCTGAAATATTAAAAAGACCCCAAGTCCAAATTCATTATTCACTTCTCACTTTTTTCAAGTCTAAGCTCGATTTGGGGAGGATTCAAAGGGTTTCCAATCATTCCACTCTTGGGGTAAGATTCTCACTTTAATTCCATAACTTATCTATGTTTCCTTTCATTAATCCATGGTTTGTATCATGTTTTGGGGTGGAAAACCTAGAGTTCATGTTCTTGGTTAAGAGAGTAAAAATGGTAAAATTGGATGCCAAAATTTAGTGTTAAATGATTGATATTTCATATTTAGGGTTGTTAATGATTGGGGAACCTATTGCTAAGCTTGAATTTCTAATTAAATTCCATGATTCCTAAGTGAAATTCTAGAGTTTTCCTAAATTGTTTTTTAATTATTAGGAAAATTGAAGGCCTAAATGTGACTAATTTCTTATTAAACTTAAGGATATGACAAATTAGACCGCGAGTATTTTCTTATTAAAGTTTTGATTTTACCCTTGTGGGTCCGAGGTCGCTTTGAGAGTTGGGTATTCGGTTTTTTTAAAAGGTTTTATCTTTATGATTGTATTTACAATTATGTGTTAACGTAAAATCTATGATATTAGACTATGAACGTTCGAAGGCGCTACGTAAGGGCAAAGCCTTGGCGTGGAACTGAGTTCGTGGCACATGTTCGGCCGAGAGGTAGGCTATGGTTTACTCTTTAGACTCCGATAGATGCATGTAGTTTTTATAACTATTGAGGGGTATTGGACGTGTTGGGGGTCCCTCCTTAGTGACTGTAATGAGCACTTGGGTGGGCACCGATGTACTGTGTTTGAGGGATCATACTTAGGTTGATCCCGACTGCTGTTTTATGGGCTTGTCGCCATATTTTCTTTTATTTGTGATTATGTGTGGACATATCTCATCACTGTATGCCTCTAAAGGTGGATACACTAATTAAATGAAATTGTTGTAACACGGTTGATATTAAAGACACTTGCTTATTCATCTCTTGAACACATGATTTTCATCTCATACTTTTTGATTACTTGTTGATTTACAGTTGCATCCATACACTTATATTATCATGGATACTGAGATGAATTGGTTATGGAATGATGTTTGGTCCGATGAGGCTGAGAAACAAAGGTAAATGATGTTGTTATGAGATGATTTGGATACTGAGATGATATGATATGATATGGCTCGATAAATGAGTATGTGATTGATGCTCTACCAGTCCGATGAATTATTTCGATTGGTTGTTAGTGGTATATGAAATAGCAGAGTCCCCATGGGTCATATCTATGTGACGACGTACAATAGCATGTGTATACCAGGTTGTTGAGAGGTACCTTGCATTTATGCATATCATACATTAACATTCATACTACTTATGTGAGTTATGTCTATTTGGAACTTCTATGTTGAGGTGATTATGTGTTGGACGATAATTGGTATGTTATGAGGTGACTTATATGTTGAGCAATAATTGTGTAGGATTTAGGGAATTTGTGAGTCAACTCAATTTTTATATATGTTACATGTTACACGTCGTTGTCTACCTATGATACTTACGGGGGTACAATGTGTACTCATACTACACTTGCTGCATTTTTATTTTTATGCAGATACAACACCGTCTACCAGTAACGGATCTTGTGGTTGACGTTCGAGACTGCTAACTAGAGATTTCAGGGTGAGCCTGCCATTCCTCAATAACCATGGATTCTCCACTCTCTCACTCCTATCTTTATTTTACTGCTTTCGAGATAGTTTCATACATTATATTCCTTATGATTGTAGTAGCTGTTATACTGTCTAGAGCAGATTTTAGGAAGTGTAATAATTAGATATTGCAGTATTTTATGACTTATTATATATGGCAAGATATTTTAGTATTAATTACTCCTTTTCCGCTTTTAAGTTTTATTTTATGTTGTTGGGTTTTAGAAGTGGTTCGCCTACCAAAGGATATTGTAGGTACCACCATGACTCCTATATAGGGTCGTGACAGTAGGTCTAAAGTACCATTCCGTCAATAAGCTCAGTTCTTCCATAACATAAGGGGCGGGCTAGCACTGACATAGGTGCAATCTAGATCATATTCGAAAGGTTACTAAGACACAACATGAAAAAATAATAGTATTAAGAAACAATCCAACAATATAAAGAAGAGATAGAATTATTGAATTAATACGAGTTATGCCGAACGCTCGAGGCATACCGAAATAAAATGTATATATTTTAAAATCATCGACATGTTAAGATTCAAATATAAATTAATACCTAGTGGTCGGAGATCATTGTGTTTGCACTCGTAGTCCAATAAAGAGATGAAGTAATGATATCTTTCTTTACATTTTGAATGATAAGTTTTGCTTACTCCCTTGCTATGTCTACTAGTGCTCCTGTCTAGAGTGAAGTGAAGGAGAAAAAGTGCCACTGATAGGGGCATATCACAGATCATGGATTGCACTTTGTTCCCCGTTCATTATAAGAAAAAGTACAATCCTTTACAGGATTGTTTGTGAAATTACAATCAATATTTTTTGAATCGGTAGCGTCCTTATATTCATTTTCATACCGTCATTTGTTCCATATACTTAATGAATGAAGTTTTTTTTGTGTCTATATATGTATATATGTATGTGTGTGTGAGAGAGAGTGGGTGTGTCTACTCTATATGCATATAGATCAAACTAGAAGAACAATGTTTTCTTGGTTTCTTAAAACACACACATATATATATATATATACACACACTTTTCGTGTTATGAGAGCTAATTCAATCCGAATTTCTATTTCTTATCAGGTGATTTCGTGATTTTTTAAAAACTTATTTTCTTCTTCAGAATTTAGACTCTAAGTGTTCATAGGTTCAAGTTTCTGTGTTCGCATGAATGAAGAGTAATGTACAATAAAAAGCTCCTAAGTTGGTGATTGGTCCTTCTCGTAATCTTGGTAAGACGTTGATCTCTACTTTTTTTGATGGATCGAGTTATGGAGGAGGGAGAAGGACATTGTTTATCGCTTTCCTGAAATGCTTTTATGAATATTCTCCAATGTCCCATCAATTCATGAAACATGACAAATAGATGATTAATCATATACTTTGAAAAGAAATTGAAGACTAATATTCATTGATATCAATCACAATCACTGATTAAGAATTCCTCAAAAAGTCAAGGATTAGAACCTTTAAATGAGATAGTGCTTCAAAAGGGAAGAATTTGCATCAATATCTCAATTTCAATTCCAAATATAGGTGATATCGTCTAAAATAATTCTTATGTAAAGATAAAATAGTCGATGTAATATAATAACCCAACATGGAGCTGGGATCGAGTCCCACAAAAACTCTGATGTAGTGGGTGTTACTTATGTGCAAAACTCTATTTGAAGACTCAATTCATGTGAAAAATATTTTCTTTTTATATTAACGAGCAATTACTAGTTATGTCGATTATCAAACACTAAGAAAGAAATTAAAAATGAAGGATTTCTATCAATTAAAAGAAAGCCTAGGATTATAACCTTGATGTTGTGTGTTTAGCTAATGAGTTTTCCTATCTTGCCTAATTTCTTTGACTTAACTATCATAGTCCAATTACAAGTTATCCATTGAAGTTTTCAATTCAAATGAGTATATCCCAAATAGTTCTTAAAGAAATGCTTTAAGAATAAATTATTAATGACCCAAGTCAGAAATTTCCTATTCCTAGTTCAATTATATTACTTGCAATTAATTTCTTAATTAATTATTCATATTCCTTGCTACTTGTAATTACTCAATTCAATTTCGGCCTTTCTATGTGAGAAACTAGATATATAAGACTTAATCTAGTGTTCGCAATCATTATATTAACAATAAAAAATGTAAATAAGTAGATAATCAAAATCTAAATATAAATAATAAAAATAATCAAATACCTATTAGTATCAACACCATGAAAGTCTACAATCCCCATATACGGATTTAGTTATACTTAAAATAAACACGTAAACGATGAAGATAAACATTCTTGATAAAAAGGAGGAGCCAATATTTAAATTTTATGGAGCAATCCCCTAAAAATGGAAAAAACATTCTCTCTCAAGTAGTTAAAGCTTACTCTAACACTTTTTTCAAAGCTGAAAAGATGTCGGATATGTAAAGCAGTACGGGAAGTAAATAAATATTACAAGTGTTCGAAAGGATAAACGAATTGTCAATATTCAGAACTGCCACAAAATTGTTGAGTCTTGAATCTTGATAACTTGAAATCAAGAAACACTAAATCTGGATTGTTACAACTGTGTGCTGAGTCGAATGATGGCACTCTGTCTTTAAGACAAGATTGCCCCGTATATATGCTTTTACGTTAACGGGCAATAGTCTCTCAAGATAAAACAACACTTTAATCAACACTACAAAGCAAATAGGTTGAGTATGACGAAGAAAACAAATACGAATCGACTTGCTGAAGAAATGGAAAAAGAAGGAAGAGTTTCTATTTTTCGTCCCAACGTTACTGCTCACGTTTTGGACTGTGTTTTACTCTTCTGTTTGTCTCTGTGTATATATTTATGTATGTGTGTCATATTCTGTTCACTTTCTGTATCACACAATTGAGCCAAAAGGCATCAATATATAACATAAGGGGAGACTTCTCAACTGCCAAGACATGATTGTTAATGACCATTGAAGGAGGGAGTAAATAGCCAAGTAATGGCTGTTTATGGCCATTGAAGGAGGGAGTAATTCAGCCAAGTATTGACTGTTAATGGAGGGAGTTAATCAGTCAAGTAATGGCTGGTTAATGCAAATTAACGCCCCCAAAACTCAACTCCAACGGTAGGCAGAAACTTTCTGCCTTCTGTCGTTCCCAAATTCAACATTCCAGAAACTCCAGGGACCAAACTGTAAATATTAAACAATTTGGGGTCCAAAGAGATAATACCAGAAGAAGCCCAAGACCTAAGACCCGAGACCCGAGACCCGACCAGACGGGATGGGGGGGGGGGGAGGGGCGGCGGCGGCGTGCATGTGGGCTTAGTCTTGAACCCAAGCACATCTAGGTCCTCCCTCCTTTAAACACATGAGTTACCCCTTGTGGTCTCAAACCCTTAGCCAATTTAGAGACTTATAAAGAGAGCAATTCTTCCTTTTCCCACCGATGTGGTAGATTTGTCCCACACCATATTTTCATGCCTCAAACACCTTACTTCGTGGACCAATATTTCTTTCATTTCTCAACGAAATTTGACGATTCTTGGCCCTACGGTCATCTACTCACTTAGTAGATTATGCACGTGTGAAGAGACAAAGCCTCCAACATGCGGAACCCTAGTGTTTAATTCATTAAATATGGGTGGACATACCTCCCCATCAAAGGCAAATTTCCAACAAAAGATACCCAAAAAATGACATACAATAGTATTTATAGTGTTACAAAATATTTGACAAAAAGGCTCCTCCAAAATGCAAACATGGAGACGTTTAAAATCACAGTCCACGTCTGATCAACTTTGCTTCAGATATTAAGTCTTCAAATTATTATCCATCTTGTAGTTGATCGAGGAGCCAATTCAAATTGTGAAGGTGAACAAAATTCAAATATCACCCAATTGAGGAAAATTGTGGAGACATTTGGCAATCGTCTCCATGTTTTGCTATTTTTCTTCAAATGTAGTTCTCATCAATCGTCTAGTTGATTTCAATCATGGAGTGCAAAAATCTAATGTTTCTTAGCTCCTTTCAATCATGGAGATGTTTGGAATCATTTCCATGTTTGCCTAATTTTCTTCAGGTCTCAGAATTTACCTTTTGAAATCTTTGAATGCAACTAGACATTTCAAATTGTCTCACATTTTTGTCTTGCTTTCTCACTTTTTAACGTTTTTATCCAAACTTGGTGCTCCTTCAATCATTTAGATGCATTCTCTATATTTTGATCCTTTTGAGTTCATACACGTGAAATATACCAAAGTCGCTATATGCTATTAAATCTTACTTAAAAAGGACAAAATTTAAGTAAAGACACTGTCTTCAAATGACGATCTAGGGTTAAATGAGAAAATCGAATAATGTGGTATATTGGGTCACTTTAGTTTTGTAATGACCTGTCCGGTCATTTTTATCTAAAGATCCTGATTTGACTATGTTATCCTTCCCATAGACTCAGTGTGAGGTTTGTGATGCACGGAGATGAGTTGCACAGAGCCCGAGGTTCATTTATCTGATTTTCAGATGAAAAATCCAAAATAAGAATCTTAGAGTTGATTAGTTTGACTCAAAGTTGATTTTTAAGTAATTGGGTTCGTTACCAAATTTCGTCACTTCCGGTAGTTCCGGAGTATCATTTATGACTTAGTCGAGTCATTGGTTCGCTTCCCGAGGCAATCAGATGCACTTTGTGGTTTTATTTGTGAAATTGTGATATTTGGTTATTTCAGGCGATTCTTTAGAGAAGTATGTCTTAGCTCGGTTAAATGAGAAATCCTAGGGCGCTTGTGAGTTTGTAGCACCGTTTACCCTGGGGTAGCATATTTGGTTAGTATCCGAGAGGTTCCGGGAGTGTTTCGGGTGTTTGGTGGAAGTCTTGAAGTATTCTAGTGTTGCTGGTGTCTGGTGTCCGCACCAGCGGGTGGTGGGCCGCCTCAGTAGAGGTTGACTCGTAGATGCGGACCTTGAGTGATTGTGAGGTTTCTGCCTATGCAGAGATTTCCTCGCAGAGGAAATGGTGTGGGCCGCTTCAGTAGAGGTTGACTCGTAGATGCGGACCTTGAGTGATTGTGAGGTTTCTTCCATTGCAAAGATTTCCTCGCAGAGGCAATGGTGCCTCTGTGGTAGTTCTCTCGCACCGGGCCCTAATGGGGTAAATTATTATTTCCGCCTAAGCAGACATTTTTGTTGTGGCGAGGCCGCCTCTGCGGGATCTATTCCATCGGTACGGGATCGTTGTTTCAGGCAAATTCTTAAATGCCCAAAATCAATTCACTTCCCTAAAATATCTTATCTCGATTTTAGAGCTTGTTTGGGGGAATTTTCTCGAGGAATTCCATTTGATTCATCATATAAGGTATAATTCCCTTTTTTTTTTATCATCGTTGTCTTTTAAATACTAGTTTAGACTTTATTTGGGGAAGAATAGTTGTAAGCTTCCATGGAAGGTTAAGAGAGTTAAGCCTTTGATTTGTGGTTGAATTATGGATTAGATGATCATGATTTGTATGAATAAGTGTTGATTACTGATAGGTGACTATGTTGTATTAATTAATTTGGGATTTGAAACCTTTTCTAAATTGGGGAAAAATCAAGGGTTTGTAAATTGAGGCTTTTCTTAAATTATGCAATTGAGGATTCAATTGGGGTTAGTTTTTCAATTAACTTAAGGATATAACTAGTTAGCATGTGTTAAAGCTTTTTGAGTAATAAAGTTCAGATTTTGACACTGTTGGCCCGGGGTTGGTTTTGGGTGTCTTTGGTATGTTTGAAGGACTAAGTCCTTGTGTTGTGTATTAACTTAATATTAACGTATTGTCTATGTGTGTTAGACTATGATTACTAGGAGGCGCTCTGGAAGGGCAAGGCCAGCGCTGAGAGTTGATTGTACGTGGAATCTGCTCGGCTCTGAAGTAGGGTACAATTTCTTCTTCTTAGACTCTGATAGAAATATGTAATTAGTTATAAATATTGAAGGGTATTTGGGCGTGTTTTGGGGTCCCACCCAAACTGTTGTGATGAACGTTTGGGTGGGTACCGATGTTTAACTGTGATGATGGGTGATTTGGGGAATCAACCTTAAGCTGATTTCAAATGTTGTTGACTGGGCTTATCGCCATACTTGCTATTGTTGTGTTTATTTATCATACGTACATTCAATATCATATCCTGATTGTACTTAGATTACGTGTTATTGAACTCTAGAAGCATGTGATATTCATCTCTTATACTTGGTTGGACCTCATATCATCATGATTTCTTGTTTTGTATTATCATCTACATTCAAACACTCATGGTTATGATGATATTGAAATGAGAGTGGTATGGAAATACTGTGGGTCCAAGAGACCGGCAAGGTAAGAATACTTATGAGATTATTGGCAACATTGAGATGATAATGATACGCGGGGAATGGGTTGCACGTCTGCAATAATTATTATTTAGCCAAGAGCTGAGCTTCATTGAGAAATTCTGAAGGAGTATATGAACTTCACGGGTCCCTCATGGGTGTGCAGTTCATAGAAATTGAACGCCTGTATACTGGAGATGAACAGTACCAGGCATATGCATTGCATTCATATCATATATACATCATTTCATTTATTATTTGTTGATGGATTAAGTGTTGGACTGGTTACTGATGACTTGATTGAACTCTTGGATAAATAAGGATTGTTAATTGATAATTTGATACTTGAGATTTTGTTATTGTATTTTTCTGGAACTGGGGTAACTTATATGATTATGAAACCTTATATGAACAGAGTGATTTGTTAATTTAGTGAACTATTATGCGGACAATATGGCTTATTTGGGTTATTAAACCGTTTTGAATAGGATTAATTAGTGTCAACTTGATATTTATCTCTACGGGGGTACGTTGTGTACTCATACTACACTTGCTGCATTCTTTTTGGATATAAATACAACTCATTCTACCAGTTCGGGACCTCGAGTTTGAGTCCGAGCCTGTTGATTATCAGTATTCATGGTGAGGATGCTACTTTCCGGAATTCCTTGGATGCTCCTATCTCTTTTCTTGTCTTTTATTTAATTCTGAGAGACATGTTCAGACATTCGTACTTATTGTTAAACACTTGGCTTATGTTGTCTTTGTTTAGACTTGTATCGGTTTAGAGTTCTTGTATTGTCAATATGATTCTCAGATTTATCTCTCTGCATTTTATGTTATGATCAGATAGTTTACTTAAGTATGTTGTTATTTTCTGCACTTCTTTCTTATATCATGTTAATGATTGGGTAGTGGTTCGCCTACCCGTGGGAACAACGTAGGTGCCACCACGACTCCTTAAAGAGGATCGTGACAATTTTAGGATCAGAGCTTTAGGTTAAATGATCTTAAATACAAGAGCTATGTCTATTATAGTCTTGCGGATCGATGCGGAGACATCCGTACTTCATTCCTTTCGTGCTAATTGAATCAAATTGATATCTGACCTTTGTTCCTATTCTCTCACAGATGGTGAGGACTCATTCCTATGCAGCGAGAGAGGAGGCATCGGCACCTGCACCTGCAGTGCGTGATCGTGGTAGAGAAAGTATTCAGGGCTGAGGAGCTGCACCGACTCGGGGTGGATCATAGAGAGCCGATCAGAATCATGCTAGATCAATTTCTCCTGAGCCATATATTGAGCCTCAGGATGAGCAGTTGGATGAGGAGATGGGGCCAGCCCAGGATCAGCCCGAATTTATAGCTACTCTGATCCTACAGGACACTTTGGTCATATTATTGAGTGTGCTTGATGGTTTTGCCCAGGCGAGCGTGGATCCGACCACTCCAGGTGGGTCATGCACCTGAGTGGGAGAGGTACAGACTCCCAAGTTTTGAACTCTCAGGGTTCAGGCAACTGCTATGTCAGTGCCCCATATTGATGAGGTCTCGGCACCCGTGTTTGGTCCCCGACCGATTGCAAAGACAACTATGACCCATGATGAGCGGAAGATATGAGAGCATTTTTCCAATATGAAGCCTCATGTATTTTATAGTCAGCCCGGGAGGATGCGTATGAGTTAATTGTGAGCAACCATGAGATGAGACATATTTGGGTATCGTTGAGTCACACAGAGTCTGTTTTGTAGCCCTTCAGCTTATGGGAGATGCAAAACAATAGTGGAGAGCTTATGTTGATTGTCGACCAGCAGGGTCAACTCCACTGTCTTGGGTTAGATTTTCTCAATTTTTTTCTAGAGAAATATGTGCCTCTTAGCTTGCGTTCGAGCAAGCGTGATGAGTTCTAGAGGTTGGAGTTGCGGGGTTTGACAATTGCAAATTATGAGACTCACTTCCATTCTTATCGCGCTATGCTACGTCGTTGCTACCTACTAAGGCTGAGCGAGTTAGATGTTTTGTGAGAGGTTTGAGTATTCTCCTTCAGTTGGCTACATTATAGTTGGTGGACATTGGGGTTTCCTTTGAGGCAGTAGCAGAGCACATAAGGATAGTTGAGTTTGTGAGGGGTAAGCTGCTAAGAGATAAGCCCAACAAGAGGGCGATGCGATATGTACAGTTTAGTAGGTCTACTTCTGTGCTTATGGACATATAGGTAGATTTCAGTAGTTGTAGCCAAACCGACCGGTTGAGGCAGCGCTACAGATTACAGATAGTGTCTTTGTGGAGAAAAGTGGTTATAGTGGGGGCCAGTCTTTGAGGGGTTCCCAGCCTCGGTATTCTTATCGTGGTGGTTATTTGGGTTTTTCTGTCTATTTAGCAACCCTCAGCGACTAGGACTTGTTACAACATTGGTGAGATTAGACATTTCAAGAGAGAATGCCCCAGATTGGTATCGAATACATCCCGTGCACCGAGGACCCCATCACAACCATCCAAGAGTGGTAGTCAGGTTAGCAGAGGAGGATCCCAGTCAGGCCGTGGTGGCCAGAGTAGTTGCAGTGGATCTCAAAAAGGGAGAGATGGGGCTCGTTCAGGCTGGGTCGACTATCAGGGTACTCAGTCCGATAGAAGACACACTCATTGTTATGCTTTCCCTGGTAGTCCAGAGACTGAGGCATCAGATGCGATTATCACATGTATTATCTCATTAAGTCATCGGTCTGATTTAGTGCTATTTGATCCGGGGTCTACGTCTCTTATGTGTTTGCCTACTTTTCTGCTGATTTGGATATGTGGTGTGATATGCTAGAGGCCCCTATTTTTGTGTCTACACCAATTGGTGATTCTGTGATTGTAGATAGAGTATATCGACTTTGTGTAGTTACTTTCATGGGGTACGATACTTGGGTAGACTTGGTCATTTTAGAAATGGTTGACTTTGATATTATTCTAGGGATCGATTGGCTATCCCTGTACCATGCGATTCTAGACTGTCATGCTAGGAAGTTGGTGGACAAGGGTTGTCTGGTGTACACTGCTCATATTCTAGATACGAATGTGGAGACTCCTTCCCTTGAGTCAATTTTGGTAGTTAGTGAGTTTGTCGAGGTCTTCCCATCGGATTTACCGGGTATACCGCCAGACAGGGATATTGAGATCTGCATTGATCTTGAGCTGGGTACTCGACCTATTTGTATTCCTCCATACCGTATGGCTCCGACAGAGCTAAGAGAGTTGAAGGAGCAGCTGTAGGATTTCTAGCTCCATATATTTTCTGCAAGAGGTCTTTATGTCTTCTTTTTATGTACTAGGGAGTGAGATATTTGAAATTTTATTGATGTATCCCATACTCCCTCTTCATAGGCTTTTGGTACGAGTAGTATTTTCCTTATGCTTTGTCAGGTGTTGAGTCCTCTTCTCATGCTCTAGTTTCCTAATATATTGTCCTTTCATGTTCTCTTAGATATGAGTTTTAGGAACCCATTTAGTGTTGGGTTCTATTTGGTGCGAGTATGACTCACTATGTGCTTAAAGTGATGGACCGTATTTTCTCCTTTCATATGTTCCTCAACCTGTTGTCTTCTTTTGGCTACACTCAGCTTGACTCTACATGCCTTCTATGTGTGTCAATAGTCTTAGTAGAAGCATTGGACGTTAAATAGATCCTTTTTGTTGTTTGTTTTTGTTTCTTTGAACTTTAGGCCTGGTTTGCAATTATTTGCTTCTTGTGCATGGAAAGTATTGTTTCAGAGTGCGTGTTATTCCCGTGCAGATCAACCTTGATATTCTCTGTTATTTCCCTCAATTATTTCAGTGCTTTTCTGACTTCACTTTTGCCATGGGGAGGTGTGGCTAGAATTTTCTAAATTCCAAGTCTAGCTTTTTCATTCCACAGAGAGAGGACATGTTCTTAAGATTTTTGTTTTCACTTATCAAGTTCTCCTTTTCATCTTCCAGGCTTTTGTGTCTTCTCTTGAGGATGTTATATTCTAGCATCAGTTAATTCCTTTTAATATGAGAGTTCTCCAGCATATTGAGGATAATTTGTGTCACCCTTTCCAACTTTATTTTGGAGTAATTGTAAATTTGTTCCCTCATTTTTGAGAAGAACTTCCTACTGATATACTTACATTTATCATCTTCATCACCCTAGGCGAATCTTTTCAGAACATGTAATGTTGTGGGGTCATCCATTGTTCCTTTCGTGTCAGCTATTGATACAGGGGTTTACTCATCATTCATCATGGTATGATTCTTTTCTTCCCATTCTCGAGCTGATGAATCTTTCATAGAACCTTGATCTCCATCTTCAATATATAAATTGGCCATTAGTGCGAGATCATCCATGTCTTCCGTTGAGGGTTGATCATTATAATTTTGGTCAGTCTTTGATATTTTCTCTTCTGTCTCATCCTCTAATTCCTTTAGTGTCTGGAGATTAGTTTCTTGAGTATTTCTGAGGGCAAGTCTTCATCAGAGATTTCTTTTTTATTCTTGCTTAGTAGGACACTCTTTTCTTCTCCTATAATTCACTTGAAGAATTTTCCATCTTTGTTTCGCACTCATGCATGAGAGAATTTGGTTGTGTATGGCTGGAGCAATAGCTTTGATAAGGAATTCTTTTTCTTTGACATTTATATCACAACCTAAATCACGGGTCATGATGACACCTACATTATCCCACCGATAGACAAATCATCCCTCATTTTTTCAAAATACAAAATCTCAAGTAAAACGAACAAAATTAAGTAAATAAGATTTTATCCAAATATCAAATAAGATAAATACTGAAAAGTCAAAGTGCAATCCATATCCCAAAATTGGATCTAAATCGTGCAAGAGCAATAAATATGTGTGATACAAATTCCAAAGGACGAAATAAACTGTCTTTGGAAATCAAGTACAGAAAGCAAATAAGAAGAGAGTTCCAGGGGCCATGGGTCGGCCATGTAGCTCACCCTAAAAGTATCGAATGCCTTGCCTTGGGATCAGCCACGAGGTCTCGAACTGGATCCAAAATTTGTATCTATGAGTACAAACCACTAGTACCTCATAAGTAGCATAGTCTGACAACTAAGAAACAAACATATATAATATAAAGACTGACAGGATACACATGTTGAATTAGAATATTTATTCCCTTAGATCACAAGATTCCCAAGTTCACATTCAAATTAGGTAACACTTCATTCCTTTTTTATTTGGCCATAAAAACTTAGTCTTTATCAAATACAAAGGTCAAAGCTTAGGTATTTATCAATTATAAGTATAAAGTTTACACTTTTTTCACTAATTTCATATAAATGTATCACAATTCAACAAAGTCAATCAAGAATAGTATAAATGCAAGTAATATGCAATGCAAATGGCGAATACAACCTGATACACACATGCTATCGATCATTTCATCTAGTCATGACCCATGGGAAACTCGCGAGGTCCATATACCTCTCACTATCATTCGACGTTTATCCCTCGGAGGTCGAGAATCATATCATAGCTTATTAGCTCTTATCATATCATGTCATATTCTATCACATCACATCATATCACTCGAAATTATTTCCCTTCAGACTGCATGTATTATTCTTACCACTTTTCCGACCTCATCACACCATCTCGTACCTCAATCAGTGACTCATTTCAATAGTATGTATGTATGTATGAATGAATCTAGCATGCATAATATCATATGGCACGTACAGATATGGTAAGCGAGGGTCATGCCATCACATGTTAGCAATTAAATTTCAGAAATGGTTCTTTTTTTATGGTATTTACAAGATGTAGAATGATGAATATGGATCGGAATCTAAATCACAAATATAACTCAAACATGGCTAACATAGCCCACATAAGCAACAATCATACCAAGCCAGTGGATTTATCACCACCTCCAATGTTAAAAATCTCACATGCATATCCTATTAAAATATATATTTTATATACACATCTTCAATCGGAATTGAAAAGAGTAAGCCATAACCTACATTGAAGGCCGAGAAACCATGAACTCCTCAAGCAACTGCCTTTCCTTTACGACACAAGTTGAATCGATTCGAATCTATCAATTATACGATCTATATGAGTATACGAGTCTATTGATACCTATATTGCTATACTTTTACCCAGACCCCAAAACACACCCTAAATAGTCAAACTTGAGCCTCAAGGGAAAAATTAGAATTTTATTTCAAAATTGGTTTACCCATAGCGTAATTAGTCTAAATCCATAAAATGATATAAAACCATCAATGAATCGACCTTGAATCGAAGAAATATATGATTTCTACTCTAGGGCAAAAAACCTCAATGTCCAACCTAAAATCACGGATTAGAACACTAAATAATAGAATAATCAATAGAGAACATCAAAATGAGAGTTAGAATCTTAACCTTCTTCAAAACGAGTTGATAGACTTCCAAATCGCATAAATTTGAGCTATAGAACTCCAACAATGGTGAAACTACCCTTATTTCTCGATTCTGCTCATTTTTAACAACTGAAGCACTATTGGCTCGATCAAGGTGGGCCAACGTGATTGCGCTAAACCTGAAAAACTCAAGCTAGCACGATCACACAGACCTAGCGCGGTAGCGCTGACCAAAATTTTCCCCTCGAGCGCGATCGTGCACCTTTAGCGCGATAGCGTTGCCTTGCCTTACTTCCTTCAGCGTGATTGCACACCCGTAGCGCGATTGCACTGACCAATTTCTCACCCTTCAGCTAGATTTTTCCCAATGTGCATGATTACACTGACTATCTCTCATTACTTTAGTGCAATTGCGCTCTCTCAGAGCGATTGTGCTCACAGAAGATGTCAGAAATTTCTAGTGTCTTCAAGTCTTTAAATTAACACCCAAAGCTCATTCGGAACCTCCTGAACACAAACCAAATATGAATTTTGATCATAAAAATGCTACAAACCTGCTCGTGCACTCGGAAATCCCAAAAAGGTCATCTTGACCCAGTGTTGACCAAGTTCTACTCTAATCCTTAAGTTTCTAAATTCTCAACCAATGACTCGAAACACACCCCAACGCCCTAGGACCTAAACCAATGGATCGACTATGTCATAAATGATATTCTAGACCTAAGGGAATCAATAAAACTTAGAAAATGACACAATTACCTCGATGTTGACTTTAGTCTAGCATAATCATTTACTTAACTTAAAAACCTCTAAAAACACCAAATTCAATCTAAAACACGCCTAATCGCCTTGAGAAGTGCGCCACTCATCCCCGCAAGATCTAAATACTAAGTTGAAGCCACGATAAGTGAATTTTGGAAGAAAAGGCCTAAAAGTACTAAACAACCAAACTGATCGTTACAATTTAACTGAGAAATCTTCATATCTTCTCTCTTGTGTGGCACACAGTTTCTGGGATTAGTTCCTTCATCTTTATTGACCTGGGCTGAAGGTAATCTTTGTCCATCTTGAATTATATCCCAAACCTCTATGTGTTAAGAGATGACAAATTCCTTCATTTTTTATTTCCACCATTGATACTGTTTTCCGTGGAAGTATGATGGTCTTGTGATTTATTGGTCTTCTTGGAATATAGGATATTTATCCATATTTCAAGGTGCTAGCTTTTGTAGAAAGATCTAGTTCTGATGTCACTTGTTAAAATCCTTTGCACTCACAGAACCAGGTTCTTTGAGCAAATACACAAGAAGGTTAATTGTGGAATAGTAAATAAACACAAGAATTTAGCGTGAAAATGCTCCTTACTCAAGGGAGGATAACCCATGACCTACCTAGTAGGAATTTGTCAAACTCTTTACTAAATGAGCCCAACAAATTTAAGGCTTATAATCTTACTTGCAATACCTAAGAAATTGTTCCAAATAGTCCCGCCTCTACCCTCTTAATGCTCAACAGTTTCAAACTACTAGCAACACTTCAATGACTCTACCTAATAAAAAACACCCCTTAAAATTCAATCCCAAACACCTATTACACAATTCTCGCAAAGGTAAACAGATGGAACTACAACTAAAACCTAACTATTAAATCTAAAGAACTTAATAATAAATATTGATAAGCTCGAGTTATTTGTTGGTGTGTAGTTGGATCTCTAGAGACTCAAGTGTTGACTCCGCTCACTTTTTGCCTCTCACTGGATATGTGTGGTTGTGGTTAAGCTCTAAATCTTGTTTGTGCTGTATTTATATAGAAATAGTTGCCGCCTTGTCTTGTTCGAATCCAACCAAGTATTGATTTCATAATTGTACCAAAAAACTAATCCTTGTTTGACTTGGATCTCCTTTTTTCTTGTATGTGCGTCAACTTCTTGTTTTCCTACTTCAATTCTAATTCTATATTGTCTAACTTATGGTAAGGATTATATATAGTTATAATCTAAATACTCATAGAATAGGAATGAGTCAAATTCTAATTCTCCTAGTAGGTTATAAAATTACTCTTCGACAGTCTCTAATGTACCTCGACAAGGATCGGTTCCTCTGATATTGTGACTACTTCACTGAATCCTTTGGAGATTTGTTTGAACTTTTGGTTCTTCAATGTATTCCTTATAACTCCCTTATACTTGATTGTATTTGGATACATTATTTATCAAAATGTCATTTTAAGCTCATCAACATTATTGAGTCAACAACTACTACCAGTGTAGATCCACAAACTGAAGGTATAAATTATATAGAAACCTTCTCACTAGTGGTCAAAATTACTACTGTCAAATGTTTTCTCTCTTTTGCTAATAAGAGAAATTGGACAAGTGTATCAGTTGGATGTAAACAATGCATTCTTCATGGTGATCTATCTATAGAGGTCTACATTAAGATACATCATAAGTTAAGTATTTCTTCTAGTTCTGCGGTGGTTTTTCTGTAGAAGCGAGCCGCTTCGGCGAGGTCGATTCCGTCGAAGTGAAATCTCTGTATCAGACCTAGAATTAAAAAACCTATTTCGAAATCATTTTCCATATTCCATCATTTGAGAACTAAGCTCGGTTGGAAGGAAATTTTGGAGGCTTTCATCATTATTCACCTTTGGGGTAAGATTCTAACCCATTTCCATTACTTTATCATGTTTATGTCTTTAAATATAAGATTTATTCCATATTTTGGGTAGAATAAATCTAGGGTTTATGTTAGAGAATAAAAGGCCTAAATTCATGCAATTAAGGACTAAGATTGGATATTTATGATATGATAATGTAGATATGAGTTGGGTAATGATAGTATGACCTATTACAATGCTCAGTTATTGATTTGATTTCATGAATTGTTGGAAGGATTTATAGGGTTAGCCTAAATTTGGGTGTTTTAAGATTAAAAGGCAATTGAAAGCCTGAAAGTGATTAGATTCTTAATTAACTTAAGGATAAGAGTCATTTGATCACTTTCATGATTCTAGAACGTTAAATTTCTGATTTTACCCTTGTGGGCTCGGGATCGATTTGGGAGTCGGGTATTTAATTTCTTTGAAAGGCTATGCTTTTGTATGTGTATTAGAATACTTTGTTAACGTAGAATCTATATATTAGACTATGATCGTTCGAAGGCGCTTCGCAAAGGAAAGGCTTTGGCTGAGGATTAGAGGTTCGTGGCACTTGTTCTGCTCTAAGGTATGCTACAATTTACTTTTCTAGACTTCGATAAAAGCATGTATTGTATATGTATATATATTGATGGGTATTGACCATATTGGGGGTCCCATTTAAGCATGTGTGATGAGCGCTTGGGTGGGTACCTGTATTGAACTATGTTAAGGGTTGTTTTGGGGAATCATACTTTGGGTTGATTCCAACTGATGTTATGTGGGCTTGTCGCCATTACGTGAGATTGTCGCCATTGGTTGATACTTGTTCTACTTACTCATCACACATGCCTTATAATATGAAAGACTGGTTATGTGGAATTATGTATTGTTGATAATTCTGAGACATGTGTTATTCATCTTTTGAACTTGATTGCATCTCATACTTTATGACTACTTGCCTTATTACTGTTGCATTCATACACTCATAATTATGCTGATATTGAATTGGAATGGCATGGAATGATGTGAGTCCAATAAGACTGGAAAGGAAAGGTAATGATACTAATATGAGATGGCTTAGAAACACTGAGATGATGGTGATTATTGATATGGCTCGACAAATGAGTTTGGACTCTAGTCAGACCGAGTTATTTCTGGCTAGCTGTGAGAGGTATATGAACGTCACGGGTACCTCATGGATCACTTTTATATGACAAAGACTTATAGAGTATGTATACCGATTGATGGAAAAGTACATTGCATTTCATTCATTCATATACATGGTATTCATGATAATTGTACTTGATATTGAATTGTATTATGATAAGGTGAATCCACATTGGTTGTACTTCTGTGATTCTGAGTTGTTTAAATGTTGAACCATAGATGTGATTGAATGTGGCTTACATGATATATCAAACTGTGTAGATTACGATTATTTGTGTGTCAACTTGATATTTATGTTCGTTACGTGTATTCCGTTGTTGTCAGCCTATGATATTACTGGGGTATGTTGTGTACTCATACTACACTTGCTTCATTCTTTTTTGGATACAGATACAACATCGTCGACCAATACCGGACCACGTGGCTGAGTCCGAGCTTGGTAGACTTTAGTATTCGGGCGAGACTGCACATCCTCAGCATGTCCCGGATGCTTCTTCATTATCTCCTGTCTTTATTTGTGTTTATGAGACAATTTCAGACTTATTCAGACACTTCTTTTATTTCGATTTAGTGGCTCTTGTACTGACAGACTAGATCTTTGAAAAAATGTAATAATTAGATATTCGGTATTTGGTTACTTTATTTATTTTTATGGAAAGACAATTAAATTAACTATTTCTTCTATTTCCGCTTTATGTATATCGTTTATGTTATTGGTTTTGGGGAATAGTTTGCCTACCGATGGAAAAAGTGTAGGTGCTATCACGACGCTCGAAATGGGTCGTGACATCATTCTAGCAAAAATATTTTTTCCTTATCATCCATATTGTCGTAGTTGTTTGTGTAGATGATATACCTTTTGCTACTGATGATGATATACTTGAAATGGTGTCTTTAAAGAATCTTTTGGACCATCAGTTCAAAACAAAGGTTCTTGGGATTGTCCACTAATTTTTGGGTTTAGAAGGCACTTAATATCCTCAAAGTCTAATGGTAAAGTAGCACAAATACACCACTGACTTTCTTGAAAAGTTTCATTGTCTTGATGCTACTTTAGTGGATTCTTCGCTAGAACTTCTTTTAAGTTGTTGCCTGATGGAGGAGAACCATCATCTAATCCAACAATGTATATGAGATTGATTAGAAAGTTAAAATTTCTGCAATATATCAAACCTGATATTTCACTTTCTATTCAGTTATTAAGTCAGTTCTTCACTTATCCTAGAGCCCTTCACATGGTAGGAACTTTGCATGTTCTGTGACACATGCTGAATAATCAAACAAAGGGTATCTTACTTAGTAACTCACTTGATTTTTTCTTTGAGGCTTAATCAGATTATGATAGGGCTGCATGTCCCATCTATAAGATATCTATTACTAGGTATTACATCATACTCGGGGATTGTCTTATTACGTATAAATTAAAGAAGCAACCAACTATATCTATTCTCATCCTATTGAGTATAGCGTCTTAAGAAAAGTAGTCGTAGAAATTATTTGGCCGGTGCGTATTTTTTGTGACATTGGCATTTCTGTTCAACAACCTGTGCCAATATATTGTGACCACCAGACTGCAATCCACGTAGAAAAGAACCTTATTTTAATGACTGCACCAAATATATAGAAATTGACTTCAGTTTATGTGAGTCCAGTTATCTTTTGGTTTAATTTCTCTCAGTTCT
The DNA here is from genome assembly GCA_029783415.1 of Anisodus acutangulus. Taxonomy (NCBI): domain Eukaryota; kingdom Viridiplantae; phylum Streptophyta; class Magnoliopsida; order Solanales; family Solanaceae; genus Anisodus; species Anisodus acutangulus. The sequence goes on from CM056492.1 coordinate 37,427,023, forward strand.
GTATCCAATATGCACAATTGGTAGATATTCTTACAGAAAACATTGCACTAGTGTAGGGCTGCTTATCGGGTAAATCGAGTGGATAATTACGTTTAATAATTTGATTTATCGGTTATCGGCTTTTAAATGTATTAATCCGCTAGCCAACCGTTAAAATATCGGTTGATCGGATATGGGGTTAGAAATTATCGGGCAGTGTATCGGCTAAATCTAAGAGAGAATGAAAGTTTTGAAGTTGACTTTGTTCTAAGGTTGAAAATGTCCCATCTTAAAGTTTTCTTGATAACTTTAGAAGCTAACATTTCAATACATTCATCAGTACGAACTGTTGGATATTGTAAAGCAGTACCGGAAGTAAATAAATATTACAGTGTTCGAAAGGATAGACAAATAGGCCAATGTTCAGAACTGCCGCAAGCTTGTTGAGTCTTGAATCTTGATAACCTGAAATCAAGAAACACTAAATCTGGATTGTTACAACTGTGTGCTGAGTCGAGTGATGGCACTCTGTCCTTAAGACAAGATTGCCCTGTATATATGCTTTTACGTTAAACGGGCAATAATCTCTCAAGATAAAACAACACTGTAATCAACGCTACAAAGCAAAGAGGTTGACCCTGACGAAGAAAACAAATACGAATCGATTTGCTAAAGATATGAAAAAGGAAGGAAGAGATTCTGTTTTTCGTCCCAACGTTACTGCTCACGTTATGGACTGTGTTTTACTCTTATGTTTGTCTCTGTGTATATATTGTGTCTCTGTTTCTGCTGTGTATATTTTGTGTTTTTCCTCGTGTTACACAATTGAGCCAAAAGGCATCAATATATAACATGAGGGAGGGACTCCTCAACTGCCAAAACATGGTTGTTAATGGCCATTAGGGAGGGCTACTAATGGCAGGTTTATGGTCATCAGTGAGACTGTTTATGGTCATAGAAGGAGGGCTGATTATGGAGGAGTTAATCATCTAAGTAATGGCTGGTTAATGCGCACTCACGTCCCCAAAAATTAACTCCAACGGTAGGTAGAAACTTTCTGCCTTCCGTCGTTCCCAAATTCAACTTTCCAGAAACTCTAGGGACCAAACTGTAAATATTAAGCAATTTGGGGGTCCAAATAGATAATATCAGAAAGTCCCACGACCCACGACCCGTGACCCGTGACCGGACCGGACGGGATCGGCGGGCGGCGGCGGCGCGCGTGTGGGCTTAGCCTCCTTTAAACACATAACTTACCCCTTGGGGTCCCAAACCCTTAGCCAATTATGAGACTTATAAAGAGAGCAATTCTTCCTTTTTCCACCGATGTGGTAGATTTGTTCCACACCATATTTTCATGCCTCAAACACCTTACTTCGTGGACCAATATCTTTTTCATTTCTCAACGAAATTTGACGATCCTTGGCCCTATGGTCATCTACTCACTTAGTAGATTATGCACGTGTGAAGAGACAAAGCCTCCAACATACAAAACCCTAGTGTTTAATTCATTAAATATGGGTGGACGCACCTCCCCATCAAAGGCAAATTTCCAACAATCCCCTCTTGAAAGAGAGATTTTGCCGCACACACATGGTGCCTACTTTCAGCAATCTTTCAGCGAAAAGATATTGCATCAGGAGAGGTAGCTTCCGCTTTGAACATTCCCTAGTTGAATACACTGGACTTACTGTGCGGTGAACGTGATGTCTTGAACCGTCAGTGTTTAGTGTAAGCCAAGACAATGATACCAACACAATAACTCTCCTTATTCATTTTCTTCTTATGGTTTTATCCGTTGTGGCCATGAACACACTTGGATTCTTAAGTGCGTTCATTTGAGGCGGCCTGTCCTCGCACTTAAATAGGTGATCTCCTACAAGGTATCCTGCTGTACCCCACTTCACAAGTGTTAGGAATCATTAAAAGATTCCCCAACCTTAACCTCAACCGTTTGAGGATCGTTTAAAGGGTTGGAAGCTTAACCTTTACCCACCATGCAGGTAGCACTTTAATGTCTATCGCGGGAACAACTTTGGATTCATGTTTCCCTACAGAAATCATCATCCGAGGTGCTCTTGCTTCCACTGAAGCGCTCAACTGAACCTTTTACAGCTTAGTTTTCCCATTGAACCAAATTCTTGGGATCTCCAATCAGTATGGTTGGGTTACCATCGCAAAGGTTTGTATTGTTTGGGTTTTACGCCCATTCCCCTAGACAGGCAGAACACTTGATCTCTGGGTAGTCCCTTAGTTAAAAGGTTCGCTATATCCTTTGATTAGTAATCAAGGAAGTGACACCCGTGATGATCAACTGCCATGCGGTCTTATGTCTCCGACAGATCCTGATAGATATGTCCAGACTCCATCATCCGTGTCCTTCCCAAAGCCGACCGGCTAGCCACAGTGTATAACTGCTGAAGGCACATGTTTCTCCCAATAAGGGACGTCCTCTAAGAAGTCGTGAAGTTACTCAACTTCTTTCATGCTTTGTATAAAGCGATAAACTCCGATTCCATCATGAATCGACTGATGCAAGTTTGCTTAGAGGTTTTTCCAAGACCCACCATACACATTTACTTGTGGCTTTGGTGTTCTTCACATCTGATGTCCAGTTTGCGTCACTGTGTTCTCCCAGAACCGCTGGACATCCAGAATACTATAATCCGTAGATAAGCGAATATTTCAGATATCGTCATATCCGACTTAACGCCTTCTACCAATCATTTATTAAAATCATCAGTGATATGATTCATATCCATTGGTGGCTTCAACGAGACTGTCAACTATTGACCAGTCCGTTAGATGTCTTAGAAATTCAATTCCTAAGATGTCATCTGTGATACCCATATCTTTCATATCGAGACTTTGTTTCAATATGACTTCTATTCTCAGATTGTTGGTTTTCCAACTGTTGGCTTTCTAACTTCAGAGTCAATGTTTCTGTGGTCAGATTCATTATTTCTGTTTTATCTGAAACTTTCAAGACCAAAATGTAAACATTTCAAGGACCAAAATGAATGTTCAGGAAAAAGCCCAACAGTCCAGCAAACCAACTCTAATTCTCCCCTTCCAACTCTCCTGCTAGGAAGACTGATTCAATATCCATGCCACGCAAGACTGCAATGGCCCTGAATGTTAAGCTACTCACAGGGGAGCACATTTTACAACCCAAAGGTTCTTTTCCCAGAGGAAGATCAACCATTACACAAGTATGTTTCTATATGATGGAATCTATTTATCTCTTTGTAGATTCTTTCTAAAGCAGCGGTTTTGGAGATGACAATTATTTGTTAATTGTCCATGGTTCGTTCTCAACCATACAAGCTAGAAGGCCTGGAACAAGTCTTTGTCCCCTCTTTGCTCCATCTCGGTTCAACATCTAGAATCCCTGAGTTCTGTAGATCTGGAATATTAAGTTCCGGATAGATAGCAACTTTCGAGTCCTGTAGATACAGAACGTCTAGTTCCAGACACTCAGGCACTCACGGGTTCTTGTTAACCTCGAGCAATTACTCCTTTTTCTTTTTCAAGGAAAGTTATCTTCAAAGAATTCAACATTCTTTGACGCCAAGAGGCAATAAGCACTACTGTTATTTGCAGTTCCAGTGGATATGCAATTTACAGTCTTAGGTCCAACTTGACCTGTTTCGGTATTCCAACTTCTACCAAATCACCCCACATCACAACATTTGTATGTGAGATCCTTTTCATGTTTCACACGGAGGGTTATCCTTATCCTTATGCGGAGTTCTGTTGAGAATCGCATTAGCGGTAAGGATCGCCTTGTCCCACATAATTTGGGCGTACGGTTTTGCGCTTGGCTAACACCGTTAGACTGAGGTGAGTAATGAGCAGTCGTTTTAATGAATGATGCTTCACATTCTCCTCCTCTATCACTACGAATTCCTCAATCCGTAGGCTTAGTTGATTTTCAACTTCTGCTTTGTAGCGCTTATCCGCTTCAACAACTTTATCTTTGTTTTTCAACAAACAAAGGATACAATATATTGTACCATCATTAATGAAGGTCACAAAGTACTTGTCTCCCCCCTCTATTTTGTAGAAACTTCAAATAACCCATGTAGGTGTGACTAAGTTCTAGAGGAGCGGTGCTTCTTTCGCTATTCCTTTGACGGAATTTGGAAAGGTGATTTTGCCTCTTCGCCTACCTCACATTTATTTTGAGGGTTTATGTCGACAGAAGGCAACAATCTCAACTTTGTTTGCTTTTGAATGACTTTCTATTTAACGTTTCTTAATCTATGATGACATAGATGCACAGATTACAAATATATCATTCATTTAGCTACAGACATACTGCACCATTCTTAGTTCTTATAGACCTGTTGGACTAGTCTCAAACCAGGTTGACCAACAACGTCTCTTAAACCAAGTTTTGGGACATATATCACCTCATCTGAGAGTGATCCCATTCCCCGAAGTCCTATTGAGGACAACCTCTCCAACCTCTTCTACGTTAGAAGTGGCGTTGCTTCACATGAACAACCTCTTGCCCGTGGTTAGGGCGTAACCGGATCATATGTGATCTAGATACTCTGGCCCACTCCAGTTGCTTTGGCAGACTGAGTGTCCAATTTCTTTTATGCCTTTCTTTTGGCCTTCAGATCATTAGAGACCTGGATATTCTGGCCCACCACACTAGGTGTCCATTACTTTTCCTATGAAATGAATTCTGGCCCACTCCAGTCGCTCGTAGGCTTTGTATGACTGAGTGTCCAATATCATCCTATCAAAGGAATTTTAGCCCCACTCCAGTCTCCCGAAGGCTTTGTATGACTGAATGTCCAATATCATCCTATCAAAGGAATTTTGGCCCTACTCCAGTCGCCTGGAGGCTTTGTATGACTGAGTGTCCAATATCATCATATGAAGGATCTTTTGCCAAATAGTGTGACAGGCTCAACGTCTTTAGCTTTTAGTCTTCTTCCCTTATGATTGGTGCCCAAACAATTCTTGGCGCTTACTTAAGAGTGGTAACAGTTTTCGCACAGTCAGTGGATCTTTCTTCCTCGTATGTGCGAACATACTTTACACACTTTTAATAATTACACTTAAAAGAACGGGTCTTTTTAAGTCGTTTACAAAATCTCATCCTAATTTCGAATTCTGGCCCACTTCAGTCACTTCATCGGACTGAGTGTCCATTTCCTCCTTACCATAATTCGGATCCTTTGTCTGGGACCTATATAGGCCTTCTGCTACAAGATAGAACCACATCTTCAGCCTTCTCCTCTTGTCCCAGTTGACATTCCCAGCCTCTCGTGGGCGCTTGTTCCTACCACTCTCAGGAGCGGCGACACCATGAACACGTTGACCTTCAACATCATAATCACAACTCTCTTCTACCAGAAAACCACAGCCATATCAAGATTTGGTCTCACAACTTTCGACCGACATCTTTCGAACACTAATACAAATCTTGTCTTAAATTATTGGATATTGTAAAGCAGTACGGGAAGTAAATAAATATTACAAGTGTTCGAAAGGATAGACAAATAAGGCAATGTTCAGAACTGTTGCAAGCTTGTTGAGTCTTGAATCTTAATAACCTGAAATCAAGAAACACTAAATTTGGATTGTTACAACTGTGTGCTGAGTCGAGTGATGACACTCTGTCCTTAAGACAAGATTGCCCCGTATATATGCTTTTACGTTAAACGGCCAATAGTCTCCCAAGATAAAACAACACTTTAATCAACGCTACAAAACAAATAGGTTGACCCTGACGAAGAAAACAAATACGAATCGATTTGCTGAAGATATGGAAAAGGAAGGAAGAGATTCTGTTTTTCGTCCCAACGTTACTGCTCACGTTATGGACTGTGCTTTACTCTTCTGTTTGTCTCTGTGTATATATTGTGTCTCTATTTATGCTGTGTATATTTTGTGTTTTTCCTCGTGTTACACAATTGAGCCAAAAGATATCAACATATAGCATGAGGAAGGGACTCCTCAACTGCCAAAACATGGCCATTAGGGAGGGCTGTTAATGGTCAGTGAAGGAGGGCTGATTATGGATGAGTTAATAAGCCAAGTAATGGCTGGTTAATGCACACTCACGTCCCGAAAAATCAACTCCAACGGTAGACAGAAACTTTCTGCCTTCCGTCGTTCCCAAATTCAACTTTTCAAAAACTCTAGGGACCAAACTGTAAATATGAAGCAATTTGGGGGTGAGTCCGAGACCGGACCGGACCGGCGGGCGGCGGCGGCGCGCGTGTGGGTTTAGCCTTGAACCCAAGTACATTTAGGTCCTCCCTCCTTTAAACACATGGGTTACCCCTTGGGGTCCCAAACCCTTAGCCAATTATGAGACTTATAAAGAGAGTAATTCTTCCTTTTCCCACCGATGCGGTAGATTTGCCCCACACCATAATTCCATGCCTCAAACACCTTACTTCGTGGACCAATATCTCTTTCATTTCTCAACGAAATTTGACGATCCTTGGTCCTACGGTCATCTACTCACTTAGTAGATTATGCACGTGTGAAGAGACAAAGCCTTCAACATGCGGAACCCTAGTGTTCAATTCATTAAATATGGGTGGATGCACCTCCCCATCAAAGACAAATTTCCAACACGAACAAGGAATAATGATAATTCAACTTCGGCCTGTGATTCACCTGTCTTCTGAAAAGAAAAATGTAATTTACCATGAAATAAAATACACAAACAAGTTTCACGTACTTAATATGCAAAATTGCATAATAAAGGCAGCAAACTCAGTTGCATCTCAGACACAAATTTAAATACTTAATTTGTAGTCTTGTTTTGCCTTTTCGATACTGAACCTGAATGGGGCTTTAACCTTTAGCTTTAAGGTTTACAATAGATAATTTATATACCTAGCGTTAAAAATATAAATATAATAATCCGGATTAATGGTTTATCTGAAAAAAAATTGAGTAACTCATTCCTGCATCGATAAATCGTTAATTATAAAATTTTAATCTATTCACCAACCGTTAATCTAATAACCTAATACCACCCATTTTTCGATTGGATTATTGGTTACAGTTTGGTTTTGAGCAGCTCTACACTAGTGTAGCACATAGTCAACTATTATGCAAGTTGGGTGTTGGTTCCTCCTCGCTTGAGGGGGTGTGGGAGATAAAGCCCAATCTGCACAGTTGGCACAAGGGTCGTTCGCAGGAATTCCCTTATTTCGGGTGGTCTTTAATTTTTGCTCTTCGATATTTTAAAGTGACCAAAAATATTCTTGACATCAAAAAATAAAATAAAAATTGTATTCTTGGTTCGAACCCCGGTAGAATAAAAAAAATATAATTTCGCAAGACAAAAGTTTCATAGAAACTATTCCTTAAGGCATAATTCTGTAGAAATTAAGTTATCCTACAGAAATTATACCTTAAGGCATAGTTATGTAGAATATGCATTATCCGGCATAGTTATGCATGAATTTAAGTTATCATACAGAACTATGCCTTAAAGTATAGTTTCTATGTAACTACATAGCAAATAGGCATAGATTCATAAAAACCTATGCCTTGCGAAATTATTATTATTTTTGACTCTGTTGGGGATCGAACCCAGAATCTCCCCAGCGAATAAGGGTACTTTAACCCACAAATTTTCACTAAATGAGAAGCGGGGGAATTTTTTTTAAAGATTAGCGAATTGAGGGGGCGAAAATTAAAGACCAGCCCATAAGAAGAAAATCCATGCAAAATAATGTTGGCGCAACTGACCCAGATTTCCCCACATGATAGAGGCCCAATCCGTCGACCCGGCCTAGTTATCAATTACTGTATTTAATTATCTTAGTCAATTTTTTATTGTATTCCTGATTTCATTGTTCGATTTCATCTTCCAATAGGAAGTAACTATAAGACTATAAGTTACTCCAGTAAAAATGTAACATGCCAAGTTGTTAAGAAGGGAATAGCCAGCTAATGCTCATTCTTTTTTACGAAATGCCTATTCTTAATAAGTGCTTGGTGGTTGTATGTTATTATGGGTATTTACACTCCTTATTTAAATTTTGGGTCCATCATGACTCTGCCAGCTGTACACTTTTCTAAATATCATTCATATTTCTCCAAACTTATGAGGGAGACAAGGAGGAGGATAACTCATTAAAGAATGCTGGATATCTGAGCAAATTTTTGAATAATTAACTATCATTTGAGTTTATTTTCTTTAAAAAAGAAAACTACTCCATTACTCTCGAAAATATTTCAAGTGAAAAAACACACTTAATAGAGAATAAAGTGATACAAAAAGCAATTAATTAAAACAGTTCTCGTATGTGATTTCTTTTTTCCAAACGAGTTATATATATATCTCTATGATGAATCTTTTATAACTAAGGTGATTTTTATTACATTTCTTTTGGTTAAAAAATGTGTCAATGAACAACTTAAACTAACATGTCTACATACACCTTTTGTTTCTAAAGATAATTTTCCTACGTTTTTTTGAGTTGGAGAGAGTTGTTATTAGGAAAACATGAATTAGAAAGCAAGAAAAAACATGAATTCTCAGAAATAATTAAGTAGCAATATTTCATGAAAAGAGAATTCAAGATTATGGCTTAAAAATGAAACTATTACTTATCAAGTCAAACTGCCTTTAAACTACAACTGAAAATCACCACATATATATTCCTACCACTAACGAAGTCTTTACAAACTAGCTAAGCATAGGCAAAAATTACAAAAGCCAAACTTGATACTAACACTAAAAATCGAAAGAGATAAGTAATTAATACCACTACTACTACTACGTAAACAACATACCCAGTTTAATCCACAAGTTGGGTCTGAGAGGATGGTGTGTACGCAATTTTACCCTTGTGAAGATAAAGATGTTATTTCTGATAGACTCTAGACTCAAGTAAATTATATGAATCAGGTATGAAAACGAAATACAGTAAAATAGAGCCATGTCGAAACTAATGGAGAAAAGAACAGTAGCAACAACAAATAATATGATAACCGAAGTAAAGGAAACAATAGATAATAATAAAATCGAAGGATAAAATAATATGAGACTAATAATAATAATACTGATAAGAAAAGTAACTATTCTACTAATTATAGAAATTACTACTAGCTAAGAGAGAAGTAGTTATTACTAATTAGAAGTACAACCTAAGTGTACAAATAAACTTTGTATGTTTCGTTACAACGTTCCTAATGGTGATTGAAAATTTATCCCAATTAATCTTGAAATAAATTTTGAATCACCAATAGTGAAATTCTAAATTGATAGACAGACTACGAAACTTAGTTACTCTACCTTTAACTCAGAGCTAACCAATAAAACGAGACGTTGGGTAGTTACAATACTTCGTTGCCCATAATTCTAGGCCTATCTCTTCTTGTTATGCAGGGGATTAGATCCAGTGGGGACTCTCCTATTATCAAATATAAAATCAGGAGCAACCAAGGAACTAGGAAGAGGTTGAAAAATCACTTTCTCTTTTCGGGGCGACGGGCCGGAATATCGTGCTGGCTGGAGCTTGATGGCATGAAGTATTGGAGAGGTGAAGAGGATAAGGAAGAAGAAGAAATGCAAGAGGCTCATCATGGTTGTTGAAGAATTTTTTCAGTTTATAAGTGGTAAAAATGCACAAGGTGGTTGGACTTGGTAGATTTATATATGGACATGGTTGGTCCATACCTTTATGCTGCAAATGATGAATATATTCATACACTCAAAATTTCACACGTTTTGACCTAATGTTTTATTTTTTCGTTTTCTTTTTGGTAGAGGGTAGAGAGCTACTTCTTTAATTTATCCAAATGTATCACAGGGTTTCAAATGTGAGAAATTTTGGTGATAATTTGGACATTGATTCCTTATTTCCTTTTAAAATATTGCGATTTAATTATAATGCTACTCCCCTATTTAAATTTATGTTACACTCCTCTTTTTCTTTTTAATATGTTTCAAGAATAATTAATGACACCTTTCTTGTAATATTTTAAAAATAAATTAACTTTAAACATTTCATTTTACCCTTCATAACTTGATTGTATACCCATAGTAATGTTATGACATGTTCTAGACAAAATACATCTTTTCATCACTAAACTTTAATCGAAAACTTACTTTAGCAATTGAACTTTACTTGCAATTATGTACCACATATTCTTGTCGATAGTGTATTAAATATCCCCCTAAGTAGAGAAAGTGTACTCACCTTCCTGGAAGCAAGCGAGAAGAAAGAAAATTTAAAAACTGATAAAATAATATACATGTTATTTTTTAATGATAAATATATAATTAATAATCTTAATATTTTTTCTTGATTATATGAATTTTTTATTTAAATATATTAATATATTTTTATTTAATTATACGAATTTTTATTTTAAGACAAATAAAATTTGTGGTCTCACTTTTTCTTATAAGTTTTTTATTTCTATTCTCTTTATTTATTGTCTTCTCCAAAAGACCTTCTGCTCCATTTCCACTACCATATTGTTGCTCCCAAACGCACACGCAATTATACGCAGCCGTACAAGTAATATATGATTTAAAGTGCAGATATCGTACCCACAGGGACTTATGATTAACCGTTAGCTAAATTAACTGATCCGAATTATCTATACAAGAGAGAAAATCTGTAAGTTGTAATTCTAAACTAATTAAATTAAAAAGAAAACAAATAATGAACTTCGACAAAGAAAGAGTGGGTTTTTCTATTATCAATGATATGAAACCGATCTAGGGCTATGAGCTATCTAACAATCATGTTGTACTCTTCAATTGATTCAACTTCATAATTTATTCAGTTAACTGATTGACAGGGTTGATATTACGATTACGAATCTCTCGAGTCCTCTAGCCACCTATTCGTATTATTTTCATGCCTATATTTCTATGGTCATGAACCTTAACACGAACGCATTTATATTTCCTGTATATCCACCAAGCAGGGAGAACTAGGTATATCTCTATCCTAGACGCAAATTCACTCCCCGATGCTAGGGTTGAGATCCTGCTCTATTTAACCCTATTGCTATCCTAGTATTCCTCTCTCGAGTTCAATCTAAGAATCAAACATAGTATTCGATTGGTGATCAAACAACCAAATAATTAAGCTTAGGATTAAATAAATAACGATAAGCTAATTAATTGAAATCAATATTCGAATAACAACATTTATGATAGAATCATAACCCTAGAACGGAAAGTTTAGCTCCACATAGATATTGAGAAAAAACAACAAATCATCTAAATAAAATATAAAAACTAGTATATGGAGAAGAATAGATAAAACCCAATCAATTTTGACCTCCACGGCGGCTCCAAACTCTCCCTAGGTCAAAAGCTAACTAAAAACCCCGTAGAATATATATTTATAGGGAACCAAAAGGTTGAGTTTTTAAAACTAAATCCAACTTGGACCGAAAAATATTAATAAGGCTCACGCGCAGAAGGAAAAAACGTTCAGAGGATCGCTTCACTTGCCACGCTAGTTGGTCGCCACTTGCTACCAGGTACGTTGTTTCTTCAATTTCAATTTCTTCAATTTTATTTGTCTTTTCCAATTGTTGGTTTATTATGCTTATAGTCATTAGGCAATCATTATGTCCACCACTTGTCCCCTCTCTTCTTCTTCCTTTCTTTTTCTTCCATATTTTATATTATTTGGCTCCAAATCTCTTCATCTTCACACCACTTTATTATAATATAATAAAATATAATATTAAGCACAAATCAATATAATAACACTCAAAAGATAATTAAAAGTACTAAAATGTGAGATAACAATGGCTAAATATATGCATATTTGGTCGGACGTCACCACCCACACTTGAACTCTTGCTCATCCTCGAGTAAACACTAAAGCACTCTCAATAAATCCAATCTAGGAACACCACTACTTTGATTGATACCAACAATTAGACCCTATAACAACTCAAACCATCAAATATACACTTCCTGATCATCATGCCAAATATACAAGTCAACTCAATCGAACAACAAACTTATAACCTCCTAACCTCAGAGATGGACTAACTCATCAAATTTAAGCTCACTCACCTACTCTGTCAAAGAAATCTAATAACATCACCTATCTATCATGAAACATGTGTCCTCATAAGAAGAATTAGCCGACACACTCAATTCAGAGAATCAATATGAATTAAAGACTTAGCATCGAAGCACAACTCTCACACTCAGAAAGAAATTCACATGTATGCACAAAGAATCATATGCTTGTCCATTATGTATATCTCTACTAATTAAATGTTCTCGAATAAAATCAAATAAGACTTTGAAGGGTTGTAATGTTGGCTAGAGGACGAGTAGGAGAACTATATAATAATGACTTACACTTCCCTAAATACTTTGCACTTTTAGATTTCATCACCCATTATTATCTCCTCTTTACTTTATTTTTCCAGCCCTCTCTTCATCAATTATTTCACAAGTATTTTCCTCATATCAAGAATGTTTCAATAATTTTTTAAAGTCATTTTTCATTCTATTTTTTCTTTCATGTCACATTCTTTCTAAGAGAGTGCCTTTTCATTAGTTTGTAGCTATCATTAGTCACCATTTTTCACTCAACCATTCCTTTCTTTAGATTTATCAATTAATATCACAGTCTAAGCTACATTACTCAAGAAAGCAGGGTGTAAAAACTAGAGATTCAACCAAAAAGGATCAAGGTAAAATACAGCTTCTGAATGAAATGTTACAGGCTCAAAGGGCTAACTAGTGATACAATATCTGAAAAGGCTAAAATTCACAAGACATATCAAAGAAAACTTATCATCATCTTCTAAACATAGCAACACTTTTTATTTCGCTTCAATAACATGCAGGACAAGTTCTAGTCTAAGATGAAAATCATGGAATATGCAAGAAATCCTCACCACACATGGCACAAGTCTCAGTCAGGATGAATCAATTCTACTCTAAGACAGACATGATCATGAAGAAATATAAAATAAGAATAAGCTATGTACGGAGTCACAACTATGAGTATAGGTGTCAGAAAGTCTGCTATTCTAAATTAACTCAAGCACTCACTGGAAAGTACTACTCAAACTCAGACCTAAATATGTTAGTATCAAATGGGTTTGGTTGGGGGTGGGGGTGTGAAGAAAAGAATAGTGGCGCTGACGTGGCGCTGATGTGGAGGAGAGTGTTCAACACAACCAATTATAAGATTGAGCAATGTAAAGTTGAGTTTAATTCACGTATAAATTGTTTAGGGGGGTAAATAATTACAAGTAAAGTTTAATTGCTAAAGTGAGTTTTCAGTGCAAGTTTAGGGGTGAGAAAATGTATGTTCTCTTTTTTCTATGTTAAACTTCGTGATCAGTCAATCAACTTTTACGTTTATGAAACAGAGGGAGTAATTCTTCTTTTGTCTTTTTTTTGTAACAACCCAACCCCTCGTTTTGAAGATTAGCATTTTGTTTCATGTTTTAAGATTTCTCATAAGTTTATATGATGTTTCTGGAATTATTGATATGTTTTGTTTGAGACTCGAGGGGCTCGGGGTTGTTTCAGCGTATTTGGAACTAAGTTGAGATAACAATTTTTTATATTTTGTGCAAGCCGCGTGATCACGATAGGGGGACTATTGTGTGGCATGACTATATCGTGCTAAAGGCACTGTTCGGGTATAGATAAAATTGAGATTTTGAGTTTATTTCAATAAATTTGGATTTTGGGAGCTCCGGTTAAGGCGATTCAAGAGAGGATTTTCACCTACAAAATTTGGGTAAGTGTTCTAATCACCTAATTAGAACTATACGTTGAGTTCCCATGGATTATTACATAAAAATATGGAATTAATGAAGTGAAATTGAGAATATTTAACTAGGTTTAAAATTAGGTAATTTGAGGATTTGAACTTCGAAACGGACTTGAATTAAAGATCTAATTGTAGATTTGGACTCATAGGGTTATGAGTAACCCATTTATGTAATGTATTTACAAGTTTGACCATATGGACTCGAGGTTGACTTAGCCTAAAAATATGAAATTGAGTAAAATGGATTCATTTAACCTCGTTGAGTATTCTCTTAAATAGACCGAGCTCGTGTGGTAAAATTGGAGCGAGGAAAGGAGGTCGTTGAAGGTTAAGGCTAGTTTGGACCGATGTAAGTTAAGACTTTGACCTCAATAATTTTTTTTTTCAAATTGATAATATTTTACATATACTATGTCTACGGGATACTGAGTATATGATGTGACACGTATATATGCAAATACGAGGTTTATAGATGCTATATGAGGTATAAGTTAGTCACAACCCAAATCACAGATCATGATGACACCTCCACTAACTCACCAATAGGCGAATCATCCCCAAATTATAAAGACCAATTTGCGAGTAAAGCGGAAAAGTTAAATAAAATACGATTTTCTTCAAGTCTTAATAACTTAAATACTAAAAAGGTCATAACTACAATCCATTTCTCAAAATCGGATCTAAGTCGTAGAAGAACTCTAAAATAAGTTTGATACAAGTAAATAAAAGAATTTCAAGGGCTACGAATCAGCCACGTAGCTCACCCTGAAAGTCTCAATTATTGTGCCTCGGGATCAGCCATGATGTCTCAAGCTGAATCTGCTCAAGCTGAAATCGGGATTTGTATTTGCCCAAAGTGCAACATGTTTAGTAGAGTACAAACTACTAGTACCCCATAAGTATCATGGGCTGACAACGAAGAAACAACACATATACAACATAAAGATTGACAGGCCACCCATATTCAATTAGAACATCTATTCCTTTAGGATTATGAGGTTATAAAGTTCACATCCAAATTAGGTCATAAAACTTAATTCTTCCTTAATTTAGCCCTAAACCCATAGGGGATTCATGAGGTACATATACCACTTCTCACCACCCCAAACACTTTTCCCTCGGAGTGTGAGAATCATATCATATCCTATCTGATTTACCATATCATATCACCTAGAAACATTTCCCCTCAGGCAGTGAAAGCATCATTCTTACCTCTTTTCATGCCTCATCGGATCATATCGTATCTCAATCAGTGACTCACTTCAATAATATGTATGTATGAATGAATGTAGCATGCATGATATCATATGTCAATAATATCAAAAGAGTAAGAAAAGGGTAAGCCAATGTTATTATATGTTATCAATTCAATTTCAGGAATGATTATTCTTACATGATTTTAAGGAGATGTAGAATGATGAAGGTGAATCAAATATCATATCATAAGTTTAACTCAAACATGGCTATCATATCCCACATAAGCAACAACCATACCAAGACAGTGGATTATCACCACCTCCAATGCCCGAAGGCTCATATGCATACCCCATCAACATTTATATTCTATATATGCATCTCTATAAAAGTCGAAAAGAGTAAGCCATAATCTACCTCGAAGGCCGGGCAATGTGCCTGAACCCTTCAAGTAACTACCTTTCCTTTCCAATACACCTCGACTAGATCTGAATCTATCAATTATACGATGTACATGAGTATACGAGTCTATTGATACCCATATTCCTCTGTTTTTACCCACACACCAAAATAGACCTAAAATAGCCAAACCCGAACACCAAGGAAAAAGTTGGAGATTTTAACTTAAAATCATCTTACCCATAGTCTAAATAGTCATAATCCTAAAAATCATGAAATTTTAATCTAAATTGAACCTCTAATTTCATTAATTTCTACTAAACCCAATTTATGGAAAAAAACTTATCCTACAATCCTAATCGTGAATGGAATTGATAAATAATGGACGGAATCATGAATAATTACTTAGATGATGATTTGGAACTTACCCCAATGAAGAATCTTGCAGAAGACACTTTATTTCAGCCAAAGCCAAGCTCTAGAGCTTGAGATAAGTGAAAAGATAGTCTAAGTTCGAAGTTGGGGTTTTAATTCTACCTAAGCCTCATACAAGACTCCGTGATCGCGAGGCCCCACCTGCCGCAATCATGAAGTGAAACCCATACCTGGTCCACCACAGTCGTGACCCACCCCTTTTTCTTCCCCTTGATCGCAAAGAAGGAAACCAGATAGCTGGAACCAGATTTTTCTAGTCCCTTTTCTCTTTCTATCTGACACTCGTAACTCATTCGGGATGTTCCGGACACAAACCAAAATGCATTTCAGTCATAAAATATGCTACAAACCAGCTCGCGCACTAAAAATTCCAAAAAAGGTCGTCTTGACCCGGTGTTGAGCAAAGTCAACACCAAAACCTTTAATTTTTATAACCTCAAGCAATGACCCAAAACACACCTGAATGACTCAGAACCCAAACCAATGGCTCGACTAAGTCATAAATTATATTCCAAACCTAATGGAGTCGACAAAACTTATAAAATGATGCAATTACCCCCGATATTGACTTTGGTCAAACATCTTCATTTCCTTAACTTAAAAACCTCAAAAATCACTAAAACCAATCCAAAACCCGTTCGATTGCCTCAGGAAGTGCGCCACCCATCCGCTTAAGTCATTAACACTGAAATAAAACTACGGAAAGGATATTTTAGAAATAGTTGGTCGAAATGGGATAAACGACCAAATGGGTCGTTACAAGGTTGATGTTGATATACATGCTTAATATGTTCTTTTTTGTGCCATAATTATGTTAAGCATTTTATCATGCTAGTATAATGTTATAGGCACCATAGTTGTGATAGTTTAACATTACGGAAGTTCATATAGGTTTGATGTCACACCCAAACCTTGGGGTGTGTGGCCGGCACCCGATGCCTAATGGCACGAGCGTACAACGTCTTGTCCGTACCCAAGATACACATGTACTTGGGCTAATAAGGCCTCAGAATAACTCCCATGAGGAAACAAGACGTAATAACATGTAGAAGCAGAAAAGCCCAACATATATATATATATATATATATATATATATATATATATATATGCTGACAAGGCCGCTATACATATTAACTGGCTAATAGAGAGGTCGAAAAGACCATACACGACATCGACACACAAGACGACTGCCTACAAGCCTCTTTTGGAACACAAAAAAATATTATTTCTGTTCATCGTCGTCGTACTTCAAAGTCTTGAAATAATTTGGGACTTCATTCTTTTTATCCAAATTACTCTCATACTCGTCCTAGTTTACTTAATTACTTTTTGACCTTAAAATTTGATTTTATATAAACTTGGCCATTTAGACATTTGAAAAGCTTTTTCTAACTTGGATAATTTGATAAAAACTAGACTGATTTAAAATAAGGAATCCATACTGTTTTTAATAAAAAGAAGTTTGTTTATTCAAAAGACTTGTCAACCACATAACATTAATGGGTCCCTAATATGGACAATCAAACCCTCAAGGAAAACACTACATCACAGACCCTTCATATAAGCACATATTCGACACATATAAGATCCATTAGCCTTATCTTTCCTCTAACTCACATGCGATATCTCGAGTGGTCTCCACTCATTTACATCTACATCGGATGGGTCGAACCTTAGTGCAGAGTTATAGGGTATTACATGAATACTTGAGCACAACCTTGTTCGTGTGAGTTCAGTCTATTCACATATGTTGGGAGGTTCAAAACTAAATTCAAAATTATGTGATGTTACATTACAACACATTCTTACATAAAAGATACGGGGTGTTACATCTTTCCCCCTTTAGAATTATTCATCCTCGGAAGGAAGGGATATATCAGAAGAATATTAACTCTAAAGATTTCCGAAAATTTTGATAATGTCTCATTTGTAAACAGGACTATCCAAGACCTTCCAAGTAGCTAGAAAACACAATACCCTCACAGGACCTCATAACACATAATATCATAACATTGGTCTCACACGACTGTCCAACATAAAAAAATACTCATTATAGATCATAACTCCCCTCATATTCTCGTAGCTCTGGCAGCTTCCCTATGCCTAGGGGTGCTACAAGATTCTATATACATCCTACTACCCTACTAAGAATATTATATTCTCATGGAAGATTAGAACCGGGGGTATCAAATAACGTCAACTAAAGTAGTATCTCTCTATCACAATCATGGTTCATACTGATTGTCCTTCAGACCTATCCTATAAGGTGGCTAACTCAATAAAAATCTTCCAATAGCTAATGACTTATAATTTACCAATACCTAACCATAAAGCTTGGTACACGATTCAACCTAACCACCACCTATAGCCTTTTTACTGTTGTGCTAGAATTGTAGATACGACTCATCTTAATTAGAGCGCTATGAAATTCTAAGATGTATAAAGAGACTAGACTTTCATAGCATAATACATACGGTTTCTAAATGGTGATAACGGTAGAGAAAAGACACTTTACAACATTACTAAAATAATCTTATTCTCTGGGAAAGTTTAGAACATCTATTCTGATTCGGTCTATCTTAAGTAAAGTACTATATATTTCAAAAACTATTCTAAAAACTAAGTATACCATCCAAGTTAACAACTATCTTTAATCCGACCATCACATCATATGATCCATCAACGTAATTCATCCTATAGGGTCTCGTATGCTTCCAACCCCTCTAAATAGCTCCTCCTCTAGACATACTACATGTGTTCTACTAAAACTATTAACTTGGGATGTGGTCCTCTTTTTCCATGTAAGGGCACACATATGAGGGATTGAAATATTCTTGACGATATACACCATATCGATAGGGTTCTATAGCTAGTATCTGTGATTATCATACTTTGAGATTTGTATGCTAGTTACTTAAATGACCTTATTCTTATAAGCGACTTGAAACGGTTCCGTCCACTCGATTCATCTTGTAAGAAATAATATAACCTACTTGTGATAACTTGGGAATTATCGATATGATTTTTCTTAAATACGGACTTTAACTCTTCAAAGATACACTTAAAAACATTGCTACAATTCATCTCATGATCTGTCCCTAATACATTTACCATCTCCCAGCTGTTACTAATGTGTTTAACCTTAACCAAGGCTACACCCATTGATTTGATGACGTATCCTATCTTGTAAAATACTTTAGTCACACGATTATGTGCATATAAAGAACCCAACCATTTACAAGGATTTAATGCTTTATGTAATTCGAGTTGTTGAAGCATGATACACGTAAATCATCAACACTCACAGTAGTAGGATGCTTTCTTATACAAACGGAGAATCTGTGACGTTTCACAATATTACTCACTTGGCCATACATTTTCGCACATTTCACCTTAAGAGAACTTCCGACCCATCTACAATGGTCTACAAATCCTTAGTATAAGTAGTGTACACAACTATCTAAATCCCGTTAATAATTATCTAGAATTCTCTACATGATCAACCTAAAACAACAATCTATAATATAATAATGAATGGTAGCCTCTATCTTGAGTGATGTCCCAAAATTCCACAACGATAATTAAGGTACTATTGACATAATTCATCTCAATAGTGACTATAACACTCCAACGGTCCTTACAAACTATCAACATGAGTCATCTTAATCTGTCTATAATCCACTAACGATACCTCATAACTAGGCTTAAATTCCTGTTTTACTCTTGTGGGCTCGGGGTTATCTTTTTGGGTTCATTTTTGAGATTCAGATTAAAGCATAGCAATATAGGTGTTGTTGGATTCGTGTGACCTGGTAGAATACTATTTTGACCATGATGATCTCATTTCACAATAAATTACCATTTGACCTTCGGGTTTTGGGAATGGGTTTTGGGTTCGCTTTGTTGACCCAAACCTTTTATATAGCTTTATGGGTATCGTTAGAATCACATCCTTATGTGGAATCCATAATTGAACAGACTGGACTCGTTCAAAAGCTCAATGGAAAGGCAAGCCTGTGGAGTGACTCTTCGTCTTTAGATTCAGATAAGTTGAGACTTACTAGACCATTTTCTAGTATTTATGTGTTTGTTAATTAATTAAGGGGTGTAATGGGGAATTAGGGGTCCCATACTCATGAGGTGACGAGCACTTGTGCAGGTACCAGTGTACATATAAAGGGCTATTAAAATGCAAAGTAGTTATACCTATGATAGAGACTATGTGTTTAGCTTTGGGCCTCAAAGAATAGTGTGTAAATACACTTACATTGGTATGACTGCTGTTTACTTGGGCTATGTTAGCCATGATTGATAGTTTCCTTGATTTATGACTTATCATGCATTCATCACTCTATATCTCATCTAAGTTATTGAAAATGACTTGGTTTACTAAATTGATTTGATATTATGCATCTGCATGGTGTACACATATCTATTACATACATTCATGATATTTGTCACACCCCAAACTTGGTGGGTGTGACCGGCACCCGGTGCCTTAACGACCCGAGCGTACCACATCTCTTCTGTACTATGGAAGTACATGTACTTGGGCCAACAAAGCCTCAAAATGAATCTCACAGGATAATCAAGACATAGTAACTTGTAGAAGCAGAAAATCCCAAACACACATATATACAAAAAAGGCCAACAAGGCCACAACATGCATCATTTGACTAATAGAAAGGCCGACAAGGCCATATATGACTTCTATAAATAGGATAACTGTCTACAAGCCTCTCAAGAGTATATAAACATCATCAGGTCGGGACAGGGCCCCACCATACCCATATATATAACCATATCAATTTAGACTAGCACCTCTGAAATGAGTGAAAAGCTCTAACACCACCCTTGGGCTGAGATCCTATTGAAAGGGGCATCACTCCATTTATCTGAACCTACGGGTATGAAACATAGTGCCCCATCAAGGGACGTCAGTATGAAAGAATGTACTGAATTTGTAAGGCGAGTAAACATAAGTAAAGATAGTAACATAAGTAAAGTAAGGAAAAGAGGCAACATGGAACTCGAAAAGCCATTATGGACATATGCAATGCATTCTTTCATTAAAATCGTATACATACATATACATAAGCAAATCTATAAGGCAACATCATCATCAATCCGTTCTCTATGGTTACTATCATCATAACATACCCAACTTCAGTAGTGTGCAAATATAAGTGTCGTACCCAGCCGACTATAACACGACTCAATGTCATAATATATATATATATATATATATATAATGCATGAATGACCCCAGAATACCAATATGAATAAGGAGGAGTGATGTAAGATCATTAACCCCCGCCTTTCATTATGTAACTGCGTAAATCAATCATTTTAAACCAACAAGAAGCTCAGAATTACCACACAACAAAAGATATCATAAAATGTAGAAAAGTACTCTCGATAAGGGACAAATAGGGTTCAATAACAACTCCATCGAATGAAGTACAAGCACATCCTCAATGTCTAAGAGTAGAATTCTTTTTGAGGGACATTTGCTTTCATTTTATATTCGTTTAGATCATGCCAATAGAAAGAAAGGGTAAGTCTTACATACCTTTCTCATCTGGCCGATGATAGCTCACATGTTCCTGTACATCCTACGAATAATAACTTATGTAATAGAGGTGATTCAGATCAAGATTAGACTGATGGGTCATGAATTGATTCATTACGATAATTCATCGAACACCTAATACGCATAAAGCTTCATATTTTTAACAATGGCAACTCAACATCAAAACAACACCTTTACCTCATTTTAACACCTTCTTCTCACTTATTAACTACCAACCTTCAATCATCATTCAATTTGGAACACCCGTCAATCAACCCATATAACCACAATTGTAACCTATACTATTTTCTGGCACTAAATCTACCTTAATCCACCTAACAACCTAGCTAGAACATGGGTGAGTCTTCAAAACACTTAGAAGGAAAGTGCTTATCTCCAATTAGCTTAGAACAACCCTTAATCCTATTGCACCAACTTGCTAGAACTTTGTAATGAACAACAAGAAGGAGAAAAAGGATCACACGATCTCTACGAGGCTTATGTAGGATAAATCATGTTATGATCCTTTGGATCTTAGTCTATATGGTGTGGGATCTTTTTGAGAGGTATCTGATGTAATGACCCGTTCAGTCATTTTTAGTCAAAGACCCTTATTTATCTATTTTATCCTTCTCATGGTCTATCTGTGGGGTTTGTGATGTGCGAGGATGGGTGACATTGATCCCGAGGTCCATTTATATGTGTTTTGAATGAAAAACCCAAAACTAGAACCTTATAGTTTGATAGTTTGACTCAAGATTGACTTTTGAGTAGATGGGTTAATTTCTGAGTTCCGTCATTTCTAGTAGCTCCGGAGGGTCATTTATGACTTAGTCCAGTCATTGGTTTTCTTCTCGAGATAACAAATGTATTTTGTGGCCTTATTTGTAATATTTGGATTTTTTATTATTCCGGATGATTCTTTAGAAAAGGATATCCTAGCTCAGTTAAATGGGAAATGTGAGGGTACGAGCCAGTTCGTAGCACTATTTACCTTAAACGGGCATGTCTAGTTTGTGTATGGGGCATCTGAGGAGTGTTTTAGGTGATTGGTATAGGATTGGCCTCGTTTTCCATCTGTTGGTGTCTGGTGTCCACCTCAATGACACTGTTATCCACTTCTATGTGTCCACCTCGGTAGGAGCTTGGTTCACAGAAGAAAGGTTTTAGTAATTCATGAGTTTCTGCCTTGGTAGATGGGACTTTCGCAGGGGGCGGTTGCGCCTCTATAGAGTCGGGTGCACTTCTGTGTGTAGGGGAGGTGTCAAGTGACACAACCTTAGCAAGGTTGTTTTACGCTGTAGCGGGTCTGCACCAGTGGAGTCGATTCTGTAGGGGTGGGATCGCTGGTTTAGGTGTCCTATTTAATTCCCCAAGTCAGAATTCTTTTGCCAACATAGAAACCCTCGACCTAGTTTCGCCAGGAGAGTATTTTATGATGATTAAGAGTGATTTCATCTTTGGGGTAAGAATTCCATCCTTTGTGATTTCATTTTATGTTTATAAGTCCTTTAATGCAGACTTAGTTGTTTATAAATTGAGAAAACTGAGTTGTAAGTTTCTTATGAGATTAAGAGAATCGAACCATTGATTTAAATGATGTTTATGGATTATATTCTTTGATTATTGTGAATTAGTGGTGGATTATACTAGATTATAATGTTGTAGAGTTTAATTAGAATATAAAAACCTATTTGATTTGGGAAAAAATTCTAGAGTTTCCAATTTGTGTTTTTTTGTATATTGTTCAATTGAGGGTCCAAATGAGTATAATTTTTAAATTAGATTAGGAATATGATTATCTAGTATGTGTTCTTAGTTTTTAGGTAATAAAGTTTGAGTCTTGGTGATGTGGGCCCAGGGTTGATATTTAAAGTCTTGCTTTGTAATGATTATGACCTTATGTTGTGTAAGGTTTTATTAATGAATAGTATATGCGTGATTAGACTTCGATTATCACAAGGTGCATCGATGGTAAGGCTATCATTGAGCCTTGATTGTTTGGCGCTCCTGTTTGGCCCATCAGTAGGCTACAATTTACTTTCACAAGACTTCGATAAAAATGAGTAATTAGCTATAAATATTGAGGTGTATTAGGCAGGTTAGGGGTCCCACTCAGATGAGTGTGATGAACATTTGTGTGGGTACCGATGTTGAACTGTGATGATGTGTGATTTGGGGAATTAGCCTTGTGCTAGTTCCGACTGCTAATTGATTGGGCTTATTGCAATTTATGTGGGCTTGTCGCCATATTTATTATCGTTGTGCTTATTCATCATACATACTCGATATGATATCCTGATTGTACTTGGATGATATTTTATGTATTCTTGAAAGCATGTGATATTCATCTCTATACTTGGTTGCATCTCATTGTATCAAGATTTCTTGCCTTGTATCGTCATTTGCATTCATACACTCATGGTTATGATGATAATAATATTGGAGTGGTATGATATATGCTCTGGGTCCAAGGGATTGGAAAGGTAAGAACATTATGAGATTATGGCAACACTGAGATGATGATGATGATACGCAGGGGAATGGGTTGCACGCCTATAATAGTTTATTATTCAGCCAAGAGCTAGGCTCGGATGGGAAATTACAGAGGGGTATATGGAATTTATGGGTCCACCGTGGGTGGCGTTTCTAATAAAAACATAAGCGCTTGTATACGGGATGATAAAGGTACATGGCATATGCATTGCATTCATATCATACATATATATATCTTTCATTGATTATCTGTGGATGGATTTGTATTTGGAGTTAATTATTGATGACTTGGCTAGATTTCTGGACATGGAAGGATTGTACTTGCTATTTTATATCCAGACTTCTATTATTGAACTCTTCTAGAACTGGATGACTTAAGTGATTATGAAATCTTACTTGAAAAAGTGATATGTGAGTTCTGTGAACTATTCTTTGGACAACCCTGGATTATTTGAACTGTTAGTATTGGACTACTTGGTATCAACTTGATATTTATCTCTTTTTGTGTATCTTCAATCATTGCTGGCCTATGATATCTACGAGGGCACGTTGTGTACTCATGCAACACTTGCTGCCTTGTTTCTTGATGTAGATATAGATCCGACTACAAGTTCACGATCTCGAGCGTGAGTCCGGGAAGGAAGTCTTCGAGACTTCAGGGTAAGGATGTTATATTCGACTTTATTCAAAATACCCAAAACAACAAGAGATGAGGCATTGGCACCAACACCTGCTGTGTGTTGTCATGGTAGAGGACATGCTCGGGGCCGAGGTAGAGCCAGAAAAGCGGCGCTAGCTCAAGGCGGGACATAGAGAGCCGGTCACACTCATGATAGAGTAGAGTCCCCTGAGCCATATATTGAGCCTCAAAATGAGTTACTTGAGGAGGAGATGAGGCCGGCCTAGGATCAACCTAGATTTATTACAACTCCAGTTCTACAAGACACACTGGTTAGGTTGTTGAATGTTCTTGATAGTTTTTCTCAGAAAAGCGTACATCCTACTACTTCGTGTAGTTCTTAAACCTGTGTGGAAGAGGGGAAGACTCAAATCATAATGTTTTGTAACCTCCAGGATTTAGCCAGCGGTGATGATATCGTCCTATATAGATAAGGTTCATGCTCTAGAGTTTGGTCCCCATCCTATTTGTGGGACAATTATGACCCGCGATAAGCAGAAGATTTGGGAGCACTTCTTGAACATGAAGCCTCTGATGTTTTATAGTCAGCCCGATGAGGATTCGTATGAGTTTATTATTAGCTGACATGATAGGTTGCATACTCTAGGTATTGTTGAGTTGTACTGAGTTAGTTTTGTCTCCCTTCAACTTTTAGGAGACGCGAAACAGTGGTGGTAAGCGTATGTTGATTGCTTACCTATGGGGTCGCGTCTATTGACTTGGGTTGGGGTCTATGAGATTTTCTTAGAGAAGTATGTACCTTTGGCTTGCGTTTGCCCAAGAGTGATGAGTTCTAGAAGATTGAGCTGCGAGGTTCTACAGTTGCACATTATGAGACTCGCTTCCATGCTTTATTGTGCTATGCAGCACCATTACTACCTACAGAGGCTGAGCTAGTGAGATATTTTATTAGAGGCTTGTGCCACTTCAGTTGTCCATATTGCAATTGGCGGCCTCCGGGGCTTCGTTTGAGACAGTGGCCGAGCATGCAAGGATGGTAGAGTGTGATGGGCGGTATGCCCAGATATGAGCCCGATAAGAGGGCGAGGCGACATAGACAGTTTAGCGGTTCTACTTTATAACGACCCGCATGGTCATTTTGAGCCTTTTGACGTCATTCCTAGAATATCCCTTGCTAAGTACTCACCGGTATGTTTACACGTGAAATTATGAGTTAGAGTGACCCTTGGCCATGGTAGGGAGTAGATTATTTAGACTTAAGAAATTCCGGAACCCTTGTCTCTGCCTCAGCAAAGACCGCACTGCCCCCGCGCATAATCTTTCTGCTTCGGTGGAAGTCTGGGGATTTAATAATGCCGCTTCGGCAGAGAATTCTCTCACACAAGCAATGCCGCACATGTGCATTCTGGTCTGCGTCGGCGGACGTCGCTGGGCATACCTAGTTCTTATTTGCCAAATTTCCCCAACTTCGAGCCTCATTTCCCCAAACCCATTCTAGCTCCTTGGAGGCTCGGTGGAGGCAAAATTTCAGAGGATTCAACATTTAATGATTGGGGTGAGATTCATTAACCTTATTTATGATTCTTAAGCTTGTTTACCATGTTTTAATGATGGGTCTTTGGTGGAGAAGAAGCCCTTTTGTTTTAAAAACCATAGGACTTGTTCAATTGATTTGATAACCTAAAACTCGAGTCTTGAGATGTATTTTCTTATATTAAGAATATTTTGGTGAAGGTAATCACTACTTTATGGATTCTTGAACTTGAAACTATTATCTTCTTAACTATGATTAAGACGAAATTTTTCTTATATCCGTCTTGACTAAATAGTGGAACCAAAGTAGATGGGTTAGTTAATGGTCAAAATCTATTGTTGAAGGGCTCCTTTCGGATTAGATAATGTGTACTTTCTTAGAAATAACCTTTTATGTGACTCTATGTGTGTAAACCTAGGACTTCTACATAGTCGATTGTGTTATGGCCATCCGATACCCGTTCAGAAGCAATTCATGGACTAGGATTTTGTGGCGCTCGCTCAACAACGAGGTAGGCTACGGTTTTCTTTGTTGTAGACTATGATAGAAGTATGTAGTCGTTATAAGTATTAAGGGGTATTGGGCGTGTTGGGCGTCCCACTTTAGATATTGTGATGAATGCTTGAGTGGGTACTGGTGTATAACTGTAAATATGGTTGATTTGGCGAATCGACCTTAAGCCAATTTCAACTGCTGTTATTTGGGCTTATCACCACTATTTGGGCTTGTCGCCACTACTTGGGATTATCGCCACTACTTGAGATTATTGTGCTTATTCATCACACGATTTCCTCCTCCAGGGAGACCCATTGTAAACCCTAGAATATGTGTTGAGTAGGCTTGTAGCCATGTTGTTATGGTACTAAAATATGGGTTGTGTGGGTTTATGACAATATTAATATGATATTATGATATGAATTATCATGCATTCATCACTCCACATCTCGTCTAAACTCTTGAATAGAAACTGATAAAATTGATTATGCTAACTGCATAGTGTATACATATCCATCTCATTCATACATTTTATATACTTGGCATTGACTTACTGATATATTGCTGAGAATGGCTTGGGAAGTCAGATTAAGGGATATAGTACATGACTATGAGAGTGCTGACTGGTTATAACATTTAGTCCTCGAGCTGGTATCCCATGGGATTCGATGGGTATTTAGACCTCATGACTCCCACATAGGTCACATGACAACTCCAGCAACGCGTGTATACCTAATACATGTAGCACTTGCATTCATAAATACATCATTTGCATTGCATTTCATTCATACTCTGGTTGGTCATTCAGTGTTGATGTCTAGTAGACTTGGTAATCTCTTGGTTATTGCTAGAATAAGTACTGGGTGTGAAACTATCCCCTTAAACAGTAATGCAACTAGGTTATATGAGCTTGATACGTTCGGTTGTTGAGTAGGTAGAGTGCTTGATAGAACTATTAATGAATTGGGTGATTCTCATAGCTAATTGTGTAATATGTAACGGTAAAGTGGGTAAGGTTGGTATATGTGTCTGTGTGTTTCCTTGGCAATTATTGGTACCGAAGATTAGTATCTAGTAGACTTGTTGCATGATCATTGTGGTGTATTGACCTAATGGTTAGGTGCATGAATGCTTAAATTCCACTACTTGGGTGTGTAAGACATGTATCTTGACTTATGTAGGGAGAAATACCCTTAGATAGTTATCAAATGGCATGACCGTAAACACCTAGCATCGTAATGAAACTAGAAAACTAAGATTATCAGCTAGTTAATGAGGTCATGGTAAACTCACTTATCTAATGGATTTGGTCGGGAAGAGTATAAAATGGAGTTATGACCTAGGTAAAGTGTTAGATCACTGAGTGTCAAGGTAAGGGTCCCTACGTGCTAAGTGCCTTAGTGGTGTTTAACTGTAATTGATGCGTTGTGTGTTGAGGGAACTTTATGCTTATGGAACATGACTAACATGGTTAACATTAATTATGTAACCAATATGTTGTCTATAATAGGCCCTATTTGTAGAGTTAACTTAGTACTTATATCTATTATGTGAATTTCGTCATTGTCGACCTATAATGCCTAGGGGGTACGTTGTGTACTCATGCTACGTTGCCTTTGGTCTATTAAGGTTGTAGCTTGGAGCATGGGAGAGTGGGGCAGACCATTTATTCTAGTAGCCTTGATCTTTATCTAGTCAGGCCACCCCTTTTATTCAGAGTGGCATTGTTACATTCTGTCATTATTGTATCATAGAGTTCTAGTACTAGTGACACCAGGTTTTGGGGTAGAAACTGTTGTATTCAGTGACCTTTGTAATATTTTAAAGACTTTGTTGTATAAAGTTATTTTCCATTACTTCTGCACTTGATTTAGTGATTCTTTTATTTATGAGCTTAGTGTTTCTGATACAGTTAGTGTAGCTTCCCTCACGGAACAAATATGATTTTGGGTCGTGACATACTTCCCATGGTTATGGGTATCAGGGGAGATATTAGCTGTCGTAGCCTAGTCGATTAGTTTAGGAAGCCCTACTGATTACTAATGGTTTCTCTACGGGGTAGAGCAGTTATAAAGGGGGCCAATCTTCGAGGGGTTCTTAGTCTCAGTATTCTGACCTTTGTGTTTCAGGTTCTTCTATCTTTATCCAGCTGCCCTTAGTGGCCAGGACTTGTTTCTAGTGTGGAGAGATTGGGCATTTCAAGAGACAGTTTCCTAGATTGGTATCGAGTACATCCCGTACACCCATGACTCCATCACAACTATCTAGGAGTGGTAGTTAGGTTAGATGAAAGGGATCTAAGTCGAGCCATGGTGGCCATCAATTTGGTCATGGTGGATCCCAGTCTGGGAATGATGGAGCTCGTTCGCGCCGAGGAGGCTAGCAGGGTAATCAGTTTGAGGTAGGACACACTCACTTCTATATATTCCCTAGTAGGGTCGAGGCTAAGGCATCTGATGTAGTTATCACAGGTATCATCTCAGTCGATCATCGGTCTACTACTATGCTATTTGATCAAGGGTCTACATACTCATATGTGTCTACCTACTTTTCTACCAATTTGGATATGTGGTGTGATATGTTTGATGTCCTTATTCATGTGTCCACACCAGTTGGAGATTCTGTGATTGTATATAGAGTTTGTTATATGTGTGTGGCTACTTTTATGGGGTAAGATACCTGGGTAGATTTATTCATTTTAGACATGGTCGATTATGATGTTATTATGGGTATGGATTGGCTATCGCAGTACCATACGATTCTAGACTGTCATACCAAGACAATCACGTTAGCTATGCCTAGTCTTCCGAGGGAAGAGTGGAGGGGCACTCCTAGCCCTACTTCTAAGAAGATAATTTCTTTTATCCGTGCTAGGAAGTTGGTAGACAAAGGTTGTCTAGCGTATCTTGAGCCTATTTGAGATACGAGTGTGGAGACTCATTCCCTTGAGTCTGTTCCGGTAGTTAGTGAGTTTGCTGAGGTCTTTCCTTCAGATTTACCGCGTATACCGCCAGACTGGGATATTGATTTCTACATTGAGCTTGAGCCCGGTACTCGACCTATTTCCATTCCTCCGTACTATATGGCTCTGGCAAAGCTTAGAGAGTTGAATGAGATGCTTCAAGACTTGTTGAGTAAGGGCTTCATTTGACCGAGTGTATCTGTATGGGGTATTTATGTCTTGTTTGTGAAGAAGAAGCATTACACCATGCGTATGTGCATTGATTACAGATAGTTGAACAAGTTCACCATCAGAATCAAGTATCCATTTCTCGTATTGATGACCTGTTCGACCAGCTTCAGGGTGCTTCAGTGTTTTCAAAAATTGACTTGAGGTTCGGGTATCATCAGTTGAAGATTTGGGCCGAGGATGTGCCCAAGATGGCTTTTCGAACTCGTTATGGTCATTACGTTTTCCTAGTGATGTTATTTGGGCTTATTAATGGCCTGCAGCGTTCATGGACTTGATGAATGTGATATTTAAGCCATATTTGGATTCCTTTGTGATTGTGTTCATTGATGACATCTCGATTTATTCGAAGAGTTGGGAGGACCACGAGCAATATCTGAGAGTGGTTCTTAGGTTGCTGAAGGAGAAAAAACTATAAGATAAGTTCTCGATGTGTGAGTTTTGGTTGAGTTCCGTGGCATTTCTGGGACACCGGGTGTACAAGGATCAGATTATGGTTGATTCTAAGAAGATAGAGGCTGTCAGGGACTGGCCTAGACCGACTTTTATGATAGAGCTTTGGAGCTTCGTGGGTCTTGCTAGCTACTATCACTGGTTTTTCAAAAGGATTCTCTTCTATTTCTTCTTATATGATGTGTTTGACTCAGAAGGAGGTACCGTTCCAATGGTCCAATGAGTGTGAGGAGGACTTTCAAAAGCTCAAGTCTCTTTTCACCACTACCCCAATTTTGTCCCTTTCGGTGAAGGGGAAGGACTTTACCATATATTGTGATGCTTTGAGGATCAGATTGGGCTGTGTGTTGATGCATGAGGGTAAGGTTATTTCTTATACATCAGGTAGTTGAAAGTGCACGAGAAGAATTACCCTGTTCATGATCTAGAGTTTGCTACTGTTGTGTTTGCTTTAAAGATTTGGAGGCATTATCTTTATGGTTTCCATTGTGAGGTGTATACCAACCACAACAGTCTTCAACATGTGCTTAATAAGAGGGACTTGAATTCTAGGCAGCGTCGGTGGATGGAGTTGGTGAAGGATTATGACATGATTACTTTGTATCATCCAAGCAAGACCAATATGGTGGCGGATGCCTTGAGCCAAAAGGCAGTCAGTATGGGGAGTTTAGCTCGCTTGATCATTTTTTAGCATCATTTGGCATTGGAGGTCCAGTCTATTAGCCAATCATTTTGTGAGGCTTGATATTTCAAATCCAGGTAGGATTTTGGCTTGTGTTGAGATGAGGTTGTCTCTTTTAGATCAGCTTTAGACCCACCAGTATGATGATATAAAGTTGTGCAAAATTTGAGATAAGGTGATGAGTGGTGAGGACAAGGAGGAAATGATTGATGGGAAGGGGTGTTGATGATTAAAGATAGAGTATGTGTTCATAGAGTTGGTGATTTGACTAGACTAATTATGGAGGAGGCCTATCACTCTAGATATTTGATTCATCTAGATGTTTCTTAAGGAAGCATTATTGGTGGGGAGGATGAAGAGAGACATTGTTGATTTTGTGTCTCAGTGTCAAAATTGTCAGCAAGTTAAGTATGAGAACCATCAACCCGATGGTGTATCTAAGAAGATGCCCATTTTCGAGTGGAAGTGGGAGAGGATTTCCATTTATAATGTTGTTGGGTTGACCAAGACTTTGGGCAACTTTGATGCTATTTGGGTCATTGTTGATTGATTGACCAAGTCCGTGCATTTCTTTCCAGTCCAGATGACTTATAATGCAGAAAAGTTGGCTAAGATCTACATTCGAGAGATTGGACATCCTCATGGGGTTCCTATTTCTATCATCTCAGATTGGGGTACTTAGTTTACTTCGCATTTATGGCAGACTTTGCAGAGAGAGTTGGGTACTCACTTGGATCGCAATACAACTTTTCACCCTCAGACCGACGGTCAGTCCGAGTGGACTATTCAGGTATTGGAGGAAATGTTACGTGCCCACATGATTGATTTTAGTGGTCATTAGGACTAGTTATTACCTTTGGCAAAACTTTTGTACAACAACAGCTATCACTCCAGTATTAATATGGCACCGTTCGAGGCTTTATATGGTAGGAGATATCATTCTCCCATTGGTTGGTTTGATGCGTTCGAGGTTCGTCCTTGGGGTACCAATTTGTTGAGGGATTATTTAGGGAGGGTGAAAGTGATTCAAGATAAGCTTTTGGTAGCACAAAGCAGGCAGAAGGAGTATGTAGACTGGAAGGTCCGAGACTTAGAGTGTATGGTTGGTGATAAGGTTATTCTGAAGGTCTCGCCCATGAAGGGTATGATGAGGTTCGACAAGAGAGGGAAGTTGAGTTTGAGGTACATCAGACCTTTCGAGATTCTTTGGAGAGTTGGGGAGGTGGCATAAGAGTTGGCTCTTCCACCAGGTCTCTTAGGAGTTCATCTATTTTCCATGTGTCCATGCTCACGAAGTATCATGCCGACAATTCTTATATCATCCAGTAGGACTCCGTACAACTAGATCAGAATTTGGAGTTTGAGGAGGAGCTTGTAGCTATTTTGAATAGACAGGTGAGGAAGTTGATGTCTAAGCCGATAGCTTCTATGAAGGTTCAATGGAAGCATCACCCTATTAAAAAGGTGATTTAGGAGACAAAGTCCAACATGCGGAGCATATATCCTGATCTATTTACTACCAGTATGTTTTGTTTGTTCGTTTCTCTCCATTCGAGGATGAACATTATTTTAATTGCTATATGATGTAATGACTTGTCTAGTTGTTTTTGGCCAAAGACCCTTATTTCCCTATTTTACCCTTCCCGTGGTCTCCATGTGGACCTTAGAGTTGGGTAGTTTGACTCAAGGTTGAATTTTGAGTAGATGGGTTTGTTCTAGGTTTTGTCGCTTCCGGTATCTCTGGAGGGTCATCTATGACTTAGTTGAGTCATTGGTTTGCTTCAAAAGACAATTGGATGTATTTTATGGCCTTATTTGTAATATTTGGATTTTTTATTATTCCGGACAATTCTTTAGAGAAGTATGTCCTAGATCGGTTAAATGGAAAATCTGAGGGTTCAAGAGAGTTCATAGCACTGTTTACCTTAGGCAGGCAAATATAGTGTGTTCGGGGGGTCTCTGGAGTGTTTTGGGTTTTTGGTGAAGGATTGGCCTTGTTTTCCATCTACTGGTGTCTGGTGTCCGCTTCTGTGTGTCCTTTTCGGTGGAAGGTTGGCACAAAGGTAGGGTTTTGGTAATTCTTATGTGTTTGCCTTAGCGGATTGGATTTACATAGGGGAGGTCATTTTACGCTGCAACGGGTCTGCGCCAGTGGAGTCGATTTCGCTGGGGCAGGATTGCTGGTTCAAGTATCCTATTTAATTCCCTAGATCAAAATTCTTTTACCAAAATAGAAACCCTTAAACTTAGAGCCGCCAAGAGAGTATTTTCTGAAGATTAAGAGTGATTTCATCTTTGGGGTAAGAATTCCATCCTTTATGATTTCATTTTATGTTTATAAGTCCTTTAATGGTGACATATTATGTTTATAAGTTGGGGAAAATGAATTGTAAGTTTCTTACGAGATTAAGAGAGTCAAACCATTGATTTAAAGGGTGTTTATGTATTAGATTCTCTAATTATTGTGAATTAGTGGTGGATTATTAGATTATCATGTTGTAGAGTTTAATTTGAGTATAGAAACCTATTTGATTTGGGGAGGGGGCATTCTAGAGTTTGCAATTTGTGGCTTTTTGTATATTGTTCAATTGAGGGTCAAAATGAGTATGGTTTTCAAATTAACTTAGGAATATGATTACCTAGTCTATGTTCTTGGTTTTTGGGTAATAAAGTTTGAGTTTTGGTGATATAGGCCTAGGGTTGGTATTTAAAGTCTTACTTTGTACGGATTATGTCCTTGTATGTTGTGTAGGCCTTTTATTAATGAATAGTATATGTGTGATTAGACTTTGATTATCACGAGGCACAGCGAAAGAGAAAGGTTATCACTATGACTTGATTGTTTGGCGCTCCTGTTTGTCCCAGAGGTAGGATACATTTTACTTTCACAAGACTTCGATAGAAGTGCATAATTAGTTATAAATATTGAGGGGTATTGGGCGTGTTGGAGTCCCACTCAGATGGTTTTTATAAAAGTTTGAGTGGGTACCAGTGTTGAACTATGATGATGGGTTATTTGGGGAATCAACCTTGTGCTGGTTCTGACTGCTGATTGATTGGGCTTGTCGCCATATTTGTTATTATTGTGCTTATTCATCACACATGCTCGATATGATATCCTAATTTTACTTGGATGATATTTCATGTATTTTTGAGAGCATATGATATTCATCTCTATAGTTGGTTGCATCTCATTGTATCATGATTTCTTGCCTTGTATTGTCATTTGCATTCATATAATCATAGTTTTGATGAAAATGATATTGGTGTGGTATGATATATGTTGTGGGTCCAAGGGACTGAAAAGGTAAGAACAATATTAGATTATGGCAACACTGAGATGATAATGATACACGGGGGAAACTGTTGCATGCCTGCAACTATTGATTATTCAGCCAAGAGCTGGGCTCCGATGGGGTATATGGACTTTACGAGTCCCCCATGGGTGGTGTTTCATAATAAAAACTTGAGCGCCAGTATACGAGATGATAAAGGTACCTAACATATGCATTGCATTCATATCATACATATATATATCTTTCATTAATTATCTGTGGATGGATTTGTATTCGGAGTTTATTATTGATGACTTGGCTATATTTATGGACATAGAAGGATTGTACTTGCAAATTGATATTCGGATTTCTGTTATTGAACTCTTCTGAAACTGAATGACTTAAGTGATTATGAAATCTTACATTAAAGGTGATATGTGAGTTCTGTGAACTATTCGGTCGACAATGTGACATTACCTAGATTATTTTAAACTGTTAGTATAGGACTACTTGGTGTCAACTTGATATTTATCTGTTTTGTGTATATTCCGTCGTTGTAAGCCTATGATGTATACGGGGGTACGTTGTGTACTCATGCTACACTTGCTGCATCTTTTCTTGATGTATATATAGATCCCACTACTAGTTCGCGAGGTCAAGCGTGAGTCCGGGCATGTAGTCTTCTAGTCTTCAGGGTGAGGATGATATCTTTGACGTACCCTTGGAGACTCTCATATCTTTTATTTTATTTATGGTCGAGCGACATGTTCAGATATTTTATTGTTATATTCAGTTTTGGAACTATGTTGCCCTTGACTTTTAGACTTATGATGTAAACATCGCCAGGAGATCAAGGTTCCAATTTGATCCTCGAAGTGATAAGCTCAGAGTTCTGAATATGCTTGATCATCCGATGATAATTTGCTTAAAATGACATGGAATATGGTGTGGGATTGAAGATTGGACTTGAAGGTTTAAGAAGGCAACATTTTATTTTGGCTTTGTATGTAGGTCTTGGCCGAAGACCAT
The DNA here is from genome assembly GCA_029783415.1 of Anisodus acutangulus. Lineage (NCBI taxonomy): Eukaryota > Viridiplantae > Streptophyta > Magnoliopsida > Solanales > Solanaceae > Anisodus > Anisodus acutangulus. The sequence continues at coordinate 37,462,168 of CM056492.1, forward strand.
GTTTTCTTTTAGCTTATCTTTAATTCTTAGCTTAGCTTGTAGTTCTCCTTAGGACATGATGTAACGTGTAAATAACTCTTAGATCCTATTAGGACATAGTTAATGTACCATGTAATAAAGGGTCAAAGCCGAGAGGTCCTACATAAGGTGACAAGGCTGTGTGAAGTTGTTCAAGCCAAGGTGGCAAGGACAACAAGGATGACTAGGCCGAAAGTGACAAGTTGGCAAGGACAAGAATGGTCTAGAAGACGAGGCTTCAAAAAAGACAATTCATGAACCAACTTGAGGACACCAAAAATATGAAGTGTAGGTCGAAATACTCCCTTATCCATTTGGCCATGGCACACAATTGTAAGGAATGGAAGTTTCCAACACATTTGAAGAAGATGAGGTTGTTGGAAGAATCAAGTTAATGAACATTGTTACATAGGAGACAACAATTTCGGGCTAGGTAAGAGGAAGGGTTGGCCGAACTCCCTTGATCAACAAGTTAATCCAAATTCATCCACACTAGGTGTTAGTTTGTGTGTCATTTGCTTTCTGGAATAGTCTCTTTTGTATTATAAATAGAGGCCTTAGGCCATTGTAAAATTCAGAGAGTTGATTGATATATAAAAGTGAGTTTTCTACTTTTAGATGGTCCTGGTTTGGGCCTAGGTTCTTGTGTGAGCCAACCCCTTAGTGTAAGTTTAAGTTAGGAGTTGTGTGACCTAGTTAAACCCAAGCTAAGGTTTCCCGTTAGCTTGGTTAAGACTGTGTGACTTAACTAAGTCCAAACTTAAGGAACCCTCTTCGGTGGTATGTAGACGTTGGAGCTTGTGTGATCCAACCGAACCGAAGCCAAAAGGTCTATCATAAGGATTCTAACCATCCTTACTTGGTTTGCATTCGGGCTTGTACTTAGCAACACCGATCAAGTACTTGTTAAATTTTTCACCCTAATCAAGGTGTCGACTTGGGAATTAAAACCCCCTTGTCATTATCCTTAGCATATCGATTGTACCTCACTTGAGCCATACCGACCGTTCCAACACTTAACCAAATCAATCCTAAACTCACCTGAGGTTGCTACTTTCAAATCGTGTGCAACCCTTGTCCATACCACCAATGTTGATCACCCTCACCTCCTATAACACCTCATAAACACTCACAATAAATACCAAAACCCGAAACCAAGCGTACCTCCCCGTTCAAACCCAACAACACCAAACAGTTCACAAAGTCAACCCTTATCAGAACCTCACTAGTTCTGTTCAGTTCCAACACTTTCTACCATCACAACACCGAACCCCGACATCCACTACAACCCTCAATGTGTCTATAACAACCCCACAAAAATCCTAAGTCCGTTTCCAAGCACAACTACCCGAAACAACCACCAAACAGCACCCTATCCGGCCAAATCGAGAACCCGAGAACCACTTTATGAGTCCTGTTTTCGAGTTGACCCAAAACCCAATCCACTTACAAATCAACACCCTCCTTATATACAACAAATTGGTGTCATAGCAAGGCCATCCCGTCCCACTCTTTGACGTTATGGCCCACATAAACAAAGAAGAACTACGGAGGGTCGTAAGGGAAGTTTATGCGAAACATGCGCAAATCTTGAGAGAAGAATTTGCAAGGCATGCCATGGTAAGTAAAGCCAAGTCCGGGGTTGTGCAAAACAATCCAAGTCTTTAAAAGAAAGATTCCCCAAAGTCCCATGTAATGCCCTACGTAAAGCACACTAATGATAAGGCAAAGAACGGTACTTCTTTGACAAACCCCTTGTATAGCCGTGGAAAAGTAAAGAAAGAGACAAGGGTATAAAAGGATAGTACTTCCTTTACTAACCCTTTGTATAACCACAAAAGTATATAAGTTAAAAAGGGATTAGATAAAAGGAGAAAAAAGTGTTTTCAATGTCAAGTAGTAGGACACTTTGTAAGTGAATGTCCTAATTCCCGGGCCGTGCTTAGAGAAGAGTATCGAGCGTGTGGATTTTCCTTGGCTATTAAAGAATCCATACTACTTGAAGAACAAGAGGAAATTGAGACTCCCTTACTTGATGCACAAAGGATAGAGGAAGAACTTAAGAAGGGGAGTTTTATAGATGACGATTCGGAAGAACTCTTGGAGGAATTGAAAGACGCATGTGCGAATGGTCTTGCATCGGGAATACTACCGATGGAAGATGGTGAACTTGATCTTGATATATTTTCAAGTAGTTCATTCTCTACTTACCAAGACTATGGATGCCATCTGAAAGAAAGTTAAACTTGGCACACGAGTATTGAGGGACCAAAGGTCGACACCATCATCATAGGGTGTAAACTTCCTATGCCAAGATTGAAAGATCTTGTTGATGTGTTGAGTAAGGCCAAATTGTTCGCCAAATTTGATTTGAAAAGTGGCTACCTACACATGAAGATTCGAGGAGGAGATGAAATAAAAATGGCTTCCAAAATCAAGCATGGTTGCTATGAATGGCTTGTGATGCCATTCGGGTTGTGCAACTTTACAAGTCTCCTTGTGAATTCCATACACAAAGTGCTACAACTATATATGGCTTAAATCACATTTTTCTACGGCATGTATAATGTTTCATCCACGGTGTTAACTTTCCGGAGTTGGATCGAACCGTCGAATAGATGTGTGGCAAAGGGTTTCTGAAGTTCAACTTCCTTTCCTCGTCAATTCACTCAAAACTTTTGGGCCCTTACTACCCCTATTCCGAACCTTGAAATTGAAAATGATATTGGAATCATCTTACTTCAAGACCAATAATACATGGCCTCCTCTAATGGACGAGTGGTTGATACACGACTTCCTTGTTCTACTTGTGACACAAAATTTGTGGTGCCACTTGGATCACGATTGTTTCCAAGCTCTTCCATGATCTGTGTGCACGAAATACTCTCACCCTCCATGATATCCACAACCTCACCCGAAGGCATGTATGAGAATACATACACAATGGAAACTATCCCCTATGAGCGTACCAATGTAAGCAGGGAAAGAAACTCACATGACTTGACTTCTTACTTGCCAACATTCCATCCAAGTTTGTGGTCCTTTTGCTGCCCCCTATTCTGAAGGTTGAGGTACAATGAGGAGTTGTCTGTGATGTTAAAAGAGTTGGTATCGGTACCAGCTCAATTCAAGACAAGGAATCCATGACTTTCTCTAGTGGAAGATTGGTGGGCACACGGGTTAAGTCTTGTACCTACCATGAGGAATTTTATTTGGTGAGACCCTTGGACAAAAGGGAATATTGTGTTTGGCTTGGTTTGGTTTGGATTTTATTCAGACCGTGTGGTTTGACTACACTTACGGGAGGATGAAACAATCTAATTCCAAGGACGGATAGACCTTGCAAGACCATAGTTTGGTTCGGGAGAAGCACCTACAACGAAAAACTTTCGGGTACATATGGAGGTTCAACATTTCCTGTTAAAAGCTTATCCTCATATTTAAATGATGAGAATTCAAGAACGAATTCTTTCAAAGAAAGGGAGATTAATGTAAAACTCCCCGGGAGCTCCAGGTTCCAATATGATTCTCGAAGTGATAAGCTCGGAGATCAGAAGATGCTTGATCATCCGATGATAATGTGGTTAAAATGGCATGAAATATGGAGTAGGATTGAATATTGGAATTGAAGGTTTAAGAAGGAAACATTTTATTTCGGCTTTGTATGTAGGTCTTGGCCGAAGACCATGTTTTCTTTTAGCTTATCTTTAATTCTTCGCTTAGCTTGTAGTTCTCCTTAGGACATGATGTAACGTGTAAATAACTCTTAGATCCTATTAGGACATAGTTAATGTACCATGTAATAAAGGGTCAAAGCTGAGAGGTCCTACATAAGGTGACAAGGCTGTGTGAAGTTGTTCAAGCCAAGGTGGCAAGGACAACAAGGATGACTAGGCCGAAAGTGACAAGTTGGCAAGGAAAAGAATGGTCTAGAAGATGAGGCTTCAAAAAAGACAATTCATGAACCAACTTGAGGACACCAAGAAGATGAAGTGTTGGTCGAAATACTCCCTTATCCATTTGGCCATGGCACACAATTGCAAGGAATGGAAGTTTCCAACACATTTCAAGAAGATGAGGTTGTTGGAAGAATCAAGTTAATGAATATTGTTACATATGAGACAACAATTTCGGGCTAGGGAAGAGGAAGGGTTGGTCGAACTCCTTTGATCAACAAGTTAATCCAAATTCATCCACACTAGGTGTTAGTTTGTGTGTCATTTGCTTTCTGGAATAGTCTATTTTGTATTATAAATAGAGGCCTTAGGCCATTGTAAAATTCAGAGAGTTGATTGATATATAAAAGTGAGTTTTTACTAAATATCTATTTGTATTCACTTGTGTGTGTCTACTTTTAGTTGGTCCTGGTGTGGGCCTCGGTTCTTGTGTGAGCCAACCCCTTAGTGTAAGTTTAAGTTAGGAGTTGTGTGACCTAGTTAAACCCAAGCTAAGGTTTCCCGTTAGCTTGGTTAAGACTGTGTGACTTAACTAAGTCCAAACTTAAGGAACCCTCTTCGGTGGTATGTAGACGTTGGAGCTTGTGTGATCCAACCGAACCGAAGCCAAAAGGTCTATCATAAGGATTCTAACCATCCTTACTTGGTTTGCATTCGGGCTTGTACTTAGCAACACCGATCAAGTCCTTGTTAAATTTTTCACCCTAATCAAGGTGTCGACTTGGGAATTAAAACCCCCTTGTCATTATCCTTAGCATATCGACTGTACCTCACTTGAGCCATACCGACCGTTCCAACACTTAACCAAATCAATCCTAAACTCACCTGAGGTTGCTACTTTCAAATCATGTGCAACCCTTGTCCATACCACCAAAGTTGATCACCCTCACCCCCTATAACACCTCATAAACACTCACAATAAATACCAAAACCCGAAACCAAGCGTACCTCCCCGTTCAAACCCAACAACACCAAACAGTTCACAAAGTCAACCCTTATCGGAACCTCACTAGTTCTGTTCAGTTCCGACACTCTCTACCATCAAAACACTAAACTCCGACCTCCACTACAACCCTCAATGTGTCTATAACCACCCCACAAAAAGCCTAAGTCCATTTCCAAGAACAACTACCTGAAACAGCCACCAAACACCCTCCTATCTGGCCAAATTGAGAACCCGAAAACCACTTTTTGAGTCCTATTTTTGAGTCGACCTAAATATACCCAACACCTACCCACTTACACATCAACACCCTCCTTATATACAACAACTTATATCAGTTGATTATCCCTCTTGTATTCACAGACAGATCTTTGGGCGATGCGTTTGATGTTCAGACTTATCTATTCCGCATTTAAAGTATGAGACATATTATATCGTATTTTACACTCTTTTTGCTTTTATTTATGTTATATAATGTGAAAAATTCAGGAGTAGTACAGCTATCGCTAGGAATTGTGTAGGTGTCACCACGATCCCTAAAAGGGATAGTGATATTTTGAGAGCTCAAGAGGTCGGATGAGTGGTCAATTTAGGTGTGGAAATGAATCCACCGCTTTACCCTCTTTAAATAGAGATATGTAACGGCCCGTCTATTTATTTTTAGATATGAATCCTTAGTTTACTAAATTTCCCTTCCTATAGACTCTATGTAGGGTTTATGATGCACGGGGATGGGTAGCACGGTTCCCGAGGTGCCTTATTATGAATTTCAGAAGAAAAACAAAAAATGAATAGTTTAGAAATGATAAGTTTGACCCAAAGTTGACTTTTGAGTATATGGATTCATTTTTGGGTTCCGTCATTTCTAGTAGGTCTGGAGGGTCATTTGTGACTTAGTCGAGTCATTGGTTTGCTTCTAGAGGTGTTTATATGTATTTTATGACTCTATTTGTAGATTTGTGAAATTTGTATGTTTTTGGTGATTTCGTAGAAAAGTACGTTTTAGCTCAGTCGTATGAGAAAATCTTAGTGCGCGAGAAAGTTTGTAGCACTTTTTACCTTGGGGAAATATGCTTGGTTTGTATCTGGGGGTCTTACAAGCTTTTTTGGTATTTATAGAAAATTGTCTAAGTTTCATGTTGTTGGTTTCTGGTGTGCCGCACCAGCGGGCCTTGTGTGAGTTTGAGTAATAAAGTCTTGATTTTTCCACCGTGGGCCTTTGGTCAATTTTAGGGTGAACTTTGGATTGCTTTTAATGACTATAACCTTGAGTTTGTATTAAAATTACTTATTAACGTAGAATCTATGTGTTAGACTAAGAGTATCACGAGGCACTTCAAAGGGAAAAGCCTGCGTCGAGGATTGAGGTTCGTGGCACCTGCTTGGCTTTGAGGTAGGCTATGATTTATCTTTTTAGACTCCGATAGAAGTACATAGTCGTTATAAATATTGAGGGGTACTGGGCGTGTTTAGGGGTCCCACTTAGCGATTTTGAGGAACGCTTAGGTGGGTATTGGTGTTGAATTATGTTATTTGGTGATTTGGAGAATCAACCTTATGTTGATTCCGACTGCTATTATTTGGGCTTGTCGCCATATGTGGGCTTGTTGCCATTGTTGCTAATTGTTGTGTTTATTTATCACATGGCTTCTGATATGAAATCTTGGTTTACGTGGAAATTACATGTTATTGAGTTCTGAAGCATACGATATTCATCTCCTATACTTGCATTATCATTGTTATTGCATTCATACACTCATGGTTCTGATGATATTAAAAGTGGCGTGGTATGAAGATATTGTGGGTCTAATGAGACCGGAAAGGTAAGGATAATCTTATGAGATAGTTGGAAACATTGAGATGATGCAAATTATTGATATGGCTCGAAATGAGTCTTGGGATATAGTCTGATATGTGTGTTGAATTCAGGCGGGCTAGGAGCGGTATATGGATAGTGCGGGTCCCCTATGGGTCACTGTTCATAAAATTTGAACGTCTGTATACTAGGTTGTGAAAGGTACCTTGCATTTGCATTTATATCATACATTCACATATACATTAATTACTTATTGATAACGTGATTTGACTGATTATTGAGACTAGGTGATTATCATGATTATTGGATCTTGTTGATCTCACCTCATAATATCTGAGCTATTGGTTATTGAACTCTTATGTGTGAACAAGGTGACTTACGTTATTCATTGCACTATTTATAATAGGATCTACTTGAGAGTCAACTTGATGTTTATTTCAATTACGTATCTTCTGTCGTTGTCGGCCTATGATGCCTACGGGGGTACGTTGTGTACTCATGCTACACTTGTTGCATTCTTTTTAGATGCAAATACAATGCCATCTAAAAGTTCAGGACCATGTAGCTGAGTCATGAGTTGGAGGATTTCTGTGTTTGAGGTGAGCATGCCTTGGATGCTTCTCTTATTGCTTACATCTTTTAGTTGTGTTCAGGAGACATTATTAGACTATTAAGACTCTTATTACGTCTTTTAGTGCTCTTGTATTACATACTAGATCTTTGGGGTTGTAAAAATTATATTTTCGGATTTGGTTATTTTATGATATGATCAGACAACGTTTATAATTATTCTCATATTTCTGCTTATTCTTATATGGTATGTATGGTTTTGGAAAGTGGTTTGCCTACCAGTAAGAGATGTGTAGGTTCCACCACGATGCTCAAACTGGGGTCATGACAAAGTTGGTATTAGAACTCTAGGTTAAACAATCTTAAACACAAGCATAATGTCTAGTAGAGTCTTGCGGAGACGTCCATACTTATCTTCGAGAGTCTATGGGACATTTAGGAAACATCACTTTCTTCATTCCTTACGTGCTAAGATTGATTATATTGGTATATGACCTTTGTTTCCTATTCTCTCACAGATGGTAAGGACTCATGCTCACGCATCGAGAGAGGAGGCACCTGCTTCTTCAGTGTGAGGTTGCGGTAGAGGTCGTGGTCGCGACTGAGGTAGAGCCTGAGCAGCTGTACCAACGAGGGGTGTAGCACAGGGAGCCAGTCAGGCTCGTGCTAGATCAATGTCGCCCGAGCCGGATATTGAGACTCAGGATGATCATTATGATGAGGAGATGGGGCCGGCCCAGGATCAGCCCGGATTTGTAGCTACTTCGATTCTTCAAGATACTATGTTTAGGATATTGAGTTTTCTTGACAGTTTTGCACAAGCGGGCGTTTTTCTGACTACTCAAGTGGGTCACACACCCGAGTGGGAGAGGGTCAGACTCTCGAGTTTTGTACTCCAGGGGTTCTGCCATCTGCTATTTTGACGCCCCGTATAGATAAGATTCCAACACCAGAGTTTGGTCCTCGACCAGTAATAAGAGCTATTATGACCAATGATGAGCGAAAGATATGGGAGCATTTCTACAACATGAAGCCTCTCATATTTTATGGCTAGCCCGAGGAGGATGCGTATGAATTTATAGTGATCAGCAATGAGAAGCTCCACACTTTGGGTATCGTTGAGTCACATGGAGTTTGTTTTATTGCTCTTCATCTTATGGGGGATGTGAAGCAATGATGAAGGACTTATGTTAATTGTAGTCCAGCAGGGTAGCCTCCTCTATCTTGGATCAGGTTTTATCAGATATTTCTAGAGAAGTATGTGCCCCTCAGCTTGTGTATGAGCAAGAGGTATGAGTTCTCCAAGTTAGAGCAGAGGGGTGCACCAGTTGTTGAGTACGAGACTAGTTTTCATGCTCTGTCATGCTATACAACACCTTTACTTCCTACGAAGGATGAGCGAGTTAGATGTTTTGTTAGATGGTTGAGTATTCCCCTCCAACTGGTGACATTATAGTTGGTGGCCTCTGGAGCTTCTTTTCAGGCTATGGTAGAGCATGCTAGGATGGTTGAGTCTGTGAGGGGAAAGCTTCCAAATAGGAGTTCAATAAGAGAGTTCGCCGACATGGGTATGGTCACATCCAAAACTAGGGAATTTGGCAGGCACCCAGTGATGTAAGTAAGAAGGGGTGTAAATGGGTAAGTGGGTCGGGTGTTGGTTATATTTGGGTCCACCTGAAATTGGACTTGAAAAGTAGGGGTTCTCAGTTTATTAGCTACTGCCGGCAGGGTGGTGTTTGGTGACTGTTTTGGGTGGTTTTAAGGAGAATTGGGTTTAGGCATTTTATAGGGTGGTAACGGGTGAGTTGGGGTTGTTGTAGTGGTAGGGGTTAAGTGGTTTGATGGTGGCGAGGTCTCAGAAATGAACCAAAACTGTGAGGTCTTGGTAAGGGTGGTTTTGTGGATTATTTGGTGTTGTCGGATTTGGACGGGGAGTTACGCTTGATTTCGGTAAATAACCTTTAGAGTGGGTATTTGTGAGGTGCTGTGGGCGGTAAGGGTGGTCATTATATAGTGGATTGGATAAGGATTGGACACGAGTAGCGAGATGCAATCTTGATTGAGGGAAGGTCGATTTGGTTAAGTGTTGATGCGGTCGATATGATTTAAGTGAGGTACGGTGGATGTAGCAAGGATAGAGACATGAGGTTTTTAATGCTCGAGTCGACACCAAGTAGATGGTGGCCAATTAGACAAGGACTTGATTGGGCTTGCTAAGTACAAGCCCGAATGCAAACCAAGTGAGGGTGGCCAATAACCTTAAGATACACCCTAGGCTTAGGTTCAGTTGGATCACACAAGTTCCAACGTTCACTTACACCAAGGGGGTTCCTTAAGCTTTGGTTTAGCTAAGTCACACAAGTCTTAACCAAGCTTACACCTAAGGGAGGGTGGTTCACACAAGAACCGTGGTCCACACAAGGACCAACTAATGTATACAACACACAAGTTGAATACCTTAGTTTTTGAGTAAACACTCGAGTTTATATTTCATTCACCAACTCTGATTTTTACAATGACTTAAGGTCCTATTTATACTAGTACAAGGACAATTCTAGAAGGGTAACAAAAGAGACAAAAACTACTTCGCATTCCCGGCCAAGTGGAGATAAATAGGAAAGGGTTCGGGTTTCCTTGATGTCCAATGGTGTTCTCGGCCTATGGGAATCAATGGAAAAGGTCTTGGTTTTACTTGGAGACAAAGGATGAATCCAATGTTTTCACACCCCTTTGTGGATCCCATGAAGACGAATGCACGAACTTGGCTCTTCATGAATCTCATCTTCTTGGAATAAGTTTGGAATCTTCCATTCTTTGTATTTGCTTTTATTAGTCATTTAACCAACTCTTGATATTCCCATGGCCGATCTTGATGTTCCCACATGGCTAGATGCATGATTGTATTATCTCCTTAGAAGCCTCGTCCTCTAGATCATTCTTTCCCTTGCCAACTTGTCACCCTCGACCAAGTTATCCACTTGTCTTTGCCATCTTTTCCTCTCGGCCTAGTCATCCTTATTGCACAACTCAAAGATAATAACTAAAACTAATCTAGGAATTAAAGATAATAACTAAAAGTTAAGATAAGAAATAAAGATAAGCTAAAAAGAAAACATGGTCTCGGCCAAGACCAACAAGAAGGCAGAATAAAGGTTGTCTTGTTAACACAATCAAGTAATGTTTCCTATTCTGCCCCAAATTGGATACCATTCTCCGACCTTAGTCGTGGGTTAATGGTTAACGATCGACACCTTCGGGACTTCATTTAACGACTTGAGTTGAGAAGCTAAGTCCGGGGCCTTTCTTGCATCATTCTCCCCTTCTTCAAAAGAATTTACCCTCAAATTTGCGCCGTCTTAATGTGATAATAATCCTTCAACAACACCTGTTCATCTAATACTTCCACCATTAGATACGTCCGGAAGTTTTATTTTGTCGGTGCTTTCCTCGGAACTTGCAAAATAGGGATCCGAATACAAGCCAATCAGTTTTGGCTTAAAATGATGCTCATGTTGTGACACGAATCCCATAAAATATAATGCCTTGTTATAGGTAGAATAATGGCATGGTGCACTAGTTAATGTTATGCTAGAGCAAAATATGGAACCTACACTAGATTCATGTTCGACTTCCCATGGCTTTGCACGACTGGGCATAGTTAGAACTAGGGCTACACACATCTTTTCCTTCAAGGTTTCAAAGATTCTTGTTGCTCCTTGGAACCACTCACACTCATATTTCCTCATTAGTTGGTTTATATGGGCAGCAAGGTCATAATAATCCCAAATGAAATGATGAGGAAAAGAAGCCGGATCAAGGAAACTATTTGCCACAATTATACCCTTAGGATAGAAACATCTTTGGCTAGATTCCACCGTGGTTGGATTATCACACATGCCCTCGGATGATGTGGTGTAACCCATGGATCATTGTAGCATCTTGTGTATGAAGCTCACGAAAGAGATTGTATCATTGTACAATCTACATAGCATGATGGAGGTCTTTCCCCGTGGTGTCCTTGGATAACCGAGAATAAAATCCAAGCTCCCATCTTTCCTTGATTTCTCCGGAACCGGAAAGGTAGTACACAATGCTTTGTGGAAGAATCCTTTAGTCTTTTGACAAGTAGAATACCTTCTTACCGCTCCGCTTATGTCCCTGAACTTGGAATCTCCTTCACGGAACTCCTTTAGCATTTCACATTCCATTGACCTTGGTTTAAGTATGGTCAACGTTATGTGTCTTCGAAGAAGTGTATCCGCCACTAATATGGACTTGTCATCTTTATGTATTGTGGAGGATGTGGGAGTTTGTAGGTGTGCTACCCAATTAACATATTTCAGGTTCAACTTTCTTGGCACCACATAAGATTCTGTGTTGTAAGTATAATAAGGAAGTCGTGCATCACCTAATCTTTCATTAGAGGAAGCCATAGACTCTTGGTCTCGAAGTAAGATGACTCCAATGTCACATTCAACTCCAATATTCGGAATATGGGCAGTAGGGCCCTAAATGTTTTGAGTGAATTGACGAGGAAAGGAAGCCGAATCACAGAATATTTTTTCCACACTTCCATTTGACGGTTCGGGCCAACTCCGAAAAGTTAACACCGTGGATGAAACGTTATACTTGTCGTCAGATAGTGCGATGTAATCCATAGGTGGTTGTAGCACACTGCATATGAAACTCACGGGAGGGTTTGGAACGTTGCACAACCCAAATGGTATCACAAGCCATTCATAGCAACCATGCTTGATTTCGGAAGCCATCTTTCTTTCATCTCCTCCCTAGATCTTCATGTGTAGGTAGCCACTTCTCAAATCCAACTTGGCAAACAATTTGGCCTTACTCAACACATCAACAAGTTCTTTCAATCTTGGCATAGGAAGTTTCCACTCCATGATGATGGTGTCGACTTTTCGGCCCTTAATACTCGTGTGCCAAGTTTCACTTTTATTTGGCACCATCAAGATCCTTGCCTTGTCCGGATTGTGTCTATAGTCTTGATGATTAAGTAATGAACTTCTTGGAAATAAACCAAGAGTATGTTCAATACCTCCCATCGTTGGTGATCCGATTGCAAGCTCGTCCGCACATATATCTTCCAAGGGCTCCCTTAAGTCGGCATCTATAGCGCTCCCCTTATTTTACTCTTCGTCTATCTATGGAGTATCAAGTAAGGGGGTCTCGTGTTCCTCTTGCTCTTCAAGTAGTACAGGTTCCATAATGGCCAAGGAGAACACACACTCATTACCAGGGAATTAGGACATTCATTTGCAAAGTGTCCTAACTCTTGACATTGGAAGCATTTCTTTCTCCTTTTATCTATCCCTTTTGTAACCTCTCTACTTTCGTGGTTATACAAAGGGTTAGTGAAGGAGGTACTACCCCTTTCTACCTTTTTATTTTCTTTTATACTTTCGTGGATATACAAGGGGTTAGTAAGAACGGTACAACCCATTTTCTTTACATTAATGGGCTTTACAAAGGACCTTGGGGTACCTTTCCTTTCAAGCCTTGGACTGTTTTGTACAAACCTTGACTTGGCATTATTACTCACGGTACATCCCGCAAGTTCTCATTTCACGACCCACACTTGTTCCGTAAAAATATCACTTACGAACCTCGTTAGTTCTTCTTTGTTTATGTGAGCCATAACGTCAAACCATGGGACAGGATGGCCTCACTCTGATACCATTCTGATGTAAGTAAGGAGGGGTGTAAGTGGGTCGGGTGTTGGTTATATTCGGGTCGACCCAAAATTTGACTTGAAAAGTGGGGATTCTCAGTTTATCGGCTACTGCCGGCATGGTGGTGTCTGATGACTGTTTCAGATGGTTTTAAGGATAATTGGGTTTAGGCATTTTATGGGGTGGTAACAGGTGAGTTTAGGGTTCTTATAGTGGTCGAGATTCAGTGGTTTGATGGTGGCGAGGTCTCGGAAATGAACCAAAAGTGAGGTCTTGGTAAGGGTGGTTTTGTGGATTATTTGGATGGGGAGGTACGCTTGGTTTCGGTTAATAACCTTTGGAGTGGGTGTTTCTGAGGTGCTGTGGGAGGTAAACAGTATATAGTGGATTGGTTAAGTATTGGACACAAGTTGCGAGATGCAATCTCAGTTGAGGGATGGTCAATTTGATTAAGTGTTAGTGCGGTCGATATGATTTAAGTGAGGTATAGTTGATGTAGCAAGGATAGAGAAATGAGGTTTTTAATGCTCGAGTCGACACCAAGTAGAGGGTGGCCAATTGGAGAAGGACTTGATCGGGGTTGCTAAGTACAAGCCCGAATGCAAACCAAGTGAAGGTGGTCGATAACTTTAAGATAGACCCTAGGCTTTGGTTCGGTTGGATCACACAAGTTCCAACGTTCACTTACACCAACGGGGTTCCTTAAGCTTGGGCTTAGCTAAGTCACACAAGTCTCAACCAAGTTTACACCGAAAGGAGTGTGGTTTACACAAGAACCGTGGTCCAGACAAGGACTAACTAATGTATACAACACACAAGTTGAATACCTTAGTTTTTGAGTAAACACTCGAGTTTATATTTCATTCACTAACTCTGATTTTTACAATGACTTAAGGTCCTATTTATACTAGTACAAGGACTATTCTAGAAGGGTAACAAAAGAGACAAAAACTACTTCGCATTCTCGGCCAAGTGGAGATAAATAGGAAAGGGTTCGGGTTTTCTTGATGACCAATGGTGTTCTCCGCCTATAGGAATCAATGGAAAAGGTCTTGGTTTTACTTGGGGACAAAGGATGAATTCAATGTTTTCACACCCCTTTGTGGATCCCATGAAGAAGAATGCATGAACTTGGCTCTTCATGAATCTCATCTTCTTGGAATAAGTTTGGAATCTTCCATTCTTTGTATTTGCTTTGATGAGTCATTCGTCCAACTCTTGATATTCTCATAGCTGATCTTGATGCCTCCCACATGGCTAGATGCATGATTGTATTATCTCATTGGAAGCCTCATCCTCTAGATCATTATTTCCCTTGCCAACTTATCACTCTCAGCCAAGTCATCCACTTGTCTTTGCCATCTTGTCCTCTCGGCCTAGTCATCCTTATTACAAATCTTAATAAATGTGTTGTATGGGAACTAGTAACTAATCTAGGAATTAAAAACAATAACTAAAAGCTAAGATAAGAAATAAAGACAAGCTAAAAGGAAAACATGGGCTCGGCTAAGACCAAAAAGAAGGCCGAATAAAGGTTGTCTTGTAAACACAATCAAGTGATATTTCCTATTCCGCCCCAAATCCCATACCATTCTAGGACCTTCGCCGTGGGTTAATGGTTAACCATCGACACCTTCGGGACTTCATTTAACGACTTGAGTTGAGAAGCTAAGTCCAAGGCCTTTCTTGCATCACCTATTCCTTGTTGGCCCGAGCGTACCACCCTGATGACTAGTCTCTTGTACAAGTATAACATTTGTCCGACAAGGCCGTACTGGGATATATCACAACAACAACACTGGATAAGAGGGATTAACCCAATATATATACAACAAGACCGACAAGTTCACAACATGCTACAACAAAGGACAACTTAGCCGACAAGGTTATACATCAACACTGTACATACCAAATAAGTCTGTGAGCCTTTATGAGTGACTGAATTGGCATATGGATGGGACAGGACCCTGACTTACCCATACTGTACATACCTCTGCTGAAATACTCTATATATATACAACCAGAAAGCTTCAGGAAGATAAAGCTCACTTACAGATGGCTGAACTCAACAAATCCTACTGAGGTGGCCTGTAGCATGAACACACAACACCACCAGCAAAAAAGATGTCAGTACAAAATAATGTACCGAGTATGTAAAGCATGAATAACAACGTAAATCTGTAAGCTGTAAAGAAAAGCATATAAGCAATGTGAAACGATTAGTTGTAACGGAAGACATGAGCAACCTGGGTTATATGGGTGAATAATAAACTTTGAAACTTAATACAACCTGTCTGGATAGGCCTTTACTGTATAAACTATCCTCGTCTTATAGTGCAAGGTATAACATGTCATTAATCATAGGTGTATGTAAGAATATGCAATGCAATATGCTCACTAACTCATGTATGTGTTGCGGAATGCGCAACCCCATCCATCATATGTATATGTTGCAGAACATGCAACCCGATCCAATGTATGTATATATTATGGAACGTGTAACCCGATCCTCTGTATATGTATATGTTGCGGAATGTGCAACTCGATCCTCTATATATGTATATATTGCGAAACATGCAACCCAATCCTCTATATATGTGTATGTTGTGGAACGTGCAACGCAATCCTCTATTTGATTATGAATATATGCATAATATTAGTGTTAATGAAAACATGCCAATACCAATGATAATAGGGGTGTGAACAACAGCGTTATGATAACAACGACTCTTTGGCCCTTTTTGAAAAACTCTTTGACTTTATTCTTAGAACAACTCTTGGTCGACTCGAAGATTATATCATTCTAGAATTTTTCCTTTTGAAGACTTAAGATATGATTTGTAACCAACATCGAGGATCATAAGAATATGAATAAGAGATAAACACTTCTCAACATAGGACTCTGATAGACAATAGAGTGGAGTTCTCAATGTTTTTTTATTTATTTTGAAAGCGATAGATCTTTGGATTTCATGCTTTTGAATGTAAGGGATAGCCTTAAATACCTTATCCACAAAGCTATACATCATGCTACAAGATCTCATACTCTTTACGACCGATTATCTATAACAAACAAAGGGTCGATAACAACATCTAATACATATTAAATAAGGAAACTTCACTTAGGCATCTTAGCGATTTTCTTAACATAAAAGGTTCTTACACTTGTTAACAAAAGGGTATTTATGTAATTTGGCTCCACGATTCTCCGAAACATACGCTTTTAGGTTTACAACATCAACAACCAATATATTAATCAATTTCAACTCACATCTTGATCAAAACAGCCCACAAGTCCATATACAATAATTTCATAGGGTTATAGGTTTCGGTTATGAAAATCCTCCCACAACTTATCCCAAATCATCAATTAATCACATATATAGATCGAGGAGGATAAATTTTACCTCAACGCAAAAACACCTCCTCGAAACAAGTTTCTCCAATCTCAAGGGTTTCCAAAATTGCCTCTTTACACATGATGATTTCTACGATTACCGCAGGGATTATCACGTTAATCTTACGCGACTTACCTTAGAATTGGTCTTGAATTTTATGGGATCACTAGAGAGGATTTAGAGGGTGTTTAGGATTTGATTAGGGTGAAAAAAGAAGAACAAATCGTGAAACCTGAATTTAAACCGTGAAAAAAGAATGTTCGTCGAATGATCGATGGTCCGTCAATCCTGACCGTTGATCTGCCTCCTGAGATAAAAAATTCTCAGGTACTTTGATAGTTCCCTATGGCAGTTTGATAGTCTGTCAATCCCTTTGACTGTCCGTCAACTATCCCATCAAACTTCCACAGTTCTCGATTTTGTCGAAACATATTTCCTGCGATCCGTTTAGCTTTCAAACACTTCAAAACTTTCATAAAAAAGTTATAAACCTTATTTATCATGTCATAGGGCTTACCTATTCCTGGGACATTAAGTATCAATTGATGACGCACGCGAAACTATGGGGTGTAACATCCTTCCCCCTTAGGAACATTCGTCCGTGAATGTTAAAGATATTCTTAACCTCTGAGGGTTCTAAAAATTTTGGCAGAGTTTCTTTTGTAAACAGGACTATCCAAAACATTGTAAACAACCCAAACATATATCCAACGCCACACAGTGTAACATAATCACAAAATAAGATCAATTTAGCCTCACACAACCATCTATAAACACAAGAATTAAGAGGGTTAGTCATAACTCACGTTAATTGTCCTTTTCCGTATTCTGAGCTGCACCTGTTGCATCTGTCTTAACATCAACACCTAAACAAGACATATGACTTAGAATTGTCGAGTAAAATATAAACGAGAGAATCGTATCACTTGATTATTGGTATAAACCTGAAGACCAAAATAGGTAAGGATTTATAGACTTTATATCTTATTCGACCTCCCTAGCCATCTCTTATGTGTTGTTATTCCTCCACAATACTTTAATGGATACTATATGTTCAGTCCAAAACTTCTGGACTTAGTATTAAAGAATCATATTTGTGACCTCCTCACAAGATAGGTCTTCAGTAATCTGAACTCTCCCTACATGCAATACACTAGAGGAATCTCCTATGTACTTTCGTAATATCATTATGAGAGAAACTGAATAAAATACCTCTGATTCCGAAGGTAATCTTAAGCTCAAGGGTCATTTATCCATGTCTATAAGTAATACCATATGGACCGTTGTATCTGTGGTTTAAATTTGCTCTTCCGGTCGAATTCTTGTTACGCTTTTATGAGTAAAATCTTTAGGGATACCCAATCATGAATGGTGTTCTTTAAGTCTCGGCATCACACATCGGCGGGTGACTTCTGGAAATCTTGGACTATTAACACTTACTTCTAAAGGAGATTTATGTCTTCCACATTCTGGAGAACTAACAAGACTAACATAGGTTTAAGCAAGTCTTATTTTCTTACGTCAAGTCAATCCATAAACAATCTTTATTCCCAACCAGACAAGGTCTCATAAGGATCTGTCTTGATGACGACATGATAATCTTTATAATACGCATCTTGTAGTGGGTTAAATGACCATCCCAATTCACTTTTAAATCAAATACACATGCCATCATCATATCATCGAGATCCTAAATCATGTGCTTGGCCTGACCAGCTATCTAGGAATGAGATATATCAGGTATTTCCTTGATCTTGTAAACCTTCCTGAAGAAGTATTAGAATTTTACTATATCTGAACCTCTTCATTATTCATTAGACAGTTAAAATGTCCCGAAATCATACTATCCCTTTCAGTGTATAGCTAGTAAAATCCTCGATTGTGCGAATCACTCTGTCTTGGAAAGAAGTGGGTCAAACTTATATATCTGTTGACCATTTATTACCTAAAGCAACATTCTTTATAAGCTAAGGGATAAACCTATACTGTACTTTATCTGTGAATCATTTTATCCTTTCCAGGTGGAAATCTGTATTTCTCTCCACTAGCCCACTGGGCCTCTACTGCTTTATCGTTACTAGCTAACCATGGGGTCTCTATGCCAAAACTTGGCACTACTTTTCTTTTTCATTATTACCTCAATCTATGTCTTAGGTAGGGTGGTACATCTTCATCAAACCCAGACGAATAGAATAGAGAGAACGAAATATCTTTACTCTAATCTTATCTCACAATCAGCTAGATCTGGGACACATGATCAATCTACATATTAGAGAACTCATTCCCCCTTTAACTTAAACATTGACATTCTTTGTCGTGAAACCTTCTCTCCCGATAGTATTAACTCTAATTTCCCACACTGTTACTTCTTTACTTTACCATAGAGGTGACATTAATACTTTGTGCGCTACAACTCTATTATCATTGGTCCTAAAATGGGACCCCTTGAACTTGCTAACTGCTGAATCTCTTTGGCAGATATTTTCTCTCTGACCTCTAGATGGCTAAATTGCTTATACCTTTTATCTTATGTTGTCCTGAAGGCTGCCACTTTGTTTTGTCAAACTTTCTCTTTAAGTTGTAATAAGATCTAATCCCTGTATGGTTATTTCTCTATTTCATCATCTAAGAGAGGAATCACTGCTTTTTCGGTATAATATTTCTATCTTTATTGATTGAGTCCCATACTTGGATTCTCAAATGGTTGAAGGAACAATTCTATAATCTTGCCTTCTCATCGCATTCGCGGAATATCCTTCCGTTGAATTCTAACCTCTGAAACATCTCTCTTTTAAGGAGAATCATGCTATACTATATCATCTGGGATATTCTTTATTTACGTTCAAGCTTGAGAACTGTTATTCTCTTTAAGAAGGCTCGTAAGTCTTTATATCACTGTAACTTATCTCTAGTAGAAAATTATCTTTGAATTTGACTATTGTTGCTTAAGGGTGTACAAGAGGGCTTCGTGGTTACTAAAGATATCATGTCGCACCTCCAATGTGTTCTTACTGCTGCCAACCTGGAATTTTGGGTCTAAAATTCTCTTTGGCTTTCCCAACCGCTCTAGCATAAACAACCTCATCTCTTTGTTTATTTGGAATATGTGTATTACAACGCATTGATTTATCTCAACCCCTATTATTCAATATTTTTTTTTCCATCTTGGCTTACGTCCCACACTGAGGTTAACTCTTGGTGTCTCATTCAACCAATATTGTTGGCAATGAACTACTGAGAACTTCCCCTATTGGGTACACATCCATACTCAAACCTCCATATTCAGAGTAAATTCCTCATTTGTCTATTGGATAATATCTTTCTAGCAATATACTTACAACAATCACGTCGTCATGTATTCCTATAGGATCTTGGGCCCTTTAACTGCCCGCAGTTATCCTTCTTCCTCTTTCGCTTTTTCTCTGGTGGTACTAACTGTGAGCATGACCTTTAACTGTTTGCCTTCATTTCCAGGTTTCATACTTTTTTATCTTGATTTGTTTCATACTAGTCCTTTTGTTTTCCATTACTTTCTATCTAATATACTCCCTAAGAGTTGAGATTACTTATTATGAAATTAGAACTCCATGCTATGAGACCATCCTATAATATGAAATGCTATATCAACTGACGGCTCGTTCGACCTTCTGGCTAGCCTTCTTCTAGGATTTCACATACATCATCTCTTGATGTAACTCGACATACCATTCTATTCTTTAATTCTGAATGACCCTTCTTAGGTTTACATATGCTATTATCTTGATTACTCCTTATGTTTTCCTTTATGAGTCCTGTACGTCTGGCTTCTCTTATAATTTCTTTAACTCTTCTAATTGGAAGGCTACCACCCATCATTTCTTAATGTTAATACCTACATACCTTTTGATAGTCATAGCATATCCGCAACTAGATAATACAATCTTGTTTGTCTGGGAATTCTTCATTGTAACCTCCGCATCTGCTTACTAAACCATCATATGAGTCTATGTCATTTCTTTCCCATACTATATCCCATATGCCACTCTTTGTGCTTGGGGGCTTCCTTCGTGAAATATCAGGTCATTAAATGGACATTCTCTGTAGCCTATGATCCTTTAATAACTTATAACTTGCCTTAAAGAAATACCCTCTTAATAGATACCACTAAATCGGTTGCAACATAATATGCCACGTGTTCACAACTAACATACTCCGTCGCAATAAACCTTTTATCTTCTAATCAAGACGTTAACTTTAAGACTCCTTTCTTGATAACCTTTAAGGATTTCTGTTTTTGCTGCTACTTATTCTCTTACTATTTGATTGCTTACTCCATAATTTTTCAATATTTTTTGTTACAGCCATCCCCCGAGTTTCCAATACGTGTTTCATTTGATTGAGAAGACCTTTTTTCTTGGTATTTCCTGATTCAGGGAGCTAGATCATCTGATCGGTATATTCTATTGACCATTATCAATTCAAATTTCCTAATATGCTTGGTCTCATAACACCTTATTCTTCTCAACTCAGTATGTACTTATTCTTACCTTTTTGTCTTACTTACCTGTGCTCCGGTCACCTTACCATACTTTATTCTGCGACTCTTAGTCATTCCTTGCATTTATTTCAATGTCCCTCATGCTTATATTATCCTCTTGCTATCATCCTTACTCCTTATCTTAGTTTGAATACTTGTAACAAAGTATGTTCGTACTTTAATTGTCTTCCTTCTTAATTTCTCTCATTTCTAGGCATTTAAAATTCCTGCTTTACTCTGGACAGGAGCCTTTCTGGGAAAAAATATTTACCTTGCACATAAAGGGTTCATTACTTGGCCCCCCATGGACCTTCAATATTCTTAAAAGTCATATTCGACCATCTATTTCTTGGGCACGTTAAGTACACACCTTATTTGGGGTGCCCCTAACGGTCACCTCTTTAGCACTTCCTATCTTTATTGGCCACGACTTTCCATCCTTCTATACTTTATTTCACGACTCTTAGTCATTTCATACCTTTATTCCAGTGCTTCATTTACCTTTGCATCATTCTCTTGCTACTAATCTCACCCTCTATCCTTGTCTATACCCTCATAATATAACCTTTCCTATGTCTAACTCCCTCATCGCCTCTACTTTCTAATAGGAGTTTCACCAAGGGAAACATTTATCTTTCGTAGAAAGGGCTTCATGCCTGGCTCGCTAATATTTGAATTCTTTCAAGGTCATACTTGGCTAACGATTCCCAGGTACATCATGTATATGTTCCTATAAGGGAGGTATCACTACCTAACCATACTATTCTTCGGTACTGTCCATACTGAGTATCGTGCTAAATCCTTGTTGTATCTTGAGGTCCCACTTCTTTGAGACTATGTCCATTGATGTCAATAAATCAATAATAGAAATACTTACTTCTTACTAGGATTCCATCACCACTGAAGGTGGAATAGCGTTACCTTGTTCATTGTTATCTAGATTTCGGCCTCATTACGATCTTATATACTTCAGATATTGGGTACCTCCATCACCTTACTCCTCATATATTTCTAAGTCTATGTTTTATCTTTCTGGGCTTACATTGCTTCATTCGTATATAAAGGGAAGGAAATCACTCATAGTCTGAAATTTCAATATCATACTCGCATCTCTGGCGTATCAATAATCTGATCAGAATCTTTCATGGACTGGATTTGAATACGAGTTAACCACGGTCTTTCTGGTTATTATCAGAACTGAAATTGGGTAAAACATGAGTTAGAATGGAATTTTCACAACTCAGCTCTATTGTACGATTTATGAGATGAAAGAAAAGAAACTATCCCTAAATGCCCGGAAGCCTCTTTCTTATAAGTGCGGTGCAAAACACACCCATAACTAGGGGGTGTGGCCGGCACCCGATGCCCTACTTGCCCGAGCATACCACTTTGATGACTAGTCTCCTGTACAAGTAGAACTTTCTGCCGACAAGGTCGTACTGGGATATATCACAACAACAAAACTGGATAAGAGGGATTAACCCAACATATATACAATAGGACCTACAAGGTCACAACATGGTCCAACAAAGGAAAACTTAGTCGACAAGGCTATACATGAACATTGAACATACCAAATAAGTCTGTGAGCCTCTACGATTGACTGAACTGGCATATGGCCGGGATAGGGCCCCGACCTACCCATACTGTATATATCTCCACTAAAATACTACATATATATACAACCAAAAAACTCCGAGAAGATGAAGATTACTTACAGATGGCTAAACTCAATAACTCCTACTGAGGTGGCCTAGCAGAGTCTCTAGTAGAACCTGCGGCATGAATACACAGTGCCCTCGGCAAAACAGACATCAATATGATATAATATATCGAGTATGTAAAACATGAATAAAAATGTAAATCTATAAGATGTAAAGAAAAACATATAAGCAAGATGAAACTATTAGCTGTAAGGAAAGGCACGAGCAACTTGGGCCATATGGGCGAATGATGAAAATCTAAAGCTTAATACAACCTGACTAGATAGGCCTTTATTGTATAAATTATCCTCGTCTTATAGTGCGAGGTATAACATGTCATTAATCTTAGGTGTATGTATGAATATGCAATGCAATATGCATACTAACTCATGTATGTGTTGCGGAACGCGCAACCCAATCCATCATATATATATGTTGCGGAATGTGCAACCCAATTCAATGTATTTATATGTTGCGGAACGTGCAACCCGATCATCTATATATCTATATGTTGCAGAACGTGCAATCCGATCTTCAATATATGTGTATATTGCAGAATGTTCAACCCAATCCTCTATATGATCATGAGTATATGTTGATATTATTGTTAATGAAAACATGTCAATACCAATGAAATAGGGGTGTAAACAATAGACTTGTGATAACAACGGCTCTTTGGCCCTTTTTGAAACTCATAACTCTTTGACTTTATTCTTAGAATGACTCTTGGTCAACTCAAAGATTATATCTTTCTAGAATGAGTCCTTTCGAAGACTTATGATATGACCAGTAACCAACAACAAAGCATATGAATAGGCGATAAATATTTCTCATCATAGGACTTTAATAGAAAATAGAGTGGAGTTCTCAACATTTCTCTTTTTGAAAGCAATAGCTCTTCGGATTTCATGATTTTGGAAGAAAGAGATAGCCTTACATACCTCATCCACAAAGATATATGTCATGATATAAGGTCTCGTACTCTTCATGACTGATTATAAATAACAAACAAAGGGTCGATATCAACATCTAATCCATATTCAATAAGGAAACTTCACTTAGGCATCTTAGTTATCATCTTAACATAAAAGGTTCTTAGACTTGTTAACAAAAAGGTATTCATGTAATTTAGCCCCACGATTCTCTGAAACATACCTTCTTAGGTTTACAACATCAACAACCAATATATTAATCAATTTCAACTCATATCATGATCAAAACAACCCACAAGTCCATATATAATAATTTCATAGGGTTACAAGTTTCAGTTATGAAAATCTTCCCACAACTTATCCCAAACATCAATTAATCACATATATAGATCGAGGAGGATAAATTTTACCTCAACGCAAAAACACCTCCTTGAAACAGCAAGTTTCCCCAATCTCAAGGGTTTCCAAAATTGTCTCTCTACACATATGATGATTTCTATAATTAACGCGGGGATTATCACGTTAATCTTGCATGATTTGCCTTAAAATTTGTCTTGAATGTTATGGGATCACTAGATAGGATTTAGAGGGCATTTAGGATCTGATTAGGGTGAAAAAATGAAGTCCAATCGTGAAACCCGAATTTAAATTTGTCAATTTTTTCCACCGCCGTACTTTGACGGTGGGATCAATAGTCCATCGAATGATCGTCGGTCCGTCAATCCTGACCGTTGATCTGCCTCCTGAGATCAGAAATTCTCAGGTACTTTGACGGTTCCACATGGCAGTTTGACGGTCCATCAAGACCTTTGACGGTCTATTAACTGTCCCGTCGAACTTCCACAGTTCCCGATTTCATCGAAAACGTATTTCCATCGATCCGTTTAACTTTAAAATGCTACAAAACTTCCGTAAACATGTTATAAACCTTAGGTATCCTGTCATAGGGTCGTACCTCTTCCGGGGACTTTATGTATCAATTGATGACGCGATGGAACACAAAATTACGGGGTGTAACTGATGTGCCGTGGAATTACGACACATTTGATGCTTTTTAACTATAAGTTTTACTTTTTTTTAAACAAGTTTGTATTGTTTTGATGTGTTTTATTTATGTTTCAGGTAATTAGGAATTGGAAAGCAAAAACAAGGAAAAAGAAGAAAAATCCCCAGTTTTGGGAAATTGTACGGACCGTCGAATGCTTAATGGTTCGTTGATTTCCACCGGCTCTTACCAGGGGTCATATGATGTCACTTCTTTGTAAAGGTTAATAGATGGGAAGGTTGACGGTGCCATCGAACATTCGACGGTACATCATTTTTACAATCGAAGTTCCACTGTCAAATATTTGACGATCCGTCGAATTTAGCGATCAGGGGCTATTTTGTCTAATTTAATTCCAAGTATTTTGACTTGTATAAAGTCTTTCTAGGGTTTTATTATTAGATTATCATCAGTTTTAAGTCTTGTATTGAGAGCTTTCAATACTTAGCATATTTTCAAAGGTTTCAAGAACAAGTTGCATTGTTTTCATCTTCGATTCATTGTTTGTAAGTTAATGACAATTTCAATACTTTTTGTTATCATCAATATTATGAGTAGCTAAACCTTTATCTGAGATTGTGAACCCAACGGTGGGTGTTATGCAATAGGTTTTTAATAGTAATATATGAATTGTGGATTGTTTGTATTTAATTACTTCTTATTCATTCATGTTGATTAGTAGTTGCAAATATTAATCTAAGCCAATAAATTCTACTTTTCTTGGAAAAGGTAGTAAGGTTTGGTAGAAGTAATTATCAAGGACTCGGGATGTTGACTCTCATTTAATAAACTCTCTCAGGGATAAGAGGAGTTTAACTTTGCATAATTAATCATTCTTAATGACAGTCTTCTATATTTGGGAAAATCATGAAGATAAACACCTTCTAACTATTGAGAAATATTAGGAGGTCACATAGAAATTAAGAGCATATAATAAGCAATCCGTAAGGAGTATATTAAGTTAATACCTAGAGCATAACATCTAACCTAAGTGGGGACACAATCTTGATTCTTTAATTATCTGAATTTAAATCAATTCAATATAGATGTTAGTGTTACACAACATTTTACGACCTTTACGGAATTAAAACAAAGACCTACGTTAAGTGATACACTATGATAGTAAGCTTCTCTCACCATATTCCCTGTGGGATTCGACCCCAACCTTGTTGGATTACTATATTTGACAACGTCCGCTTTACGCCATAACTGAGGTGTAATTTAAGCGTATCAAATTTTGGCGATGTTGCTGGGGAATACGGTGTTGAAATTACTAAAGTGTGTTTGCTTTATTAAAGTCTTTTTATATTCCATAACACCTTGTTTACTTTTTCTGGTGAACCAGGTGAAATGGCAGGTAGAAATGGCGGTCGCAAAGCTAATGGTGGTAGGGGAGGCAATCCAATTCCCCCACCACCGGAAGTTGAAAATAAAGGAGAAAATTTCTTCGTGGATTTTATTCAAGAGGTTCAATACACATCAGCCATTGTTCCACATAGGGCTAGTGCTAATTTTGAAATTGACAGTTCGCTCTACCAGTTGCTCAAGCTTGAGGGGTATTTCAGAAACTCCACCGATGATGATCCTTACCAACACTTGAGAAACCTTTTGGTTGTGTGCTAAACACATACTCAGAATGTGACTTTTCCAGATGCACTAAGGCTTCAGATTTTCAAATATTTTTTGGCTGGGGAAGCTAGGGCATGGTTTGAGAAGTTGTCACATAATTCGATCCACACTTGGGCTGAGCTAGTGAATGTTTTCCTGAAAAAATGGTTTCCTCCAAGCAAGAAGGCTGAGCTTTAGGATAAGATTTTTGAATTCAAGTAGCTCCAAGGGGAGCAACTTTATGAGGCGTGGGAGAGATTCAAGCAGTACTTGATGTAGTCTCCAAATCATGGTTTTTTAGAGAATATTCTAATGGAGAAATTATACATTGGGCTTGACCAAGAGGATTTATGAAGATGAAATGAAGAAAGTGAATGTTGTTGATGAGATGCAGGCACTACCAAATTATATGTATCAGAAACAGGATGGTCCGTATTCTGAGGGGCCACCAATGCAGTTTGAAGATGCTA
Source organism: Anisodus acutangulus (assembly GCA_029783415.1). Classification (NCBI taxonomy): domain Eukaryota; kingdom Viridiplantae; phylum Streptophyta; class Magnoliopsida; order Solanales; family Solanaceae; genus Anisodus; species Anisodus acutangulus. The sequence goes on from CM056492.1 coordinate 37,488,833, forward strand.
ACTCTGTGAATAATTCTCAGGCGAGTTATCAGAAGTCAAAATATCAGAACTAGGGGTTTGGCTATCAGAATCAGTACGAAAATCAGAACGAGAGTTAGAATCAGTGGAGACAACAGGGCCAAGGTAATCCATATGGGCGTAACGACTATGGTGGTTCGATCCAGGGTAACTACAAAATAATAATAATTACAAAAATTAGAATTCCAATGTTTATGGTCCACAAAAGGGTCAAGAGTTCAATTCACAGAACTATCGAGAGGATTCTTTGAATGAACAGGGTACTTCCAGGTTGGAGAGTATGATTGAAATGGTATTGGCTAACCAAGACAAGATAGACAAGTCCATGAAAGTCTTGACTGAAGTAGTGGGTTCTTACACAACTTCTATTTAGAAGCTTGAATCACAAATGAGAGACTTTTAGAGAGAGCAATATCTGAAGCAGCGGGGTACACTTCCTAGTGATACTATTCATCATCCTAAGAACAGTAGAGGTGATATGGCCAACTACAATCTATCACTACTCGAAGTGGGAAACTACTTCAAATCCATGCTGAATAAGTTGTTGACTTAGAACCTGTTGAGTTAGAAAATGAGGCTTCAATTGATGTGCCTAGTGTTGATGATGAGATTCCTATACCAGATGCGAAAGTTGTTGAAATTGATGATGTTGTTGCAGAGAAACCAAAGGATCCAGAGGTGATCACAGAAAAGGGAAAATACAAGATAATATGGGCTCTAAGACCATTGACACAACTGTACAAATCCGCACATACGTTTCCTCAAATGTTGGTGAAGAAAATTAAGGATGCAAAATTTCAGAGATTCTATGACCAGTTAAAGAAATTGTCGATGAATATTCCGTTCTTATATGCTTTCTAGCAAATGCCAGGATTTGCCAAGTATCTGAAGGAGCTGATCACAAAGAAGAGGCTGATTAAGCATGGCAGAGTGAGTGTGAGTCACCACGTAAGTTCGATTATTTTTTCCACTAAGGTATAAAAGAAAGGAGATCCAGGGGCCATCACTACTCCGTGCATTATCGGTCAGCATGATTTCACCAGAGCTCTTTGTGATAATGGGTCTAGAATTAATTTGATACCGCTTGCTATCTACAAGCATCATGTTTGGCTATGCCGAGGAAAAATAGTATGAGATTATAAATGGTTGATAGATTTATTAAGAGGCTGGTGGGAGTAATTGATGATGTTCTTATTTGTGTAGGTGATTTCCTTTTGCCTACAGATTTTGTAGTTCTAGATTGTGCATTTGATAAAGAGATTCCGATCATTTTGGGTCGACCTTTCCTTGCTACTGGAAGGGAACTCATGGATTCTGAGAAAAATAAGATCAAGTTCAGGATTAGTGATGAAGAACTTACTTTTCAAGTGAGCAAGGGAATGAAGCTGCCAAGAAACTAGGAGAGTATTTCAACGATTGATTTTGTTGATGTTATTGAATAGGCTGTTGAATTCAAAATAGTGGAAGACTGTCTCGGTGAGGCTCTAGCTGCAATTTTGGAAAACTTTGATGGTGATATTATGGAGAGGTATGTGGAGACTGTGAATTCGTTGGTAGGTTTGGGTTCATACAATTACCAACCAAAGACACTTTCTCTTGATTTGGAAAATAAGGCAACTCCTCCAGCAAAACCGTCCATCATTGAACCACTAAAGTTGGAGCTAAAACAATTTCCTTCGCACTTGAGGTATGAGTTTTTGGTTCCGAATAATAATTTTCTTGTAATTTTTTCTGTGTTGTTGACTGAAGACTAGGTAAAGAGGGTCCTAGATATGTTGAGAAAGTATAAAAGAACTATTGGTTGGACCATAGTTGATATTCGGGGGATTCCCTCCAGAATTTGTGAACATAAGATCGATCTTGAGGAATATAGTACACCGTGTGTAGAGCACCAGAGAAGATTGAATCCACCTATGTAAGAGGTAGTGAAAAAGGAGATTATAAAGTGTCTAAATGCTGGATTTGTCTATACTAGAACGAACAGTTCATGGGGTAGTCCAATTCAATGTGTTCCAAAAAAGGGTGGCATAACTGTGGTGCCAAATCCAAAGAATGAGTTGATTCCACAGAGAATAGTCACAGGTTGGAGGGTGTGCATGGACTACAGGAAACTGAATGCTGCAACTTGCCAAGACCATTTCCCTATGCCTTTTATTTACCAAATGATTGATCGGCTTGCAGGACGATCATATTACTGCTTACTTTATGGGTACTCTGGCTACAATTAAATCAATATCGCTCCAGAGGACCAAGAAAATATGACATTCACCTGTCCCTATGGGACCTTTGCTTTCTGCCGGATATCCTTTTGGGTTGTGGAATGCTCTGGCCACATTTCAAAGGTGTATGATATGTATCTTCTCTAACATGGTGGAAGACTTCTAGGAAGTTTTTATGGATGACTTTTCAATAGTAGGTGATTCATTTGATGACTTTCTTGACCATCTATGTTAGGTGCTAAAGTGGTGTGAAGAGACTAATCTTTTCCTAAATTGGGAGAAATACCATTTCATGGTGAAAGAGGGAATTGTTCTTGGTCACAAAATTTCTTAAAAGGGTATTGAGGTAGATAAAGCCAAGATACAGGTAATTTCCAAGCTTTCTCCTTCTATCTCAGTTAAGGGAGTTCGCAACTTCCTTGGACATTCTGGTTTCTACAGGCGCTTCAAAAAGAACTTCTCTAAAATTGCTAATCTGATGTGCAAGCTTCTTGAAAAAGAGGCTAAGTTCGTGTTTGATGAGAAGTGCTTGCAGGCATTCAAAAAAATTGAAGGAGCTACTTACTTCAACTCCTATTATTACTTTGCCAAACTGGTCTTTGCCTCTTGAGTTGATGTGTGACGCTAGCAGATTTATGATTGGTGTTGTGCTTGGTCAAAGGCACAATAAGATCATGAACTGGATTTATTATGCTAGCAAGACTCTGAATGCAACTCAGATGAATTATACTGTGACTGAGAAGGAACTTCTGGCTATTGTCTATGCCTTTGAGAAATTTCAATTCTACTTGCTGGGTTCGAAAGTGGATGTCTATACAGACCATGCTGCATTGAGGTATCTGATGGCGAAAGAATTAGCGATACCGAGATTGATTCGTTGGGTGTTGCTGCTGCAGGAGTTCGATTTTGAGGTTAAACACCAGAAATGGTCTGAAAATCAGGTTGCTGATCATCTTTTGTGACTTGAAGAGGCTGGTAGTTCGAAACAAGAGCTAGATATTGATGATGCTTTTCCTGATGAGAGTCTTCTGTCCATGTCCTACACCATGGCTCCTTAGTATGCTGATATTGCTAATTCTTTGGTTACTGGTTTCGTGTATGAGGAGCTTAAAAACTATCAGAAGAAGAGATTCTTACGAGAATATCACCAGTATCACTGGGATAAGCCATACATATTTTGAACTTGTACTGATAATATGATTCAAAGGTGCATATCTGAAGATAAGGTGATGTCTATTCCTAAGGCATGCCATGACTCTCCATTTGGGGATCATCATAGTGGAAATCGAACAACAGCTAAAGTTCTTGAATTTGGGTACTAATTTCCCACCATGTGTTGAGATGCGAATGTGATGGCTAGGTCATATGAACAATGACAATGGTAGGGAAGCAACGTGAGGAAGCACGAGATGCCTCTGAATTTTGTGATGGAGGTGGAATTTTTTTATGTGTGGCGGATCGACTTCATGGGCCCCTTTATGAGCTCATGCGTAATGAAGTCCATATTGGTTGCTTTTGATTATGTCTCTAAATGGGTATAAGCAGTGGATTTACCCAATAATGAAGCGAAGAGTGTGATGGGGTTCTTGAAGAAGAATATTCTTACCTGTTTCGGCACACTGAGGGCAATCATTAGTGATGAGGGTTCACATTTTTGTAACAGAGCATTTACTTGGATATTGGAGAAGTATAGGGTTAAGCATCGAGTGGCCACTCAGTATCATCCTCAAATGAGTGGCCAAGTTGATATTTTGAACCAAGAGATTAAGAGCATTCTAGCTAAAATAGTTAAAGCAAATAGGACCGATTGGTTTAGAAAGCTAGATGATGCTCTTTGGGCATATAGAATGACGTTCAAGATGCCCATTGGACTTCACCTTACCATCTGGTTTTTGGTAAGGCATTCCATTTCCCTGTTGAGCTCGAAGATAAAGCCATGTGGGCTCTAAAAAGTTAAATATGGATTGGGATGAAGCAACCAAACTTCGGTTGTTTCAACTCAAAGAGATGGACGAGTTCAGCTATGAAGCATATAAGAGTGCAACCATGTACAAGAAGAGAATGAAGCATTATCATGATAAAAATATTTTGAAGTGGGACTTTTAACCAAAAGATGGTATTCTGCTGTTCAATTCAAGGCTGAAACTCTTCCCGGGCAAGCTGAAATCAAAATTGTCCAGATCGTTCCAAGCGGTGAGTCTTTCACCTAATGGCTCGATGGAGTTAAAATCTGGAGATGATACTCAAACATTTAGATTAAATGGACATAGGGTAAAACACTACCATGGCTGCATTGACGTTGACAAGATCATGGATAGACACCATCTAAAGCATAGATACACTTCTGAACCCGATCATAAATAAACGGGTACCACCGTCGTGTCGCGACGTTAAATAAAGTGCTTTTTGGGAGGCAACCCAAGTTTAAATTTTTGTATTTTTATTTATTTTTGTTGTTTTCAGTAGTGTAGTGTTTTGGGTTGTGTAATGTGCGTTGGTGTTGCAGGAATTCCAGGTCTTAGAGAAAAATAAAAGTTCACAAAATTCAGGTCACAAGGAAAATTGATGAACCGTAGAATGTTCGATGGTCCGTCAATCCCCACCGGTTCTTACCAAGTCTCAAAATGGTGCTCACTGGTTTGTAAAGGTCAAGAACCGGTGGAATTCTACGGACCGTCTAAAGTATGACAGTCCGTCCTTTGGTTCCACTTCATCAAAAGCTCAGGTAAGTTTTTCATACTTTATGGACCGTAAAATACTCGGTGGTACCGTTGAACATTCGACGGTCCGTCAAATTCACGCGACTATTAACAAAACTGAGACCGATCCTCTTTCTTTCCCACTTCCAAGATCAAAACTCGTCACCCTTTCCCTCCCCCATAATCGATATTTAACAAACCTCCATTAACTCCAATAAATCACTAATACCCCTTTACCCACACACCACTGACTCACCCTCACCCTCTGCACACAACCCTAGCCAATAAATAGAGCATCAATTTCTTTCCACCGTGTGCACCACTTGTTTTCTTGCAACTTTAGGCTACTATCAAGTATGTTGATGTTGTACTATCTTCTTTGGTGAACATTACAAATAGAAATTATGTTATTGGTGACGTTTGATGCTGGGTAAATAAGAATTGCACCTAGGGCTTATAATTCAACTGATAATTGACATTGTGAGTGTTGTTTGGTGATTGTTGTTGTTTGAACTCTCTTGTGGTGCATTATCAGGGTAGTGAACTGAAATATAGTTAAGAATTCGCCTAGGGTTTGAAATCGAACTACAATTCTTGCTAGTTTATGAAATTAGTGGTAATTATTGGTTGGAGGGTAAGGGATTTGGTATGCTTGATGTAGTCTAGGGCTCGTGGGGATGAGAATATTGTACCTCCATTGAGTCGGCAGGAATTTTGATCCACATTCGTGTTGGTTCATTATGCCTACTAACTATTCGTGAAATTGATTGTGAGAAACATGACTAATGAATGGGAGTGAAGTCTGAGTAGCTCCCAACGGGTCGAAGGGCATTTTGATAAACAACTTCGGTTTGATATTGTTATGCCCTCCAAACAAAACTGGATAATATATCAATAAACGTAATCGTGTGAAACAAAAAGGGTGAAGTATGATTAACCCAAGCCCGAACATCCCTAAAATCATCCAAATGGATAAATGAAATATGTGTGTGAGTGAAGTTTTGGATAATTACAGACCTTAAAAATTGTTCTAAGACAGGGTCATAAATAATTTGATAGTACCATCAATAATTTTACGGACCGTACAATTTTTTTCGGTACCGTCAAATTACTTTGATGGTCCATCATTTTATTCGATGGTCCATCAAAATCTTGACAGTCTGCCAAAAACTGAAAACCTGAGACACTGAAATATGATTTTAATGCTTTTGTTTGATACTTTCTTGGGCCTATTGACTGAAAATGGCTTATATTCACAGGTATGGCTCCTACTATAGTGAGAACTAAACGAGGGGGAGGTTTTATGCAACCCGAGAAAGGCAAAGGTAATAATTGAACTGTTGTGAAAACCAGACTGAGAAATGAAGCCTCAGACCATGAGGTCGAGGTTATTCTGCCAAGAAAAAATAGGGCCGCTGCTTCCATTCCACACCGGCCAATCTTACCATCGCCACCACCTTCCAGTTCCTCCCAGTATAATGATGGATCATCTCCATCTAGATGTTATGATGGGGATTCTGAATAGGCTTCTAAATCTTAGGATGGGGATGATGCACATGCCTCCCAGACAGCCACCAAAACTCATAATGCTTCTCTGGTAGCCAATGAAAGTGATGATGTTGCGACAATGCAAGAGATTCAGAGCTAACAATTAGAAGAGGACTGTTTATGATTCACAGTCGAGGATAAAAAAGAGTTATTTGACAAAGGTATTGCATTGACAAAGGGAGACGGAGCAAATTCAAGTAGGAGCATTTATGAGGAGCGACATATTAGTTTTGAGGGGTCAGATATCATTCCCATCATAAGATAGACTTTAAAATTCTATAGGCTAGGCTTTCTAGACAACGCTACGGGAGAGTATTATCCGGTTCTGGTGCGAGAGCTTTATGATACTTATGGGGCCATTATCAACAAAGTAAAAAAGCCAAAGCAATCAATACACCAGATTCCACTATCAGACGAGGTTGAAATGCGGGGTGTAAAAGTTAACATATCCCCAACAACAATCAACCGAGTCTACTTTGGTGATGATTACACTGCACGGGCCTAGGACACTGAGTTGAATGATAAATTGGATCAGATTAAGTTACAAAGTGTATGCGATTAGGTGGATGCAGTGATTGCCAAACCTTGAAAGTGGAGTAAGGCTACAAATAGTTCACAGTTAGTACAAAAACGCTGGTTGACGCTCGAAGGAAAATTTTGGTAGAGTGTGGTGCAAATGACAATTATTCCCACTCAGGCAGATAATGCACTCACCGCAGATTGAGCTATTCTAGTCGCTGCATTGATGTCTTTGTACTCGGTAAAGTTTGGAAGGTATATGGCAGAAGAGATTTAGTGGAGAGCGTCACAACCTTCCACTTCCTTCATTCTACCATATCTGATCACTGAGCTATGTCATATAACATGTGTCCCTACTAGAGATCACCACCATATTACATGTACATGATTTCTAGAAGTATAAAGATGAGGCCCGCAGGGAGGGCCCAGATGCTGAGGATAGTTTACCAGCATTACTTGAGGGGCGTGATGAGCCCCTGGATGATCAGACTTTTAGGGCCACATGTGACACTACAAAGGTGTCACCTACCACTACTGCCCCTATCTTAGAGAGTACCGATACTACGGCTACTGTGCCACCACCTGCAGTTGTACCTAGTTCATCATCGAGCCAGATTCCTTTCACACAACCACATATTGTAGCTAGAGTTGCAGTCCCATTTTCCCTTACTAGAGATAACTTCATGCAGTTCACGATTAAAGTAGAGAGGGGATATAGACAAACTTAGGTTATCAGGGGGCAACTCAAGATGTTTGTGAACAAGGAGATTACCACTGCTCTTGAGCAATGAGGCTAGCTATAGAGATATCTCACTAGGTACTACATGCTCGCTTGGATGGGTTTGAGATTAGGTTGGCATCTCTCGAGCAGTTATTTCTGAGTAGTGATACTAGGTCATTTTGAACTGAGTTAGAAAAGTTGAGAGCTGCAGTTCAGGAACTACAGGCTCGTGATCATGTCACATTGGAGGATTCGCCTCCGACTAAGTAGGTGGACATTTCAAATTTTGTCACCATGTATCAGTTAGTTGAGGATGAGTAGTCTCCAGCTGCCACTCTCACAAATTATAGGGAAAAAGGCCAAAAGATGATGATGATGAATTGAGTGATGAGCTACGAGAGAGGAGTCAACCTAAGGGTCAGATCATAGAGGAGCAGAATGTCCGATTAGCCATGCAAAATTCTCTTATTGAGGATTACCCTATTGTTGTTCCTAGCGGGACTATTGGTGTCTCATCCAGTAGTGCTTCGGCCGGAGTGAACTTTCCTCCACCCCTACCGATACTAGTGCTAGAGCCTATTGGTACTACTGTTATTTTTTATGGTGCTGTAGATACAGTTAATGCCTCGGAGGCCATATCAGCTCTATATGAGCAGCGCGCCTAAAGTACCTCAGGTAGTTCTTACCCCCTTTTCTTTATTTTACTGCATTGGGGATAATGTATGATTTTTCAGTTGAGGGTGAGGCTACTTGACTTTATATAGTGTATATATGTGTTTAGGACCCCTTTGACTTTTCTTTGCCATATTTCTTTTCCCGAAGGGTTTTATTTCTGTTGAACCTAGAATGTGTAGGTCGTGTTTAGATAAAATAGAGTAATTTTGACTTATGTGGTGGTGGTTTGAGTAACTTAAGGCATGCTTGATGTTGATACTTGAAAAATACTCCATTCCAAAAAATCTGTGATGTATACTTGGAACTTGTTGCTTAATTGACATGCAATATTCTTTCCATGACATTTAGAGTATTACGTTACCTTGTGTGTTGAATACTTAGCGGGGAAGTCAATGTGTTGACAATCCTTGTGACAGTGTGTTGTGAGGTTTTTGTCTATCTTTTCTCATGTTATGTGTGCAATCTAGAACTTTCCTGGTTAGTCGTGACTTGTTTCTTTACATAAGTTGAGATTTGAAGTGATCTTAGGCTTTGTTTGTTGATATAGAACCTTTTTAGCCTTTCATGAGCCTAACCTATGTATATAAATATCTCTAGTTTGCCATTTTGAGCCTATTCTTTGACTAGCCGTTAATGAGCCTATACTCTTTGTTCTGAATATCCCTCTGCTTGCACCCGATCACTCCTTGAGACTTAAAATAATTAAAAATAGGCTAAAAGCCTAAGTTGGGGGTGATAGGTGAAATGTGAAAAAATGAGGCTTATGCCTAAAGTTTGGGTAGACGTGAGTTGCCTACTTAATGAAAATGGTGTGGTGGTTGGAAATAGTAGAAAAAAGAGAAAAAATAAGAATATATTGAAAAGTAGTACAAAAAGAACCAGAGTAGCAATAAAATCTCACTGAGGAAATAAAAGAAAAAAGGAAAGAAAAGAAAGGCATAAAAGGTGAAATAAGTGTAGTGTTCAAGGAAGGTAAGTCACTATTATCCAAATATATATCCTACCCATCCCTAAGCCTACAGTATAACCCAGAAAAAGTCCTAATGTGTTCACAGTCGAACTTTTCAAAGATAAGGGTATTGAAAATAAAGGCAAGCCTATGGTATTTGCATGTGTAACTTGAGAATTTCTTTGTGAGTGTGAGTGTTTTCTCTTCTTTGTAGTCTTCTGTCACATTTTTTTTACATATGTGTGTTGGGATATTCTTTGGTCTATGTGAGGACATAAGGGTTTGCAAAGTGATTGGTTTCCTGTAAGTTGAGATTCATGCGCGCAATGGTTCATGTAATAGTTAGATGTCATTGATTGAAGCTTCATTGTTAGTTACAATGGTCTTGAGTCATACGTCTTGTTTATTATTGTGGATATGGGTGGTCATTTTTGTACGAGCAATGTGCCAGTAGTTACTTGCCAAAACCATTGTAGACATTCTTACTTTGTGTTATCTGAGCATTTGTATTAGTACTATTTGTTGTTTTACTTTCTTGAGGACAAGCAAAGACTTTAAGTTGGGGGTGTTTATGTGCCGTGGAATTACGACACATTTGATACTTTTTAACTATAAGTTTTACTTGCTTTTAAGCAAGTTTGTGGTTTTTTGATGTGTTTTATTTATGTTTCAGGTAATTAGCCATCAGAAAGCAAAAATAAGGAAAAAGAAGAAAAATTCTGAGTTTTGGGAAATTGCATGGACCGTCGAATGTTTGACGGGCCGTAGATTTCCACCGACTCTTACCAGGGGTCTTATGATGCTCATTTCTTTGTAAAGGTTAAGAGGCAGGAAGGTTGATGGTTTCGTACAACATTCGACGGTCCGTCGTTTGTATCATCAAAGTTCCATTGTCAAATATTTGACGGACCGTCGAATGTTTGACGGTCCGTCAAATTTAGCGATCAAGGGTTTTTTTTCTAATTTAATTATGAGTTTCTTGACTTGTATAAATTCTTTGTAGGCTTTTATTATTAGATTATCATCAGTTTTAAGTCTTGTATTGAGAGCTTTGAGTTCTTAGCATATTTTCAAGGGTTTCAAGAACAAGTTCCATTATTTTCATCTTCGATTCTTCATTTGTAAGTTTAATGACAATTTCAATACTTTTTGTTATCATCAAAATTATGAGTAGCTAAACCTTTAGCTGACATTGTGAACCCAATGATGGGTCTTATGCATTAGGTTTTTAATAGTAATATATGAATTGTGTATTGTTAGTATTTAATTACTTTTTTATTCATTCATTATGATTAGTAGTTTCAAATATTAATCTAAGCCAATAAATTTTACTTTTCTTGGGAAAGTTATTAGGGTCTGGTAGAAGTAATTATGAAGGACTCGGGACATTAACTCTTGTTTAATAAACTCACTTAAGGATAAGAGGATTTTAATTTGACATAATTAATCGTTCTTAATGACAGTCTTCTATATTTGGGAAAATCGTGAAGATAAACACCTTCTAACTATTGGGAAATATTAGGAGATCACATAGAGATTAAGGGAATACTATAAGCAATCCATAAGGAGTATATTACATTAATACCTAGAACATAACATCTAACCTAAGTAGAGACACAATCTTGGTTATTTAATTATCTGAATTTAAATCACTTCAATATAGTTGTTAGTATTACACAACCTTTACATAATTAGAACAAAGACCTACGCCAAGTGATACACTATGATAGTAAGCTTTTCTTACCATATCAGTAACATGTACTACAGTGGGACTACTTCCCATGGGTATGTGCAGTAGGGCAGATTCCAGTATTCACAGTCTAATCGACTGATCTAGTCAGCTCTCTAGATTTCAGATGGTTCCTTTGTAGGGTAGAGTGGTTATAGTGGGGGTCAGTCTTCTTGAGGTACGTAGTCTCAGTTCTCTGATTGTGGGGGTCACTCAGGTTTATCTGTGACTATTTATCCTTTTAGAGGATCAACATCAGGGTGGAGTTCATTCCCAAGCCTATCATTGATAAAAAAAGTATTCAAAAGAGCAGCCCATGGCGACCAAAACTTGTTACAATTGTGGTGATGTAAGGTATTTTAGGATAGATTGTCCCAGGATTAGATCTAGTGGATCCCAAATACCCAAGACTCTAGCACAACCATCTAGGGGTGGCGGTCAGTATAGAAGAGAGGGTTCCCAGTTAGGTCATAGTGGTCACCAGGCCAGTCAAGATGGGTCTCATATGGGTAGACATGGGGCACATTCAGGTAGAGGTGGCTATCAGGGTTCTCAGTCTGAGGGAGGGCACACTCACTATTATGCTTTCTGTGGTAGGCCGGAGGCTGAGGCATCAGATGCAGTCATCAGATGTATCATCTTAGTTTGTCATTGTTCTGCTTAAATGCTATTTGATTTAGGGTTTACATTGTCCTATGTGTCTACATATTAGTATACTAATTTTAATATGTGCTGTGATATGCTAGATGTCCATATTCATATGTCTACACTAGTTGGTGATTTTATAGTTGTTGATTAAGTCTATCGATATCGTGTGGTTACTTTTATGGGTTATGATACCTGGGTAGACTTGGTTATATTACACATGATTGATGTAGATATTATATTAGGGATGGACTAGTTATCACTGTACCACGTGATTCTGGACTGTCATGCAAAATCTGTCACTCTAGCGATGCCGGGTATTCCAAGGTTGGAATGGAAGGGTACTCCAAGCCCTGCTCCTAAGAAGATTATTTATTTCCTCCAGACTAGGAAGTTGGTAGATAAGGGTTGCCTGGCATTCTTAGAGCATATTCGGGATACGAGTATGGATACTCCCTCCCTTGATTCTGCTCCGGTAGTGAGTGAGTTCACCGAGGTCTTTCCAACGAATTTGCCGGGTATACTTCCGAATAGAGATATTAATTTTTGTATTGATCTTAAGCTGTGTACTCAAACCCATTTCTATTCCTCCGTATCGTATGGCTCTAACAGAGCTGAGGGAGTTGAAGGAGCAACTTCTGGATTTATTGAGTAAGGTTTTTATTCAGCAGAGTGTGTCGTTTTTGGGTGCTCCTATATTTTTTGTGAATATGAAGGATGGCACCATGCGTATGTGTATCAACTACAAGTATTTGAATAAGGTAACCATCAGAAACAAGTATCTGATTCCTCATATTGATAATCTGTTCGACCAGCTTCAGGGTGCTTCTGTGTTTTTGAAGATTTATTTGAGGACTGGGTATCACCAGTTGAAGATCAGGGCAGAGAATATTCCAAGATGGATTTTATGACTCAATATGGTCATTATGAGTTCTTAGTGATGTCTTTTAGTCTTACCAATGCCCCCGTAACATTCATGTATTTGATGAATAGAATATTCAAGCCTTATTTGGATTCGTTTGTGATTTTCTTCATTGATGATATTTTGATTTATTCGAAGAGTAAGGAGGACCACGAGAAGCATTTAGAGTGGTACTTAGGTTGTTGAAAAAGAAGAAGTTGTATGCTAAGTTCTTGAAGTGCGAGTTTTAGATCAATTCAGTAGCATTTCTGGGACATGTGTTGTCCAAAAAGGGTATTATGGTTGATTCGAAGAAGATAGAGGCAGTCAGGGATTGGCCTAGGCCTACTTCGATGATAGAGATTCGGAGCATCGTGGGTCTCGCGAGCTATTATCATCAGTTTGATAAGGGATTTTCATTTATTGCTTCTTATTCGATGCAATTAACTCAGAAGGAGGTGACTTTTCAGTGGTACGATGAGTGTTAGGAGAGATTCCAAAAGCTTAAGTGACTTTTGACCATATCTGAATATTAGCACTTCTAGTGGAAATGAAGGACTTTACTATTTAATGTGATGCTTAGAGGATTGGTTTAGGTAGTGTGTTGATGTAGGAAGGTAAGGTGATAGCTTATTCATCGAGGCAGTTGAAGGTTCATGAGAAGAATTACCCTATTCATGACTTAGAGTTGGAACCCATAGTATTTTCTTTAAAACTTTGGAGGCACTACCTTTATGGAGTTCATTGTGAGATGTATATCGATCACTGCAGCCTTCAACATGTGTTCCATCAGCGAGATTTAAATTCTAGACAGCGCTGGTGGATGGAGTTGCTAAAGGACTATGATATGACTATTTTATACCATACATGCAAGGCAAATGTGGTGGCGGATGCTTTGAACCAAAAGGCAGTTAGTATGGGGAGTTTGGCTCATCTGATTATTTTTAGCATCCCTTGGAAATGGAGGTTCAATCCTTAGTCAACAGTTTTGTGATGTTTGACATTTCGAATCTAGGTGGGATTTTGGCTTGTGTTGAGGTGAGGTCGTCTCTATTGGAGCATATTAGAACCCACTAGTATGATGATGAAAAGTTGTGCAAAATTAGAGATAAGGTGATAGTGGTGAAGCCAAGGAGGCTATGATTGATGGTGAGGGGAATTTAAGGATCAAATAGAGAGTGTGTGTTCCTTGTGTTGGTGATTTGATGAGATTTATTATGGATGAGGCTCACAGCTCTAGATATTCGATTCATGTAGGTGCTACAAAGATGTACCGTGACTTGAAGCAGCACTATTGGTGGTGCAGGATAAAGAGAGACATTATTGAGTTTGTGTCTCGGTGTCAGAATTGTCAGCAGGTCAAGTATGAGCACTAGCGACCCAGTGGTTTGTCTCACAGGATGCCCATTCCCGAGTGGAAGTGGGAGCAGATTGCCATGGATTTTTTTGTTAGTTGCCAAACACTTTGGGCAAGTTTGATGCCATTTAGGTCATTATTGATATGTTGCCCAAGTCCATGCATTTCATTCTAGTCCAGACGACTAACAATTCTGAGAAGTTGGCTAAGATTTATATTTTTGAGATCGTTCGTCTGCATAGGGTACCTATTAATATCATCTCAGACTGGGGTACTTAGTTTACTTCTCATTTTTGGCGGACTTTGCAAAAGGAGTTAGGTACTTGTTTGGATCTCCATACATCGTTTCACCCTCAGATGGACGGTTAGTCTGAGCAAACTATCCAGGTGGTGGAAGATATGTTATGAGCCTGCGTGATTGATTTTGGTGATCAGTGAGACCAGTTCTTACCCTTGGTAGAGTTTACGTACACAATAGTTATCACTCTAACATTGATATGGCACCATTTAAGGCTTTATATGGTAGGATATGTCGTTATCCGATTGGGTGGTTTGATGAGTTCAATATTATGCTTTTGGGTACACATTTATTAAGAGGCTCCTTAGAGAAGCTAAAAGTGATTTAGGATAAGCTCATGATAGCTCAGAGTAGGCAGAAAGAGTTTGTGGACCGAAAGGTCCGAGATATGAAGTTTATGGTTGGGGACAGGGTTCTATTGAAGGTCTCACCTATGAAAGGTGTAATATGATTTTGCAAGAGAGGAAAGTTGAGTCTGAGGTATATCAGTCCTTTTGAGATTCTTCAGAGGGTTGGAGAGGTGTCATATGAGTTGGCTCTGTCATAGGGTCTTTCAGTTGTCCATCTGATTTTTTATATTTCTGTGCTGAAGAAGTACCATGCCGATGGGTCCTAAATTATTCAATGGGACTCCGTATTGCTTGATCAGAACTTGGAGTTCGAAGAGGAGCTTGTGGCCATTTTGGACAGACATGTGAGAAAGTGGAGATCGAAGAAGATTGTTTCTATGAAGGTGTAATTAAAGCATTGTCCTATTTAGGAGGCTACTTGGGACATTGGGGTTGATATGTGAAGCTAATACCCTCACGTGTTCACCATTTTTGGTACGTTTCCCTTTTCATTCCTCTCCATTTGAGGACGAATGTTTATTTAATTGGTATCTCATGTAACAATCCATTTGATAATTTTTAGCTAAGAGCCCTTAATTGACTAAATTACCCTTCTTGTAGACTTTGTGTTGGGTTTGTGACGTGCGGGGATGGTTAGAATGATTCAAAGGTGTCTTATTATGACTTTTGGAAGAAAACCCCAAAATAAGTAGTTTAGAAATGATAAGTTTGACCCGAAGTTGACTTTTGAGTATATGGGTTCATTTTTGGGTTCTATTACATTTAGTAGGTCCAGAGGGTCATTTGTGACTTAGTCGACTCATTGGTTCACTTCTCGAGGCATTCAAATGTATTTTATAACTCTATTTCTAAATTTGTATATTTTGGGTGATTTCATATAAAAGTACATTTTAGCTCAGTCGTATGAGAAAATTTGAGTGCGCGAGCAAGTTTGTAGCACCATTTACCTTGGGGGAACATGTTTGGTTTGTATCTGGGGGGTCTTAGGAGCGTTTCAGGTGTTTGATAGAAAATTGGCTAAGTTTCATATTGTTGGTTTCTGGTGTGCCGCACCAACGAAGTTCTGGCCACTTCTGTGGGGCTGCCTCTACAGAGGTTGGCTCATAGATGCAGGCCTTGTGTGAGTATAAGGTCTCCGCTTCTATGGACCTTTTCTCACCGGTGTCATTTCCGCTGTTGTGCCTATCCGGTAACTTAAATTGGGCCGCTTCAACGATGAATTTTCTGTCAGAGCGATCCATCTCTGCATTGTCGATTCCTCCTAGTGCGGAATTGTTGTTTCTAGAATCTAATTTAATGCTCAAAATGATTTTACTTCTACCAAAACCTTTTCCTTAGAATTAGAGCTCGGTGGAAAGAGAATTATTGGTCTTCCATCACCATTCTTCTTGGAGGTAAGGTTTTCCATTCCTTTTCATTCATTAATCATTATTTGGGTCCTCTAATCTTAGTGTAAATCTTGATTTGGGGAAACATATAACCTAGGTTTCTATGATACAATAAGAGGCTTATGATTCATGATTGGAGGTCGATTAATGATTGTATTGTTGTAATATTGTAACCTAATTTTGAATAATGATAAGTGATGATATTGGATTGGTTAATTTGACATTTGGAAACCATTTTGAAATTGGGGAAAACCCTAGGGTTTAAATTGGGGCTTTTGGTATAAACATGAAATTAAGGGTCCAAACATGATTAGTTTCCAAATTTATTTAAGGATATGATTCTATAATATATTATCATATTTTTTGAGTAATAATGTCTTGATTTTTCCACCGTAATCCTTTGGTCAATTTTAGGGTGAACTTTGGATTGCTTTTAATGACTAAGAGCTTGTGTTTGTATTAGAATTACTTATTAACGTAGAATCTATGTGTTAGACTAAGAGTATTACGATGCACTTCAAAAGGGCAAAGACTGCGTCAAGGATTGAGGTTCGTGGCACCTGCTCGACTTTGAGGTACGGTTTGATTTATCTTTTTAGACTTCGATAGAAGTACGTAGTCGTTATAAATATTGAGGGGTACTGGGCGTGTTTGGGGGTCCCACCTGAGCGGTTGTGAGGAACGCTTGGGTGGGTACCGGTGTTGAATTATGTTGTTTGGTGATTTAGAGTATCAGCCGTATGTTGTTTCCAACTGCTATTATTTGGTCTTGTCGACATATGTTGGCTTGTTGCCATTGTTGATAATTGTTGTGTTTATTTATCACATGGCTTCTAATATGAAAGATTGGTATACATGGAAATTACATGTTATTGAGTTTTAAAGCATGTGATATTCATCTCCTATATTTGATTGCATCTCATACATCCTTATTACTTGCATTATCATTGTTATTGCATTCATACGCTCATGGTTTTGATGATATTAAAAGTGGAGTGGTATGAATATGTTGTGGGTCCAATGAGGCAAGGTAAGGATATTCTTATGAGATGGTTGGAAACATTGATATGATGGAAATGATTGATATGGCTTGAAATGAGTCTTGGGCTCTAGTCAGATACGAGTGTTGAATTCTAGCTGGCTAGGAATGGTATATGGATGGCGTGGTTCCCCCATGGTTAACTATTCATAGAATTTGAACGTGTGTATATCAGGTTGTGAAATGTATTACATTTGCATTCATATCACACATTCACATATACATTGATTACTTGTTGATTGGTAATGTGATTTGACTTATTATTGAGACTGGGTAATTATCATGATTATTGGATCTTGTTGATCTCACTTCATAATATCTGAGTTGTTGGATATTAAACTTTTATGTGTGAACAAGGTGACTTACATGATTCATTGCACTGTTTAGAATAGGATCTACTTGAGAGTCAACTTGACGTTTATTTCAGTTATGTATCTTCCATCGTTGTTGGCGTATGATACCTACGGGGGTACATTGTGTACTCATACTACACTTGTTGCATTCTTTTTGGATGCAGATACATTGTCATTTACCAGTTCAGGACCACGTGGTTGAGTCCCGAGTTGGAGGATTTCTGTGTTCGGGGTGAGCATGCCTTCATTCAGCATGCCTTGTATGTTTCTCTTATTTCTTATGTCTTTTAGTTGTATTCAGGAGACATTATCATACTATTCAGACTCTTATTATATCTTTTAGTGCTCTTATATTACATACTAGATCTTTGGAGTTGTAATAATTATATTTTCGGATTTGGTTCCTTATTTTATGATATGGTCAAACAACTCTTATAATTATTCTCATATTTCCACTTATTATAATATTTTATACATGGTTTGGGAAAGTGGTTCGCCTATCGGTGGGTGAATTGTAGGTGCCACCACAACTCCCGAAAGTGGATCGTGACAAGGTGGCACCGCCTCAGTTTTGCGCCCAAGTATGCAACGCAGAACCCATCTGCAAGCCACAGATCCAAGCGCATCCTGATACAGGTTTCCCCTCCATGCTGAGCTTGTGAAATGCGCCCCAATATGCGGGGCAGACCTCATCCGCAAGACGAAATGCATAGCATATTATGCTAACTTCATCGAACTTTGTCGAGGGATGGTTCCTTTAATCCCAATTACCTTTAACCTTTTGTATGCCTTCTTAACATCTATCTAAATGGTAGGTGAACCTTGGAAAGGTTCTCGAACATCGGGTTCACGTCAACTAACTACGCTCTCCTTCACACATAAAACTACGGGGTGTAACATCCTCCCCCTAAAGAACATTCGTCCTTGAATGTTAGGGTAACATAGCATAGGATCCAATTCTGAGGTTTCTCTGAAAATTTGGCAGATTTTTCTCTATAAATAGGACTATGTCAACATGTCACGCAACCAAGAAACATATCCATTGCCTCACAGGGTCACACAATGCAGCATATATCACAACATAAAGTCATATAGTAAGAAATAATTCGCGTACATTCAGAACATTTTCCTAGATTCAACGTACCCTTCTGTAGGTGTGCCCAAGTATATAAACACTTCTTAAGGCTTGCAGAAAACTTTAACATAATCTCTGTTGTAGGTTTATTTAGAGTATCAGCTGATCGTTGATTAATGGGGGGCTAACATCAAGTCTGTCACCATAACAAGGAATATGACATCACCCTTAACTGTAGACGCATAAGGTCCTCAGTTTAAGACAATCGACGGTACTTCTATACGCCATTTCCTCGTCTACTCACATTATTTCTTTCATGTCCTTAGTCTTCCACAAGACCCTTCTGCGAAGGCTACCATCTTTCGTACTTAACTTGCAAACTTTTTGATCTTAGAATAACGGTAAGACTTTCTCTATACGATAAGTTCTTTGTAACTTATGCATCATTACTAGGTATGGTCAGGAAGGATTCTCGACATAATTCTTTATCGAAAGCTGGTAAACTTTAACTTTGGAAGTAGGTCCAACTCATAAACCGCTTGACCCTTTCCGTTGAATTATACTAGGGGCTAGTGTATCCCTTTCTTCTGAAATCTCATCACACTTTTCATAAATGACTCCTAAAGAATTATCCACTGGAAACTCTAAGTTCTTTCGTCATATTTCTGGATTTAACTCTATGTTGACTCTGAGCTGTCTAAACTTATTCTTGAGTACTCAATCCTCTAATGACTTGGTGTATTAAGTCAAACCTTATTGACTGTGTTTTGCTTGCTTCAAACCATTTGATAGGTGTTGTATACTCCCGCTTATATAAATCCTCACGTGATACTATTCTGACTCTTAACATACTAGTTGTTGTCGGGTACCATTCTATAAATGATTGGTAGCCATCCTAATTTCTTTCGATACCTAATGTGCAAGTCCATAGCATGTCCTCGAGCATCTAAATTATATGGTCAATTATCTACCTGAGGTTGGAACAAAAAAAAATGCCCAAAATTCTTCCGAAATGATCTCCAAAATTTAATCATAACCGAGTACTTTTCCAAAAGTCATAGAACCAGAGACATCATGAAAGTGAAAATTTTCTTATCGTACAATGTTGCCCAACTCTCTGTTGTAGGTAGTTTGTAATGAAATCCATATTAGTCATTTTCTATTTTTACGTCGATTCTCAATGTCCTTCACTAACTTGCTGAGCTTATGGCGCTTATCCTTTACATGCTGGCAATTAGCACACTGGCTACAATCTCTGTAAGGTTCCTTTGTCGTATTTTCCATCTATACTTCCCTTTATCAGCATGATACATTTTGGTAGATCTCGGATGGATGTAATATTGCAGGTAAGAGACCTCGATAGTAATCTTGTCTCGTAGCCCTGCTTCGTTAAGAGCATCTAAATGGTCTTTGGGGTGACTGGTTTTGTTGTCAATCTTAGCTTTATTTACTGACCGGTGAATCTAGTTTTCCTTTCGCATCATGCTTTACAATGGTCATCCCATGATCTGCACAATTCTCCCGCATATATCGGTACAACCGTAGTCATTATTTGCAAAATATCGGCAGGTAATAACAAATCTATCTCTTCATAAATATAGGATCTTTTCCATTCTCTGAATCTCACCTGATCATCCATTTCTAAATTCATACTAGGGAGGTTATTTACGCATCCAAGTTTTCTTAAGAGTAGGCTAGTTCTTATTGAGCTATTCGTAGGTGCCCAAGTGGGATCAGACTTGTCGCATACATAAAACTTCCATATCAATTATTCCTTGTTTTCATATCATGTTTACTATATTGCGTATCAACCTATTTATTCCCTGACATTTTATCTTATCTAGTTTGCTGCTGTAATATCATGTAATGCGTCCTACAATATTTCTCTTCATATCTTTCTCCAAATACGCTTCCTCAACATCATAGTGTACCCTCAATGTTTCGAAACAAATGGGACGGAACGGATAATATATCCCTATCATACCTTGGCTTATTCTTCTCACTACACTTGATACACGCCCTTGGCCTTACTGTACCAGATCTCTTCTTTATCAGTCTCAGAGTTGTAGTTCCTTCCTTAACTTCAATCTCAAATCTTATCTTCCATGTCAACCTTATTGTTTCTACGCTAATGGTTTCTCTTCCTTAGGCTTTTATTGAAATACCACACTAACTCTTTTTTTATCACCGCCATCTTGGTTATCCGTAAAGGTTTCGATTTTATAGAAATAAGACTAGTGCGGAATGGCTATCCTTTTAGAATGCTCTTCTAAAATCTACCTAGATTTCAATTGCAGTCATATTTAGATCTCGCCCCAATTCCCCTTACTTGCACAACCGGTCTTCCTTACATTTCAGCCTTAGCCATTTCTTTTCGATGTTGGACTTCCACATTGACTCCTCCTTTGGATTAACATACTCATATACGAGGTGTCCAACTACGTTCGCTCTCCGATTGTAGGTTATTATTATCTCTTTGCCATAACAATTGCCTCCGTAGTTTTTTTGAAACTATTCCTCCTTTCGTTTGCCACCATCCTCGTATCATCTTCGTTATTTGAGCAAATTCACATGCCTAACTTGGTACTTTACCATCCCATCTTGCCATTTAGGGAACTAGAAATTTTTATGGTTAAACTTTGTATGTTCGTCCTTCCATCCTACATAGGCCGTATCCTACCAAGTTATGATTAATCTTAGAATAACTTCATTTTGGTTTACTCAGCTCGTCAAAGAGTTTCCCTAATTGCTTTCATCAACCATTCTTTTCTTTCTACTTGTTCACGTATTTATTCATTGTAATACTAGATAACGTGGGAATCTTTTGGCTCCCTTATCAGTGTCTTGACTTACGTCCATCTCAAGTTATCTTCTATTATCATCCTTTCTCAATTACGTGGTTAAATTGGCCTTCTAATAACCCCTATTCACAACTATTAATCACTTCTGACAAAACATGACCCGTACTACTTTATAACTTTCAAGGCTCACTCCTCTTTTATCTTTTCTTTCCTATGAATCTTATCGTGCCTCCACATATTAACTTATGTCTTTTAGTGACTTTCCCATCATGTACTTATCGCCGTACTAGATTTCATATTGACCCCTCATGATCCTTCGCTCCTTACCTAGTCGGAGTGTCTCAGAAAAACACTTTCTAGCTTCCTAACTTTTCATTACTCTAGTTGACCTTAGTCATCAACCACTTGCGATAATTGTGCTTACTAACCCCATAATTGCAAATCTTCCTTAAGGATAATTTTCACATCCTGGTCTTATTACCAACCTTACATACATTAACATATGTTATAGCCTATCCATAAGGATTGGGGATTGTCCACTTAAACTCTCTCGCACCTTCGCCCGATAGTTTATTAGCTAATGTAAGCATTATAATGAAGAAACTAGGTCGTATATACAATGCCACATTAGTAAAGGTCTATATCGCATCGACTCAACAAAGTATAAGTACGGCCTTAATTATAGTGCGAATATAAGAGCTTCACTTTGATCCTTACATTATACTTGTATTCTAATTCCATTAAAATAACTTAAGTTCTCATCAATACATCTAAAATTCAAAATTCTAGGATCAAGATATATGTACTAAAAAAAAAAGCCCACATTGCACCGGAGCTAGACACTTCATCCCCATTCCTATATTGGTCTTCATGCCTAAGTATCGGACACACCAGTATCTTGTGGCCCTTGTTGTCACCCCAAGAAAACATCTTCCCATTCTTGCACGACATTAAATAGCGTGCGCCTGACTGCACTGATGGTACAATGATCAGGGCGGCTCCACTCTTCCGCTCTAGCACAATCTTGACATACTGACGTCTACAAATTCAACCTTGGTCTTACCTGAGAACTTCTGATCACACTCAAGTCACTATACTATCCCAGTCTATTGAAACCTACCACCACCCAGCAGTCCTCTGGAATCCTCAATTGTCCTAGTTCTCTTGGTCCATCTCATAACTGCATCTAAATCATTTCTAGAAAATATAAGAAACTAAGTCGTACATCCATTGACACATTGGTAAAGGTCTATATCATATTGACTCAATGAAATATAAGTATGGCCTTGATTATAGTTTGGATATAAAAGCTTCACTTTGATCCTTATTTTATACTTGTATTCGAATTCCATTGAAATACCTTAAGTTCTCATCACTATGTCAAAACTTCAGATTCTAGGATCAAGATATCAGTACTCAAAATAAAATCCCACATTACACCAGAGCTTGACACTTCATCCTCATTCCCATATTGGTCTTCATTCCTAAGTATCAGACACACCAGTATCTTGTGGCCCTTGTTGTCACCCCAAAAAATCAACTTCCCATTCTTGCACGACATTGGCCAACATACGCCTGACCACACTGATGGTACAATGATAGGGGCGGTTCCACTCTTCCACTCTAGCACAATCCTAAGATGCCGACGTCTGCAAATACAACCTTGTTCTTACCTGAGAACTTCTGATCACACTCAAGTCGCTATACTATCTCAATCTATTGCAACCCACCACCACCGAGCAGTCCTCTAGAATCGTCACTTTTCCTAGTTCTCTTGGTCCATCTCATAACTGCATCTCAATCATTTCCAAAAAAATATAAATTGCTCTAGCTCCCTGGATTCCTTAGGCTATGAAGTCCCTGACCCTTCGAGTGCTCTATCACTAGATAGGTCCCTCGGTAATACCAAGCTCCTGAAACAACTAACTAGGTCAATACTTACCCCATTTTTCTCACATTTCAATCAGATGGAACTTGTGATGGGACTGGTGGTGCTGATGATGTTGGAGCTTCCCTCAGCTCCTCTAGTACTGATGGAATCAGGGCTATCTATAGAAATGAGTCATTGTGGCCTCAGATGGATCAATCTCGATGAAAGGCGTACATCTCATAACCTCCTTCTAATCCCTTCTTAGTATTCTAGCTAACTACAATCCTTCTGGAAGAAGATATCTCTGCAAATCCTACATTAAAGCATACATTAGACTCGATTTCCTATGGCTCAGCTATATCACACGATCATGATTATAAAAGAAGGTAACCATCCTAAATGTCCTGTAGCCACCTATTTAAAAGTGTGGCATGCTACACACCAATAAATAAGACTCTATTAGACATGGCTTGTAGACATCCTGCTATGATACCAAGTTTGTCACACCCCAACCTTGGGGGTATGGCTAGCACCCAGTGCATTAACGGCCCTAGCATACCACATCTCATTCGTACTATGTATTCACATGTACTTGGGACAACAAGGCCTCATAATGACTCTCATAGGACAATCAAGACATAATAACCTTTAGAAGCAGAAAAGACCACACACACACACACACACACACATATATATATATATATATATATATATATATACGGAGAAGGCTGAAAAGGCCACAATACACATCATTTGACTAACAGGAAGGCCGGCAAGGCCACAACACACATCATCTGACTAACAAGAAGGCTGGCAACGCCATACATGACTTCTATATATAAAATAACTATCTACAAGTCTCTAAATAGTACATGAACATCATCAGGTCAGAATAGGGCACCGCCATAGCCATACACACACACACACACACACACACACACACACACACACACACACACACACACAAACACACACACACATATATATATATACATAACCATACTGACTCAGATTAGTACCTCCGGAATGAGTGGAGAGATTTGACACCATCGTTAGGCTGAGATCGTACTGAAATTGGGCGTCGCTCCGTCTATTTGAACCTACGTGCATGAAACACAACACCTCAATAAGGGACGTCAGTACGAAACAATGTAATGAATATGTAAGGCGAGTAAACATAAGTAAAGACAGTAATTGAAGTAAAGGAAAAGAGGAAACATTAAACTCAGAAAGCCACTGTGGACATATGCACTGCATGCTTTCATTGAAAATGTATACATACATATATATAAAAGACACACTATGGGGCAACATCATCATCAAGCCGCTCTCTGGACTACTATAATCATAATGTACCCAATATATGAATGAACTCAGAATACCAATATGAACAGGGTGGAGTGATGTAAGGTCGTTAACCCTCGCCTATCATTATTTAACTACATACATAAATTATTGCAAACCAACAAGAAGCTCAGAATCACCACACAATAAAAGATATCATAAAATGCAAAAAAGTACTCCCAGAACGGGACAGTTAAGGTTCAATAACAACTCAATAGAATTAATGACAAGTGCATCCTCAATGTCTAAGAGTAGAATTCTTTTTGAGAAACATTTTCTTTCATTTCATATTCATTTAGATCATGACAATAGAAAGAAAGGGTATGACTTACATACCTTTGTCATCTGGCCAATGATAGCTCATGAGTTCCCGTACGTCTAATTAATGATAACCTACATAATAGAGGTGATTTGGATCAAGATTAGATTGATAGGCCATGAATCGATTCATTGCGATAATTCATCGAACACCTAAAGTTCATAAAGCTTCATATCTTCTAACAATAGCAACTCAATATCTAAATGACACCTTTAACTCATTTTTAACTCCTCCTCACTTATTAAATACCAACCTCTAGTCGTTATTTAATTTGGAACACCCGGCAATCAGCCCATATAACCATAATTGTAACATATACTATTTTCTGGCACTACATCCGACTTAATCCACCTAACAACCTAGCTAAAACATGGGTGACTCTTAAAAACACTTAGGAGGAAAGAGCTTACCTTCAATTACCTTAGAACAACCATTAATCTAGCTTCACCAACTTGCAAAAATTTCATAATAAACAACAAGAAGGAGAAAAGGGGTCACACGATCTCTATGAGCCTAACGGAAGATAAATCATGTTATGATACTTTGGATCTTGGTCTATATGGTATGGGATATTATTGAGTGGTTTTTAGAGCTCAATAGGTTGGAGGATTTAAAAATTGAGTTGTGGAAATGAACCCAGCATTTTACCCCTTTAAATAGATGTGGCACCACCTCAGTTTTGTGCTCAGGTCTGCGAAGCACAACCCATTTGCGGCCGTAGATCCAAGCACATCTTGAGGCAGGTTTCCATTCCATACCAAACTTGTAAAATGTACCCCAATTTGTGGGGCAGACCTCATCTGCGATGCGAAGTTCTTAGCATATCGTACTAACTTCGTCGAGGGGTGGTTTATTTAATCTTAATGACCTCTAACCTTCTATACATCTTCTTAATATCCATATAAGTCATAGGTGACCCTCGAAAAGGATCTCGAATCACCGGGATCAAGTCATCTAACTACGCTCTCCTTCACAGCCAAAAATATGAGGCGTAACTATATTATTGACATCTGATTGATGAGGTATAGGAAAGTAGCCTTGAAGGCCGGCTATTTGGATATGATACATGGAAAGTGTGATTATGATGATGTTATTACAGCCTCAGAGCTGGGAAATAATTTTGGGTGGGTATATAGACCTCATGAGTCCCCCATAGGTAATGTGAAATGTGCAGAAGCGTGTATACCGTGTGCATATGGCCATTGCATAGCATATATATCACTTGCATTGCATATCATTTATACTTGTGAACTTTATGCCATATGTGCTCGATTGATATAAAGGTGTAATCTTTATGGTTTTACCTTCTTATAAAGGAAAGAAAGATAGAATCTTTAGGGATTCTTTAATGTAAGGAATGAAAAGAGGGAACCTTTGTTGGTTTACATGCCCTAAATGGGTATAGGTTGGAAATTTATGGTTATACTTGGATCTCTTGAGTAAAGATTAAAACTTTATGATAATTCTCAATAACAGTGATGATCTTTGTGGATAACTTAGCTATAGAATCTTTATTTACAAGGTTAAAGTGATTATGAACTGTGTATCTTAACAAACTAAGAAAATAGAGAAGTATCATAAGGTACCAACCCTCATCACCACTATAGTTAGGGTCAGTCAATGATGATATTGGGTACATATGCTTTCCATACTCAATCTACACTTGTTGCACCTTCTGTGCAGGTACAGATCTGAGCGCGAGTTGAACATTAGAATCGGAACGAGTATCAGAAAGATTTGATTTGGGGTTCAGGGTGAGCGGTTGATGTCTTCCCCATACTGGATTCCTCTCTATCTTTTAATTATGCCTTCTTTTACTTTTGACAGTATTGTATTAGTATTCAAGACTTGTATCTTATTCTATAGATCTATTGTACTCATGACTTCTAGGTTTTAGGGAGTTTGACTTAGACTTATATGTATTAAGTTATTAAGACTTTTCCAGTACATTGGGTATTCTTCTTTAATTTTTCGTGCTTTATTTATGTATTTGACTTGCATGTTTGGGGTTCGCCTATAGGTTCAGGGTTGTAATGACCCATCTGGTCATTTTAAATTTTTGGACTTACTTTCCCAAGAATAACTGTTTCATAGCTTTATCACAATATTTATGACTTATGGGAAAGGGTGGCATAGTTCCCGAAGCAATCGGGTGAGTTTCAGATTAATTTTAGTAAGCTTTGATGTTTTAAGTTAAAGAGAAGAAGAGGTTTGACTCAAAGTTGACTTTTGGGTAAATGCATCATTTTTGAAGTTTGATCATTTCTGTTAGGTCCGGAATGTGCTTATGACTTAGACAAGTCATTGGTTAGGGTCCTGAGGGGTTCTGGTGAGATTTGAATACTTGGTTGAGATTTATGTCATTTTAAGGAAGTTATGATATTTTTGTTGATAAGAATGTCCAAACGACCTCCTCCGGGTATTTTATTGATTCGAGCAACTTCGTAGCATGATTTATAGTCAAGTTGCACTCTTGGTTGGTAATCATGTGTTTCCGAATGAGTTTTAGGTCGTTGGTGGAGAAACTAGTTAGAATAAGAATTGGAGTTGACCATAGTCAACATCGACTCAATACAACCTTTTTCGGGTATTTAGAGTGTGCGAGAAGGTCCAGAGCGCGTTTTATGATCGGAAGGCATATTTCATTTGTGTCTAAGAAGTTTCGGATGAGATTCGGGTGTTCACTCGAAGTTCGGAGGCATTTTTGGAATTGGGTGATTTCAAGGGAATTCTTCATGTTACTTCATGGGATAAGTTTCTAACATCTATTATACCTTCTATTATTATGGAGTTTCATCATAGAATTCGTGATTTGAGCATGGAAAATTAGGGATTGCCATAAAAATGGGGTTTCAAATAATATATCAAATTGAAGGTTGATTCAAGGATGGATTTCAAATATTTTTGACATTCTTACTAATTAGACTATAGGTCAACCGATTTATAAATAAAATTACAGTTTTACCCTTGTGGGCTCAGGGTTTCCTTTTTGGGTCTATTTTTGGATTTTGATATAAAGTGTAGCAATATGGATATCATTGGACTCGTCTAACTTCTTACGTTATTATTTTTTCTAGATTGAACTTGTTTGGTGAGTTTGGACATGATGGAGTTTCTGGGGGGCTTAATATTCGCGCGGACAGAGCTTGGAGTCGTTCGTGAGCTATGGGACTTCAATATAAGGCAAGTTGAGACTTTCTAGACTCTAGTGTAACATTTATCTATTGGTAAGCTAATAATATACTAATGGCAGTAATGGGGAATTTGGGATCTCATATTTGTGAAGTGATGAGCACTAATACGGGTATCGGTGAACTTAATTGGATAATTAATAAACTAGTATGATACATGTGAAGGCATCTATGTGTTTATCCTTCAAGCCACGGCTGCGATGCATACATCTACTTAGGTTGGTATGATTGTTGTTTAATTAGGCTCGTAGCCATTTGATATGATATTCTTGATTTGACATTTCATGCATTTATCACTCCACAGCTTGTCCAAACACTTGAATAAAAATTGATAAATGACTGATTAAATTGATTATGCTGATTGCATGGTATACGCAATATCCATATAATTCATACATTCTATATTTGGCATTTGATCTATTAATATATTGTTGAGAACAACTTAGGAAGTCGTTTATGGAATATGGTACATGATACAAGAGTGATGAATGTTGATGGCACAACTGCCATAGAGCTGGGGTCCGATGAGAAATTCCAGACGATTATGACACTTCAGCCATAGAGTTGGTATCCAATGGGACATTTCGGATGGGTATATGGACCTCGTGAGTCCCTCGTGGGTCACGTGAAGCAGCTACTGTAGCAGCGTGTGTATATCGAGTACATATGGCCATTGCATACATCCATACATACCATATACATTGCATTCATTCATATTCCTGTTATGTATTTGATGTTATGTGTACTCATTGTTGATGCCTGGTAGACTTTATGATCATATGACTGTTAAGGGAAGTAAAACACTGCACCTTGTAGCTTATTTTTGATGAAAGACTGAAATGTGAGACGGTATGGATATAAAAATGGGATCGCAAGACATGGAATATTATAAATGACATAGAGATGGGATCTTTACGTGTTCCTTAGTATAAGAACTAAAATATTGAACCTTTTATGGTAAACTTATGTGATTAATGAAAAGAAGTATGCTTTTATAGTAAATTCTACTCCTCCAAAGTATATGTTTTTATATTTTCTAGCTTCTCTAGTAGAGAGTTTTGCTAACTCTCTTTTTATTACTTCATATGTTATCAAGTTTATCTTTGTTCTTCCATTTACACTCATTGTATATATTATATTTTCATGCTTGTGTGCTATATATCTTATTTCTTTATTTCTTTCAAACCATTTTGTTTTAAATATTTTCTAAATAGATAATACCATTTTCTGTGGCGGATCTTTTCATCATTTAACAACCCTGAAGAGGGTAGGAATATAGATGGTATATTAACATATTCATATGTAGGTTTATCAAATAATAGGCATGTAGTACGGAAGTAGGTATAATCAACTCAAAATTCATTTTTAAATAAAAGTCTACAACCTTCTATCAATATTTAACATCATAATTGCAGAGACTTATACTTATCAAAATCATAATTAGAAACACATAGTCTGAAAACATACATTTTAGCATAATTTTAAGATCACTGGAGAAACTCAACCCACCCTGGCTCTGCGTCCCTTTTTCCTCACTAGATTCAACGGGATAAATGGCCTAGGGTTGGGAGTTGCTCGACAAACTCTTTCTTAAAATTTCTTTTAAGAGATGGTATTTTATGGACTAGTATGGTTCTAAGTATAAGATTTCAAAGTATCTATTCTCTGGTATTATGATATTAATCTTGATATTGGTTATAGACTAGAAGGGGGTTTAGCTAGACATGAGAGAGAATATTTCAAAGATTTGAAGTTGTTGTATTTTGAAAAATAATTTCAGAAGTTACAATGAGGCTATTTATATAGATAACCTCGGTTACCTTACATTATTGGCATGCTGAAAAGTCTAAAAGTTGGTACATTATTGTTACAAAAGTCCTAAAGTAAATAGTACTTTGTCTCTTGTCCTTTCATGCTTTTCTTAAAGTTGTTTGTTGTTGTTTCCATTTTTTCAATGTTTGTTGGCTTGTCATCTTTTTTCTTTGATTCCTCGAAAGTCCGGCGGCTTTTGCTTTCTTCCACAGGCATCTTTTACATGTGTCTTCTTTTCACAAAAAGACGAAATTGTTTTTTTATTGTTTTTTTTCGCTTCGACGATACTCCTATAGAATAGGAACGATATCATTTTCATTTTTTATTTTTATACTCCTATAGAATAGGAATGGTATCAGTGATATATTGGTGATATATGATTATATATGGGCTTACTGTAGTTCAAACTACATTGGGCCGTATTAAATTATTACATCGTGGTTTTTTATAGTTTAAACTACATTGGGCCGTTTCATTCGAAAGGATTAGATGATCCTTCTTTTTTCATAGTAATATGGGTAGTATCATCCTTTATGCTCATAACTGGCTTTTTTCTCTGGCCTATCAAGAGTTTGTACTGCTCCACTGTTTCACTGGAGTGTTTGTGCTCCATTTTTATGATCCTGTCATGCATGTTAGTAAGGTGTATAGTGTCTTGGAATAGTACATCATTGTTGTAGTACAGGGTGATAAGTTCTTCAGTCTCTCCTCTCTTGGAGTTTCCAATGATGCTGGCTTTGCCTGCTCTTAACATATCTTCAATTTTTGATTTTAATGTTGATAGTCCGATGGATATTTTGGCACTCAGCCATTCTTGAAACTTTTCCAGGGTACATGGTATTTTCATTTTTAAGTCTTTATCATCTCCTCTTATGTTGCTATTTCTTCCTATTTTAAATAATTGGCATATTATAATAGGTTTTCCTATCAAGTCTGTTGAGGCGTCGAACAGTTGTATATCGTAGATACCTCTTCCCAATGATTCCATCATTAGTATGACAAATTCTACTAAAACATTGGGTAGTTTAGCAATATTGTAAAAAAAAATCATCTACTAGTATTTTATCTATAAAACCGTAAGTAAATAGTTTTAAAACTATATCAGGGTTTGATTTTTCATTACATAAAAACCTTGGATATTTACATAGTTTTGCACTTCATAAAATGTGTGGGTTTGATTTGTAATCATAAAATTTGTTTATCTGCTCATAAGCTAATATGTATTCAGGTGAGAATTTTATCTTGTCACACATTTTTACTGTTGTTGTCATCTGAGTAGACGATGCTGTTATCGGTGGTAGTATAGTGGTTGGCATAGTTGCAAGTTTAGATGTGAAATTTTTTGGTTTTTCTATAGGGGATTGTGAAGATTTCAGGGTTTGTAGGGTTTTGAAGTCTCTAAAGGCTTCTGTCAGTTGTTCTTGTAAATGGCATCAAAGCTTGTAAAAGGAATAAGTTATAAACAATGAAAAAATGTCCGGAATTTGTCCAGGCCAGAGAATTAAATAAAAGAAATTTTATGTCTAAAGTGTTGAAACACCTCTTACTACATAGAAGAAATTACACATAGAAGAAATTACAATGAAATACTATTAAAATACTATAGTGATTTAGTAGAAATAAAGAAAATAGAATTAGCGATAAAGAGACTGGAAGATTATGAAAAAATAGATGAAGAGACTGACTTAGCAGCAATAAGTACAAATTTGGATGAGGTTATAAGAATATACAGAGAATTGATAGATAAACCCATTACATATAATAGAGATATAAATCAACATATAGTAAGTTGCAGAATATGTATAAATCTAATAAATGAAAGAGATCAATGTTTACAAGAAATTTAAAACAAATATATGAACAGGGAGAAACTATTAATGAATTAAAAAATAGAATAGCATTAAAAGACGAAGAGTTGAGACAAAAGGAAGAAGAAAATTTAAAACTGCTGGAGAAAAAATTAAGAGAAATAATCAGAAAAGCTAACGAATTAAGGTATCGAAATGATATTATAGAAGAACAATATAAGTACATCAACCTATTAAAATATGGATAAAGGAAAAGAAATAGTAGAAGACTCTAAAGAAACATATTATCAGATGAATACATATGAAGGAGGATCAATACAAACATTAAGCTTTAAGCCAGAAACATATCAGAAGATACAAGATGAAAAAGAGGAATTATCTATTAAGAAAATATTTAAAACAATATGGTTTGAAAGAAATAAAGAAATAAGATATATAGCACACAAGCATGAAAATATAATAGATACAATGAGTGTAAATGGAAGAACAAAGATAAACTTGATAACAGATGAAGTAATAAAAAGAGACTTAGCAAAACTATCTACAAGAGAAGCTAGAAAATATAGAAACATATACTTTGGAGGAGTGAAATTTACTATAAAAGCATACTTTCAGAAAAACATAGATACACCTATACAAATATACATATTAGATGATAGGATATTAGAAAATGTACAAGATTCTTTAATATCAGTAATAAAAGAAAATTTAATATATCAAAAAGTAAAATTTATGGTACAACCAGACTTTAGTATATCATTAAAAGATGAACACAAAGACTTAGCCTTAACACTATATTATAAACTAGATGGAATAACAATGCCACCAGGAAGTAAAGTCCAAAGTATTGAAACAAAGATGATATATGCCCTAACCGGAAACCACCATATAAAGAAACAACATAAAATGAATATATTAGTACCAAGAATGTACCAAGAAATATTAGAACAGATAGAACATAAAGAAAATTCCAAAATAACTATACCAGAAGAAATATATGTGGTTTTTAATACCAGAACCGTTACACCATCAAAAAGATTAATACCAAAAATAGAAGGATCTAGACTGAGTATTACGAAAGAACCAATAATGTCACAACAAACTAGTGTTATACAACCTGGAATATTATATTTAATAAATATAAACACAAATAGATTTAAAATTAAAGTAATAATATTTAAAGGTATAATAACAACAGATTGAATAGCTGAAATAAATACTGGAGCTATTAAAAGTTTTATACATATAAGTAAAATTGATGAAAATGATTGTAATTTAATAGACCCACAAACTTATAATTATCCTGAAAATGACAGAGAAATAATAATTACCAAAAGTATGAATTTAAGATTCAAAATCCAAGATTTAGAATATAAGATAAATATAAGAGTAATAGAGTATGATAGTTTCAATGAACTGCTTTTAAGCAGTGATTTTTAACCATGATAAATTATAAGATAAATAATAACGGAATTGATATAAATGACCAAGGGAAAACAAGATTCGTAAATAAAGTATGAATATACAAAAAAGAGATAATAGAGAAAAAACAGAAATAAAAAATAATAAATACAGCTTTATCATAATAAATATTTTCACAACTCAAATACTTAAAATACAAGACAAAAGAAATAAAACTAGAAAAAAAGATAAAACAATTAGAACAACTATGTGATAAATTTGACAAAATATGGATAGATATGGGAAACGGATGGAAAAAGAAAATAAATAATCCTGACTAACCCTAACGAAAAATTAATACGTTATGGGAAGAAATAATATTTAGAGAAAAAATGAAAAATACATTAATAATAATGGATGAAATAAAAGAAAACCGAACACGGATGCAAGAAGTAATAAGAGAAGAATTAACAAAATTATGGAATGTATCTGAAGTACCAACATTTAAAACAATACTAAAAAAACTTAACATATTAGTAGAAGAGACAAATAAATATAAAGGTAAACAAGTAGAAGAAAATGAACCTAGTACGAGTAAAGAAAACACTATAATTAGTACTACAACTCAACAACCAGAAATAGTACCGATAGATGCTTGGAGAAGAAGTAAAGAACCAATAATGGTAGATATAAGTAAAATAAAACCAAAATTTCCAAAGAAAGTAGAAAAAATATTAGACAGTTTAGCAATATTAAGTAAAAAAGGACAATTTTAATGGAAAACCAATAACCTAGTGTACTTACGTTTTTTAAAAACCATGGGAAAAATATAATAGAAAGAGAACGATACAAGTATGAACCAATAAAAAAGAAAGAAAAAACTACACCAGACAATAATAACAATTCGAAAAGTGAAAATATTTACTTAAAAGACGCAGAGAAAACAACCAACGAATATTTAAATCTGAAACTAGATAAACAAGAACAAAAAATATGTGAATTAGAAACAAAAAATACCAAATTGAAAATACACAATAATGAAGAATGATATAACAAATATAAAAAATACAAACACAAATTTAAAGATACAAAGAAAATATTAAAAGAAACTAAAGTAGAGTTAAAACAAACAAAAGAAGAATTGAATGAAGTAAAGCAAGAATTAAATGAGGTGAAACAAGAATTAGGAGAATTAAAAGAAGAAATACAAATGCTTAGAGAAGAGATAAAAATGCTAAAAAGAAAAAAGAAAGTAAGAAAAAGCACTAGAACAAGCGATGGAAGTACAACTAGTAGTGAAAAAACTGAGAGTAATACAGACGAGGATAACAACATTGAATTAGTTAACCAAGAGATACAAATAGCAGAATTCATAGAAGAAGAAGAAGACTCATAAATAGTAAAGGAGAACAATCAGATAATAGAAGCATTACAAAAAATGAAAAGCGTAAATGCAATCATAGAAGATGAACCTGAAAGTGATATAGAAGATGAATTTAATAAGCCTATAGAAACAGAAATAGAAACTGATGATATAATAAATGAAGATGCAAATGATTATCCTGAAGAAGAATTAGTAGACCCTAATCTAGAAGTAATAACAAGAAAATGAACTAGATTACCAAATCATATACCAGTAGGACAACAAGCTAAATTTAAAGAATTTGTAGGATCAATGACGCAAGGTGTAAATTACAATGGATATTTTTTAGATCTAGATAATATTTATGATGAACAAGAAATAGGAAGAAGAATAAATGATTGGAATCTTGGAATGTATATAGCATTAATGAACTCTACACAAACAGAAAACCTAGAATATATGTATGACTTGATATCTAAAACATTAATCGGAAAGTAGCCTATTGGGTAGAATCTATAGCATACCAATTAAGAGGAGAAGTATTCAACCATGCAGGAGATTGGAAATCTATGCTAATAATAGTTTATATCATACTAAAAAGAGAATTTTTAGGAGAAAATGGTTAATAGCATGAGAAAACGTACTCGCAGAGAGAAAAACTGAGATAATAATGAATCTAAATAACATAAAATGTTGTAAAATTAATAAATTACCCCAATACATAATAAGTTTTTGTAAGTTCTGCTACGAAGCAAGATTCTTACCACAAGAAGGTTTAATATATCAACAACTATATTATGACCACTTACCAATACCTTATAATACTGAGATATCGAAAGAATATATCCAACTAGAACCAAAAGAAAATATATTAGGAGAAAGAATAAGAGTACTAAGAGCATACCTAATTCGAAAATGTGAAGAATATAGAATGCAACAAAAGATTAAAAAAGATAAGAAAATATGATTAAGAGAGGTATGTGGATTTACAGAAAGAAGACTAGTATTCGGATGTGATGATAGTAAAAGAGAAAAGAAATATGAGAAAAGTCATAAAAAGAAATATCAACACAAGAAATATAAAAGGTATAATAATTACAGCAGACAAAACCAACAACCTTATTACAAACTTATTGAAAAAAGAGATTTAAAATATATAGAAATACCCCTGAAACCATGAAAA
This sequence comes from Anisodus acutangulus, assembly GCA_029783415.1. NCBI lineage: Eukaryota > Viridiplantae > Streptophyta > Magnoliopsida > Solanales > Solanaceae > Anisodus > Anisodus acutangulus. Next base: position 37,524,408 of record CM056492.1, read on the forward strand.
AATATAAGCATAAGAGAAAATTTAGGAAAAGAAAATATGTAAAACCAATTGAAGAAGAAAAACTTAAAGAATGTAAATGTTGGAATTGCAATGAAAAAGGACATTATGCTAATAAATGCCCAAAGCTAAAGAAAAAAGGTGTAAAATATATAAATACAACACAATTTATAATAAGTCTACAACAAATAAAAGAAGACAATAATAATTGGTATGAATATGAATACTTTTATGTCAGTCAAACTGATGAAGAAAGTGAATTAGAAAATGTTAACTACATTAATCAACACACATATATTGAAAGTAGTTCAGAATAAAATGGATCTACAAAAAGAAAAAGGAACATTATTAGAATAAAGAAATTATTGGATACAATGTGAACGAAATGTTCGCCATAAGCTTATTACAACTATAACTACTAGCGAAACAGGAAATAAATACTATAGTGATAGATACAAAAAGATCACTAAAAACCTCAGCAGAATAAGAGATAGATTGAGTGAAATAAGATGGAAAGAACTACTAGAAGAAGTAAAAGAAATGGAACAAGATGAAGAACTTCAACAAAGATTAAGAAAGATGGATTTGGAACAAAATGATAATTAGATGGTAGCAATATATATAGGAGCTCATGTAGAATACAAGCCTAATAAGATGATAAAATAAAAGATCTTTATTGACAGTGGAGCAGACTTATGTCTAGAAAAGAAAGAGGTATTAGAATAACACAGATGGAAGAGATCTAAAACACATAGAACAAAAGTATCAGGCTTTAACGAACAAACAAAAGAATTGGATTTAGTAGAAGAAAATATGAGAATAGTATTAGGGAAGACAATATTTAGACTACCAGTAATATACCAACTGAATGATATGAAACAACAAGTATTGTTAGGAAACAGTTTCCTAGACTACTTTAAAACGCAAGTGATAAATAATAATACTTTTAGCTTACAAAGACCTTGTAATAAGTGGATAATACTAAAAAGAGTATTGTCAATACATACACTGAGAATATGTAACATAAGATCAGATAGAAATAGTAACCTACAGTTATTAAGAGAAAAATATCTCAATATATTAAAAATAAATTTTGGAGAAAACCCAATGCAACTATGGGAGAAAGAAAAAATATATGCTGAAATCAAATTAATAAATCCTAGTGATATAGTTAGATCTAAACTTATTAGGTATAGCCCAACAGATCAGAAAGAGTTTGAAACCCAACTAAAAGAATTATTAGAATTAAAATTGATACAAGAGAGTAAAAGCACACATAGTAGCCCAACCTTTTTAGTTAGAAAACATAGTGAACAAAAAAGAGGAAAGGCTAGAATGGTGATTGATTATAGAGAACTAAACAAGAAAACAATATTTGATGGATATTTTTTACCATACAAAAGAAACCTTATCAATAGATTAGGAAATAAAAAATGGTTCAGTAAATTCGATTGTAAAAGTGGATTTTGGCAAATAAAACTAAAAATGAATCAAAATCTTTAACAGCCTTTAGTGCCCCTCAAGGATATTACGAATGGAATGTACTACCCTTTGGATTGAAAAATGGACCATAAATATTTCAAAGAAGGATGGACCAAGTGTTCAGAAAATTGACAGAATTCTGTATAGTATATGTTGATGAAATATTAATATATAGTGATGATTTAGAAAATCATATAAAACAACTAGAAGAATTTATAAAACTGTGAAACAACATGAAATATTATTATCTGAAAAGAAATCTGAAATCTTTAAGAATAGTATAGAATATTTGGGATACATAATAGATAACAAAGGATTACAATTACAAGAACACATTGTAACAAAAATAAAAAAATAAAAAGATAAATTAGAGCAAAAAAGAAGTACAACAATTTCTAGGAGTAGTAAACTATGCTTTAGACCATATAAAAGATTTACCACTCTTAAGAAAGCCATTACAAGAATTAACTAGAAAAAATATAACCTTTGAATGGAAGGAAGAACATACTAAAGTCATAAATAAAATCAAGGAAAAAGTGAAAGCCTTGCCAAAACATAGAATACCAACAGAACTAGATCAACTAGAACTTTTTACTGATGCCAGCGATATAGGATGGGGAGCAGTCCTCATAGCATATGATAAAGAGGATATAGATGAAGAAAAACCACTAATTTGTGGATATGGAGGTGGAACATGGAAGTCAAATGAGAAAAATTATCATATTAACGAAAAAGAACTATTAGCAGTAAAATTTGGAATAAAGAGATTCCATTATCACCTATTACCAGTAAAATCCGTTGTCAGAACAGATAACACACAAGTGAGAGCATTCATTACAAATAAAATAGACCCTTTACAAGAATTAAACAAAAGAAGAAAGTGGCAATCATTCTTTTATTGTAAAAAATATAATTGAAACTAAGAATATTCTAGCTGATTTTCTTAGCAGGTACAACAATGTCAACTAGAAGTGACAAGTTTGAAGAATATATTATCAATGTTACAAAAATTATCAAACAAAACCAAGAAATTATTACAACCAAAACATAAGAAAATATACATTTGCTAGAACAGCTGGCAGAAGCCTTTAGAGACTTCAAAACCCTACAAACCTTGAAATCTTTACAATCCCCTATAGACAAACAAAAACACATTCAAATCCAAACTTGCAACTATGACAACCACTATACCACCACCCATAACAGCATCGTCTTCTCAGATGACAACAGCAGTAACAATGTGTGACAAGATGAAATTCTCACCTGAATATATATTAGCTTATGAGAAGATAAACAAATTTTATGATTACAAATCAAACCCACACATTTTATGAAGTACAAAACTAAGTAAATATCCAAGGTTTTTATGTAATGAAAAATCAAACCCTGATATAGTTTTAAAACTATTTACTTACGGTTTTATAGATAAAATACTAGTAGATGAAATTTTTTACAAAATTTCTAAACTACCCAATGTTTTAGTAGAATCTGTCAGACTAATGATGGAATCATTTGGAAGAGGTATCTACAGTATACAATTGTTCGATGCCTCAACAGACTTGACAGGAAAACCTATTATAATATGCCAATTATTTAAAACAGGAAGAAATAGCAACATAAGAGGAGATGAAAAAGACCTCAAAATGAAAATACCATGTACCCTGGAAAAGTTTCAAGAATGGCTGAGTGCCAAAAGAGCCATCGGACTATCAACATTAAAATAAAAATTGAAGATATGTTAAGAGTAGGCAAAGCCAGCATCATTGGAAACTCCAAGAGAGGAGAGACTGAAGAACATATCACCATGTACTACAACAATGATGTACTATCCCAAGACACCATACACCTTACTAACATGCATGACAGGATCATAAAAATGGAGCACAAACACTCTAGTGAAACAGTGGAGCAGTACAAACTCTTGATAGGACAGAGAAAAAGGCATGTTATGAGCATAAAGGATGATACTACCCATATTACTATGAAAAAGAGGATCATCTAATCCTTTCGAATGATACAGCCCAATGTAGTTTAAACTACAAAAAGCCAAGATGTAACAATTTAATACGGCCCAATGTAGTTTGAACTACAGTAAGCCCATATATCATCATATATCACCAATATATCACTGATACCGTTCCTATTCTATAGGAGTATCAAAATAAAAAATCAAAACGGTATCGTTCCTATTCTATAGGAGTATCGTTGAAGCGAAAAAAAATCATCTTTTTTGTGAAAAGAAGACACCTGCAAAAGATACCCTTGTGCAAAGAAGACACCTGTAAAAGATACCTGTGGAAGAAAGCAAAAGTCGCCGGACCCACGAGGAATCAAAGACAAAAGATGACAAGCCAACAAATGTTGAAAAAATGACAACAACGACAAACAACTTTAAGAAAATAATGAAAGGACAAGAGACAACGTACTATTTACTTTATGACTTTGTAACAATAATGTACCAACTTTTAGACTTTTCAGCATGCCAATAATGTAAGGCAACCGAGGTTATCTATATAAAGAGCCTCATTGTAACTTCTGAAATTATCTTTCGAAATACAACAACTTCAAATCTTTGATATACTTTCTCTCATGTCTAGTTAAACCCCCTTCTAGTATATAACCAATATCAAGATTAATATCATAATATCAGAGAATAGATACTTTGAAATCTTATACTTAGAACCATACTAGTTCATAAAACACCATCTCTTAAAAGAAATTTTAAGAAAGAGTCTGTCGAGCAACTCCCAGCACCTAGGCCATTTATCCCGTCGAATTTAGTGAGGAAAAAGGGAGGCAGATATAGGGTGGGTTGAGTATCTCCGGTGATCTTAAAATTTTGCTAAAAGGTATGTTTCAAACTATGTGTTTCAAATTATGATTTTGATAAGTATAAGTCTCTGCAATTATGATGTTAAATATTGATAGAATGTTGTAGACTTTTATTTAAAAATGAATTTTGAGTTGATAATACCTGCTTCCGTACTACATGCCTATTATTTGATAAACCTACATATGAATATGTTAATATACCATTTATATTCCTACCCTTTTCAGGGTTGATAGATGATGAAAAGATCCGCCACAGAAAATGGTATATAGCCTAATTGTGGTAAAATTAGAAACCTTATGGCATCCTTTGAAGATAGATGGACTTATGACTAGTACGATAGTAGAATCTTTACTTGAATTGGTTAAATTGCTTAGAAATTGTATAATTTGACTAACAAAGAAAGAAGAGAAGTATTGGGAGTACCAACCCTCCCCACTGTTATAGCTAGGGTCAGTCGATGATGCTACTAGGTATACGTGCTTCCCATACTTACTCTACACTTGATGTACTCTATGTGCAGGTACCTAGTCAGACGCCAGTGGAGGAGCTTCATGCAGATCTTAGAGATTCATCTTGGGAGTCTATGGTGAGCCATAGGTTCCATCTCAGCACTGGAACTCTTCATCTTGTTGTTTTACCTTTCTGTCATAGATTTCAGATAGTGATTGCATTTAAGTTCCAGACTTGTATTCCGACTAGTAGCTATGTACTCATGACAACCAGGTTTTGTGGGATTTCTTTCGGATTATGTATTAAATTATAAGACTTGTTAATTTCTTCTCTTTCATTTTTACTTATTTTCCCCATTTAGTTCTATATTCACTATGTTGAATGGTTGTGGTTCTCCTACGGGTTAGGGTAGGTGCCCTCATGGCACAATGCGAATTTGGGTCATGAAAAATTGGTATCATAACACTAAGTTAATTGGTCTTATTAGTACAACAGCGGTGTCTTGTAGAGTCTTGCATATCGGTACGAAGAGCTCCGCACATATCTTCAAGAGGCTATAGGACATTGAGAAAAACTCCTATTCTTTCATTCTTTTTTGTGCGTATGTGATTTGGTATAAGGCCTAAACTTGTTCATTTCAATCTCTCACCAACACTGAGGACACGTTCTCGGATTTTCCCACGAGCGGCTGGATAAGATATCGTGCGTGTATAGTACAATATGTGTCACCGTGATAAGGACGCAAATTGAGTTCATATTAGAGTTATGATTTGAAGACTTAGTTGATTGAGGTTGTGATTCAAATAATTTTGTTTAGTGGTATCCCTAGTAAGTGGGAGCGATGGTACAAAATACTGCATGATTATCATATCTTCAACAGTTGGCTACTCAAAGGTCAAAGAGGTGAATTTATGGTATAACAGGTGATGGGGAAGGAGTTGCAGATTTGAATACGTATGGCTAACAAAGTAACTAAGTAATAAGCGATAAGACTTCGAGGACTGCACTTGAGGAGGTTTGACAAATCGAGGATGCTTTACTTAGGGTGTGATTGATGTAGGAATACTTCAATGTTGTACAAATTTATTACGACAGTCTTATGACACGGGTGTATGAATGACAAGTTGATGATTCAGTAAAGGAAGTGTACATATGTTGGTATGTTGAATACAACCTCAGACTTGAGGGGACAGAGACCATGGTAATGTTCTGAAGAGAATTCCATAAAAGACAATGACATGAAAGGTGATCCTTGGTAATGGGGTTAGAGGTTGTAGGACTTGTAACAAGGTTCATATGAGGAGTTTTCTTTCTATCTTACAGAATTGAATTGTACTAAAGAGAATATGAATTGTTCAAGCGTGGTGGAAAAATCTTAAAACGGTAATGTTTCATCTAATAAGAGCGCAAAGTTTCTAAGTCTGTTAATTCATGGGAGTATGAAAGGCTATATGGAGTGCGACATAATGGTGTTGCGGTGGTGGAGTAAGGACGAGTGGTACGTGAATTCCCTATGTAATTGGCTAATGTCCCTAGGATGTACAAGGATCGGCTAATGAGGATGGATCTAGTGATGGACAAGTGTGAAGATCTATTACTTAAGGAGTTATCGGTGGTTACACTTAATTATGCATAAGAAGTGTGGGTATTGCACTTGTTGCTTAGGGTTAGGTAAGTTTTCACAAATGATAGTGATGTGATTATTTTAGAAGTTGATGGAATGAGGAGTATTACTACATGATTTGTTAGAGGAAGTTTAATTTGACAAGAAAAGGTGAGAGAATGTTCTTTTTGGGCAAGCATCGGTTAAGGACCCTTGAGTGAAGTGTCCGTAGATAAGGATAATATAAAGTGGTAGATCAATGGTAGATGTTAACTGACTTGAGTTTTGAAGTACATTTCAGAGATTGAAGTAAGGATCCATTATGATGGTTGAAACCAAGAAAAGTGAATTCACTATAGTACTTTGTGTATTTATATTTGGTTGATGGACTTGTAAGCCAAGGTAGAAGAAGGATTCTTCAGTTAAGGGATCATAGGCAAGGATGCTGGTATGGAACCTTATGAGATCGTTAGTAGAACTTTATGAATGGTAAGTGAGATTTCCCTGTAGGATATGGACCTGCACTGACAGTTTAGAATATTACATCGGTAATAATGGATTTTTTTGGGGTAACAGAGGTTGATCAGTGCTTCTGGTGAGTAAGGCTTCGTGAAGGATTGTTCATATAATAAGTTTGATTTAGATAAGTATCCAATGTTGAGATTCGAGTGAGGTAGGGAAAACTTTTGGTTGTTCAAGTTTGTGGTTTACTACTATCTCCAGGATCTACTTAGCTATTTTTGCATGATTTATGATATATCAATATACTCTCGAGTGGGTTTGAGTAATTTTTTATCGATAGCGGTGAATGCGATTTTGGATAGAAAATGAAAATTGAAGAATTAAGATAAAGAAATATTTGGTTCGAAGCAAACAGGATTATTTGAGTAAAGTGTGAATTATGATGGAGGTATCTCACATTATTTCAGATAGGGTGTAATTGTTAAGTAGGCTGAAAGAATGAAGTCCACGAAAGTTGACTAAGTGTTATGGCGAAGCGCCATGGAAATTTGTGATTGACGATCATGATATTTGAGTTTCAGATGACTGACGTGATAAGGTTGATAGAAAGATGACTTGTATTGTACCAAGGCAGTTAATTTCATATCATTCTTGAATGAATGAGTTAGAGTTGATAAATAAGAGGGAAGCTTGAAATCTCTTATGTGTGATGGTTAAAGTCATATTTTCAAAGCGAAACTGTGTTCGTGATAATAGAATATGTCAAAGCATTAGGCCGGATAGCATGGTTGAGTACATCAAGTATTAATGGCGTGAGAGTATTTTTGTCTGGTAAGGCAAATGTGTTGCATGAATTTATACTTTTGAATTTGCTAAAAGCGTAAAAAATATATTATAATCAAAGATTCAATGGTTATAAAGGGGGAGTATGAGGCTTCAGGCTTTGAGTCAAAGTATTCGGAGTAGTGAACAAGTTAAGTGAAAGCACAAAAAAAAAGATTTAATGTATTTAGATTCTATGGGGTTTTGTCAGATTTTTGTATCAGTTGTGAGTTGAGAACAAGAAGATTTAAGTTATAAGGTGTTGTTACTCGGTACTAAGTTGATGACTTGGGTAGGATTCAACTTTTAAAGTCAGTGATGACATCACGTCTTTGAGTATTCACGAGCAATAGATTGGGATCCATCATCGCAAACCTATGAGAGTTCTATAATTGGTTTTGTGAGGGATTGGAGTCAGTTCAGGTGACTATTGCGACATTCGAGGAATTGTGCACTTTGCACCAGATCAGGATCATTCACGTATCGCTGGATGGCTTATGGTTACCTTATCATGAAGATTTATAGTTAGTTCAGTAATCCATTTTGAAGATTTGATAGATTTACAATTCAAAACGGAGTTATGGCAGAGTTAATGGGCCTTATTTAGAGTTTATAACTTGATTTGATGATATTTTATTGATCCCAACTATTCTAACAATTTTAATGGTCTATGTGGGTACTTAAGTGATGGTTTGGCAAGGTACAAATGGATATGGGGAACCTTGGTATGATCAAGCAATTTTCTACAGATTCAGGAAATCAAGATAGTCACTGGGATGATGCGCATATTATGATATATGAAGGTTTAAGAAGAATTGGATGATGAGAGTTAGCTCAATAGTTCAGCTCGATAAAATGAAACTAACGGACTTGGAATTAGCGAAATTGGCCTTAGACACAGTCAGTTTTTGAATAAAAAGGCTTAGGATTGGCTTAGAACAAGCATATTCCTTCTGGCGAGATAAAGAGCCGTCATTTAGACTCTCGACATCTGACGATGTTTTTTCTATGTATTCTTCGTACCAAAGATGACTTTGGATGGTGTGTAAGAGAGATAGAGGAAATTGGAATATTTGACCGGCACAAGCTGGTAATGGATTATGTCTACAACCCAAGGAGTTGAATGTTGATAATGGAAGTTGTGGAATCAATTAATTGCATTCATATGTGTGGTTGGAATCAGAACCAAGGAATTTGAGAGGAGTCAGTTCAATTGTATGAAATCAGTTATGGAAGAAATTTTGGATGTGGAAAAATGGATATTTTAGTTTTGAACAAAGTTAAAAGAAGCTTTGAGTGGTAAGGTGGAAAAGTGTGTTAATGGCATGATTCTTGAATGTTGAGTCTTCCATGAGGTTTACGATGGGGATCTTTCGGTTATTTGACGACCTTGGTGCTTTTCTTTACCATTCGAGGATGAATGTGTGCTTAAGTGGTAGATGATGTAATGACCCATTTGGTCGTTTTGAACTTTTGGACTTGTTTTCCCAAGAATACCCTTCTCGTAGTTTTATCTCAATGTTTATGAGTTGCTGGAAAGGGTGACATGGTTCCCGAAGTAATTGGGCAATTTTCAAATTGATTTTAATAATCTTTGAAGTTTTAAGTTAAAGAGAAGAAGAGGTTTGACTCAAAGTTGACTTTTGGATAATTGCATAATTTTTGAAGTTTTGTCGATTCTATTAGGTCCGAAATATGATTTATGACTTAGTCGAGTCATTGGTTTAGGTCCCGAGGGGTTCGGGTGAGATTTGAGTACTTGGTTGAGATTTATGTCATTTGGAGGAAGTTACAACATTTTGGTGGATAAGCATGTCCTAACGACCTCGTATGGGTGTTTCATCTATTCGACCAGCTTCGTAGCGTGGTTTATAGTTCAGTTGCACTCTTGGTTGGTGATCATGGGTTTCCGAATGAGTTTTGGGTCGTTGGTGGAGAAACTAGTTAGAATAAGAATTGTAGTTTCTCAATTGCCTGTAGCCCAACAGTGGCCCAGCAGTTTGGGATCAGCACCAACGGGCCACAGCCATCCGACCCAATGTCTTGGAGCCCAACAGTCCGCTCCAGGCCTTTCCCAATCCAATTTGGGCCAGACTTTTGGCACATTAACTCCTCGGAAGCCAGATAATGCGTGATATATGGATACGGGCGTCACGTCACACCTCACCATCAATTGTGGCAATCTTCCTCAAATGTGAAATTTAAATACTTCACAATCTATTATGGTTCGAAACGGTCATCGCATTCCAATTCAAGGTTTTGGCCACACTCTAACCCCACTACCGCATCCCCACTTCTCCCTAAATAACGTACTATATGCCCAAAATATTATCAAAACCCTAATCTCCGTTAGAAAATTTTCCATAAATAATTCCCTATCAATTAATTTTGACTCATTTGGGTTTTCTATAATGGACCTACGTACTGGAAAACTCCTTACAAGATGCAATAGTGAGGGGAACCTCTATCCTTTCCTATCCACATCTGTTGTCAGTGTCACCCCTCCCACATCTCTAACTGCCCAAGTCTCTCCTCCCACTGCTTTATCAATAATCTCTCCGTCAACCTGGCACAATAGACTTGGACATCCAGGAGCTCCTGTTTTTAATTTTCTTCGAAACAATAATTTAATTCGCTGTTCTAGTGGAAAATCTGCCGAACAATATTTTTCTTGCCCTTTAGGCATATACGTTCGCCTCCATTTTCAGTATTCTTTAAGCGTTATGTTTTCCACATTTGACATTGTTCATGCCGATTTATGGACATCTCCTGTTATTAGTTCACTGGGTCATAAATTTTATCTTGTGTTATTAGATGACTTTTCTCACTTTATCTGGATTTACCCTCTAAAATTCAAGTCTGAAGTTTTGACCAAGTTTTTTGAGTTTCGTAACTTTATCAAAACACAATTTAAAAAATCCATCAAATCATTCCAATGTGACAATGGTCGTGAGTTTAATAATTCCGCGTTTCATAATTTTTGCACCAATAATGGCATGGTCTTCCGTTTATCTTATCCCCACACCTCACTCCAAAACGGAAAAGCCGAACGAATCATTCGTACTATCAACAACATGGTTCGTACCATTCTTTTTCATGCCTCTCTCCCCCCGTCGTTTTGGGTTTATGCAGTCAAAATGGTAGAATACATCCTTAATATTTTATCTAGCAGTACTCTTCACAACAAAACCCCCACCAAAATTCTCTACCATTGGATCCGTTCAAACACAAGCGCGACACAACTCAAATCCATCTGAAACTCATCGAAATCTCACAAAAACCTGCGGACAAGTCCGAAATCATCATAAGGACCTGCGCAAACCCTCAAAATACCCAAACAAGGCCGTCATGACCCATTGTTGACCGTGGTCAACTCCAAATCATCTCAAAACCTGATTTTTCAACAAATCACCTAAATTATACCCGAACCTCTTAGGAATCGAACCAATGATTTGACTAAGTCATAAGTCATATTTTGGACCTAATGGAATCGACCAAACATTAAAAAGACTAATTTACCCTCGATGTTGACTTTGGACAACTAAATCCTTTCTTCAACTTAAAAACCTCCTAAAATCAATTTGTTTATCCGAAACTCACACAAATCACTCAGGACTCGTTCCAACGATCCATCGAAGTCAAAAATCATGTTCCGATCTAATGAAACCATCAAAATTTGATTCTGGATGCATTTACTCAAAGTCAACTCTTGGTAAATCTTCTCAACCTTAGAACATCAAAATTTCAAAACATAGGTTTTCTCCACGATTTTCATCTGATTGCATCGGGAATCATGCCACCCATTTTCGTAAGTTATAAACATCAATACAAAGCAACATAATCAACAAATTTCCAATCTGGGTCTTATTTCTTCACGTGATCATCTTTTCACCATAAATAGGCATATTAAATAACAAATCCGACTTCATTGTAAAAAACAAATCAAACAAACTCTAAAATTAATTCCATAAATTTCTACAGGTCATACATAATATTACAATTCCAATGAAATCTTCTAATCTCCGATCAGAGTACATTTTCCCAAAAAATGAACAATTAATCTAAATAATTAATACTGAGATTTCTAAAGTGAGACCTTCTCCCAACGTAAACCAAATGATATCTGTTTGACTTCAAATTTTGCAAGCAAGTTAAAATAAGTATTATGTTGCTTTTGGAATAGACGACACATAAAATAGAGCATTAATTCTCACAATGATTGACTGGGTCATTACATTATCCACCACTTAAACACACATTCATCCTAGAATGTAAAGAGAAAGAAGGTACATGAATTGCTGAAAAGCTAGGGATATCTACTCCTCATGTCTGACTCGGTCACCCAAGTAGCCTCATGGACCGGAGGATACCTCCATTGAACCTTTATCAAAGCAATCTCTTTAGATCTCAACTTTTGAATCTGTCTATCAGGAATAGCAATTGACTCTTCCTGAAAAGTCAAATTCTGATCGAGCGACACTAGATACCATTGAATCACATGAGAACTACCTGAATGATACTTCTTAAGCATGGAAATATGAAACACTAGGTGTACATCTGATAAACCAGGAGGCAAATCTAACTCATAGGCTACCTCACTAATACATTGAACAATCTCAAATGGGCCAATATACCAAGGGCTCAAATTGCCCTTCTTTCCAAACCTCATCACACCCTTCATGGGAGAAATTTTCAACAGAATCCACTCACCAACCATGAACTCCAAGTCACGAATCTTGCAATCCGCATAACTCTTTTGCCTACTCTAAGCTGTGAGAAGTATCACATGTATCAGCATGACCTTGTATAAAGAATCCCGCAACAAGTCTGTACCCCAAGGCCTAACCTCAAAATCATCGAACCAACCAACCAGAGAATAAGACCCTCGACCATACAATGCCTCAAACAATGTCACCTCAATTCTTAAATGATAAAAATTATTGTAAGCAAACACCGCTAAAGGAAAGAACTAATCCAAATGACCACCAAAGTCAATCATACAAGCCTATGACATATCCTCAAGGAACTAAATAGTAAGCTTGGACTGGCCATCTTCCTAAGGGTGAAATGACTTGTAAATTCCACTGAGTTGTAAGTAGTTTTATCCAGTACGAAAAGAGTTGACTTAGTCAAACGATACATAATGACCCAAGTAGCACCAAACTTTCCAAATTCTGTGGTAATCCTACCAAGTCCATAGATACTTGTTCACTTGATCTGCCAAATCTTTCTTTAACTTAGCTCAATAGTGTGATTCTCACACATTTTATCCGACTCTATTTGAAATACCCGATTTTAATTATAACCATAACTCCAAATGCAGTTGGTTGATCCAAAAATTGTCATCATACCATAATCTTTTAGCTCAAGCCACAACCCATTGTCAAACTTATACCCGTAAAGTACCCTGATTCTACTTATCTTTCTTCCACACCTTCTGAAGTCATCTTTACTACCAAGAATTCATAGAAATCATGTTGTCACACAACGTGAGTCTAAATCATGACTCCGTCTGACAAGAAACTAACCTTATCCAAGTCCGATTGAGATAAATTAAAATCTATTCATTTCATTTTGATGAGATGAAACTACTGAATCAACACTCATCATCCACTTCCTCTTAATCATTCTAATAACATACTATGTGCATCATCCTAGTGATAACCTTGCCATGACAAATCTGTAGAAAATCAACTAGTTACCCAAAAGACTTCCCATAACCATTTGTACCTCCTCAATACATCACCAAGTACCTGTGCAAACCATTAGAGTTGTCCGAATAGCTGCAATTGATAAATATAATGAAGTCCACTTACAAACTCCAAGTAAAGCCCGAAAAACCTGTCATATCTATACCTTGAACTGAAATCTAGAAAATTTTCTAAAATGGCCTATTAGAATTATCCATAAGCCACCCGCTTTAATTGAACGGACCTGACCCGGTTAAAATGCACAATTTCTTAAATGTCATTAATAATCATTTGAACTATTTCCAAATATTTATAAAATAAGAGTAAGCCTTTCATAAATATATGGTGATCCATTCTAATATGTTGTTCATAAATACACAACCTTGTAATGTTGTTCCCAACCTCAAAATATGACATTTTCCCAAGTCGTCAACCAAGTACTGATGAACTATAACTTATGACTTTGAATCTTCATAGAATCTAATTACATCTAACTCTCCTCCTTGTAATTTCACTAAAATTGTTTATCACCTCGAACACTTCAATGTAAGGCCTATGGCCTCGTACTCCACTTTTCACAGCCATAAAATCCCTTAATGGAATACCTTATTACGCCTTTAGCAATCTCAAAAGTATCAAATATTGCAATCCATATGCCTTACCACACACAAATATTCTTAAGCGATTCATATTTGAAACACTCAACAATACTATATGACCGTCACTTCGACACAGTCTACTACTACAGACATAGTCTTACCTAGAAATTATGACTTCAACTTTCAATTATTGAGATTCCTTCTTATCAATCAACTCTAGCTGTCCATTCAAGGATGCCATGAAATTACCCATCTTGGTACAACATAAGTTACCTCCTCACCAATCCTCCAATCACAAAGTCTTGTTGGCACTTTCCATAAGCTATGTTAAATCGTCCATATTCTTCCTTCCTCAATCATAGTTATCACTTTTACACCCTATCAGAATGATAATTTAATGATACCATAGTCCGTGCGTGATTCAAGTAGTCACGTTGCTTCAAATTCAAGTCTCATGAACCTTAGTCCTCCAAACCCATTAGTGAGATGCCTTTATCTTAATTCTTCAGTCACTATATTCCATTCAAAATCACTTTTATCATTATCAACAAAAAATCATGCAAACTCACTAGTGGGGTGGATCAAAATATCATAAATCCTCCAAAATATCTAAGCCAACCATGGAGGTGGTAGTAAACTACAACCTTGAACGTCTGAAAGTTTCCCTTGCTACACTCGAACCTTAAAACTGAATATTCCTCTAAGCCAAACGCATCACTTATACAATATCCATATTTCTTCTCCAAATTAGGTGCAATAATTGAAAACTTTTTAAGTAATTAAATCTTCATATTCGTCCATCACTATAGTCAATATTATTATTCGATCATTGTTTTTTTAGAAGCCTGATATGTTGAGAAATTATGGTACATTTGATAGCAATTTTATAGATTATTGTTATCCTTAATGCATTCATAGTAAAAGTTTCTTATGTTATTTTGGCTTTTGTAGGATTTCTACATTAGGACTCCAAAAGTAAAGATTATATGCTGAAACATAGACAAAAGTGCTGAAAAAAAGGAAGATGTGCTGAGAAGACATTTATGCGGATCGCAGAACTAGATTGCGGACCGCAGTTCTGTTCTACGGATGACATTTCCAATCGGATTTCTGTATAATATAAATCAAGACCCACTCTGCAAACCCTATTCCTACTTTTAAGACCATAGACCTGTTCTGCAATCCCTTTTTGCGGTCGCAGAGTGGTAGGTGGTGGCAATTTTGTAACAATAAAAAGTCAAAATTTTGGGTCCGTATATATATGTACCTAGTGTTTTGTATCTATACATATACCTACATTTCATACTTTTCATTCACTTTATGTCTTGTCTTGAAGAGACACAAAACATTATTCAACTCTAGTTGTAATCTTGTGCATTTAATATATTCCAAGAATCTTAGTTGGTGTTCTATTTTTTAGATACAAGCTTCATTATCAATATAATATCATTGTAAGCCTTATTTTATGTTTTCTATGTTTTATTTCATTTATCGCTTTGTGTTGTATTTATTATTTAACATGAGTGTCTAGTTTCCATATAACCTCCACCATGCTCCAGATGCTCAACAACAAGGGCCTATTGGGAGGATCTGTATCCCACGACCCAAATAGGAACTTGAATAACTTCAATGAGGTGTGCTTCTCCTTTCATCATCCCAGTGTGTCCAAATAAGCCGTGAAGCTAAGTCTATTCCCCTTCTCCCTAACCGGGGAGGCCACTATTTGGTAGGATGACTTGCCTTCCGAGTCCATCACTACATAGACCGAGTTGGTTGAGGCATTCCTTGAGAGGTTCTTCTGGTTGGCTTATATGCTCCAACTTCGAGATGAGATCTTGACGTTCCATCAATTACGGGGAGAAGCCTTGCATGAAGCATGAATAAGGTTAAAAAAGAAGCTCAAACAATGTTACAACCACGGGTTGAGCTGTTACATCCTGTGCTATTGGGATACAATTTGAACCTCTCAACGTATATAAGTAGACTTGAGCCACGGAAATTTTGGCCATATTTAATTGGGCATTTCAAGAGCCATCATATAAAGGATAGAGTCCTAAAATGATTTAAGACTTAAAATTGTGTCGCCGATGATTGAAAATAATATTTATGTGTGCCAAAAGAGGATATGGACTAGTGCTATATCACATTGTCATGATAATGGGTATATGAATTATATAAAGAGTGATTTAGCATTTAAGTAAACTGAGAGCAAAAATTAATTACATGGGCAATTGATTAATTATAGAAATTTCATTAGTGACAAATGAATTAAATTAGAGATATATTGGATAAGGATTAAATTTAAGATTCAGCCACGTAGTGTATGACTAGCTAGCAGCAAGGGACACATATCAAAATGATATGTAGGTGGCACCATTAGGATGAGTAGGCATTAATTCCAAGTGGACCCCACTATCCATAATTAGTATTTCATTTGAGATTTTACATTAGAAGAGGAAGTTATCTTTAGGAACATGTTCAGCAAATAAATCTTATAGGCAGCCAGTCCGTTTTTCATTTTACAAGTACGAGAATGTTAAAGCAACATGATGAAGTAAACAACATAAAGGTTATATCACATAAATTACGTAATTCAACACTGATTCTTCTTTGGGTTATAACAAATCCAAGGTTACTACGTAGTAATGTAAGGTGGAAGAAAGGATGGTTCTTGATATCTAAGATTAACACTTAAAAAATATTTGTTTCTCCGTCATCGATAAAGGATCAAAGTAAAGGTATGCAATGCCTATCTCTTCTTTCATTTAGCATGACTCATTATAAGTACACCCGACTAGGAAATTTACGAAGAGCAAGTTGTGATAAGTACTCTATTCTTATAATTGACATTCATGCTACCTGGAAATTAAGAGGCGTATAGTTGCGTTGAGAGTATGGTGATTTGTATGTATGTTCCCAAGTTCATCAGCGTCTACTTGATTCGTTGTAAAATAATTATCATAAATAGTAAGTAAACTGGCTTGGAAGATGTATTAGTACATGTGTCTCAAAATTTCAATTGTGTGTAATAGTAGTTCGCAGATAGTAAAGATTAAAATCCTGAAAGATGAAAGGCGTAATAAGAGTTTGAGTTGTATACTAGTTGATAGTTACACTTGCTTAGTTGATTCCCTTCTAACTATTGGATCTACAATAGATGTTGTACTACTTAATATGATCATACAAAGTTTCTTTTGGAATTGTTAGTTGACTTCCTAAAATAAGAGCTCTAAGAGGGCAGTTGTTGTAAGAGTTGGTCACACATTTGTTAGTCGAATAGTCTTCCATGCGGGTTGCATTAGTAGTATTAATTCCTTAATTGCATTACTTGTAAGCAATTGTATGTATCGTATATTGTACCCTCAAAAGGGGGAAACTTTAGTTGGATGAGTTAACATACATAAATCTTAATTGTGTTGAGCGATATGACATGTTGGCACTTACAGCTTATTTGTGAGCCTTTGAGCTTATTTTCTAGCCTTCGGGCTCACTTGCTAGCCATTGAGGCTTATTTGGCGATCCCCGAAGCCTACTTTTAGGCCTTTCAAGGCCTATTTGTTGCTCAAGTGGAGTGTATTTTCGAGACAGAGATTAGTTGTGCTTGTAGACGTAACTTGAATCCTCTAGGATATCTTATTTGGTACAATTAGTAGAATATCAAGTAGAGTGTAGCTTACAGGTAAACTTTCGATTGCATTATATTTGTATCTATTTTGTACTTATTCTTAATAAAAGTTTTAGTACTTGTTGTTATGCTTATCTGCCTTACATACTCGGTGCATTATTTTATACTGACATCCCTTTTGTCAGAGATGCGCATGTCATGCTGCAGGTCCAGGTTCTCAGGTGGGCAGCCTTTCTAGTAGACATCTTAGTTGATCAGTAGGGTTTGATGAGCTCCACTTCCTCCTGGAGTAGCCGATTCTAGACACTTGTATAACTTACAAGCTATTCGGGTAGGTTGGTGACTTGTCCCAATTAAGTTATTTTTCCCGACACTCCTAGAGGCATTTTTAGATGTACGTATACCTGTGGTCAGTAGTGCTATGTGAGTAAAGTGTTGTACATGTTGAGGCCTCGTAGGCCCATATGTCTATATACTTATTTTTGGATCTTTCTATTAGCAGGTAGTTGAGTACACTAAGTTACCTTTAATATAGAGTATGTCATTCGCATAATTGTGGCACTACGTGTCGTGCTTCACCAAGGTTGGGGTGTGATAAAGTGGTATTAGATGAGGTCTATGTCCCAAGGAGTCTATAAAGCCGTGTCTAGTAGAGTCTTGTTTATGGATGTGTTGTGCACCACATTTGTAATGGGAGGCTACATGTCATTTAGGATTGGGTACCCTTCTTTCTGATCCCTGGTCGTGCTATAGAGATAAGTCATAATGAGTTGAGTTTAACTCGTGTTTAATGTTTTACAAAGATGTTGACGATAGAAAAGCTACGCAAGCAAAAAGGATAAGACAGTTGAAGGAGAAAAGTTATGACAGTACCAAAAGATAAGGTACGAGGTTCAGTTGTAAATGAGATAGAAAGTTAATAAAAGTACGAAATACCTAAGTACAGAAGATTGTGAATAGTTCAGACTTTAAGTAGGGCCAGAAGTGCCATGATTCAATAACTAGAAACGATAGTGGTACTATTAGTATCATGTCTTCCAGCTTATGGTTTTCAAGTACCAGGAGGTCTAGCTACGAGAGTAAGAAGAAGTTAGAAGCAGTGTGATGTCTCGCTTGAGGTTTTGGAATAGTATAAGAAAGTCTATGATGCTAGAAATATAAGTGGAAGGTTACGAATAATATGAACAGAATAGGTGTAGGTCATAAGCCAAGGTATGGTAGTGCGATAAGGTTTCAGGTGGATGGAAGTAAATGTAAGATAAAGTAAGTAAGCGACTGACGAGGATAGGTAAAACCTTAGGATTAAGCTCATCAAACTAGTGAGTTGACAATTTTCGTAAGCAATAGAGAGGACAGTATAGGCTGAATAAAAATCAGAGGAGTTTAAGATTAGAAGAATGTAGGAGAGGTGGAATGCCGACCTGATAACAAAATAAGTGAATTGAGTGATAAACGATAAGAGGATAGTGTTTAAAGTATAGTCTACGATTCAAGTAAAGGTTCAACGAGAAAGGATTTCGAGTATGACATGAGATTGGAAATTTTCACCCAAGATGGATCTTAACGAGGTGACTTGAGAGGATATAGATCATAAGTATGAGTTATGAGGTAGAATAAACTACCTAGGTGTAGTGGTACCTTGAAGAGAGAGTCATGTTGGCTATGTAACGAATGTAATAATAGTCGTAAGCTCGAAAAGTTTCAAGTGATACGCCTTAGCAAAAGAATAAGGTCTAAAGAGAAAGAATAACTATTTAGCTAATGGTTTGACAAGTCATGAGAGTAGTACAATACGCTGGTAAGCCCAACATCCGAGGACGAATGTTCCTAAGCGGAGGAGGATGTTACGTCCCATACATTTAGGCTACAGTTTCAACCGCTCAACATATATAAGTAGACTTGAGCCAAGGGAATTTTGGCCATATTTAATTGTGCATTTCAAGAGCCAGTGTATAAAGGATAGAGTATGATTTAAGACTTAAAATTGTGTCGATGAAGATTGAAAATAATATTTTTTGTATTCCAAAAGAGGCTATGACTAGTGCTATATCACATGAACATGATAATGAGTGTATGAATTATGTTAAGAGTGATTTAACATTTAAGTAAATTGAGAGAAAGAATTAATTACATGGGAAATTGGTTAATTATAGAAATTTCATTAGTGACAAATGAATTAAATTAGAGATATATTGGATAAGGAATAAATTTAAGATTCAGCCACGTTAGTGCATGACTAGCTAGCAGCAAAGGACACCTATCAAAATGATATGTAGGTGGAACCATTAGGATGAGTAGGCATTAATTCCAAGTGGACCCCATTGTCCATAATTAGTGTTTCATTAGAGATTTTACAATAGAAGAGGAAGTTATCTTTAGGAACATGTTCAGCAAAGAAATCTTATAGGCAGCCACACAATTTTTCATTTTACAAGTACGAGAATGTTAAAGCAATATGATGCAGTAAACAACATAAAGGTTATGTCATGTCAATTACGTAATTCAACACCGATTTTTCTTTGGGTTATAGCAAATCCAAGGTTACTTCGTAGTAAAGTAAGGTGGAAGAAGGGATGGTTCTTGATAACTAAGATTAATATTTAAGGAATATTGGTTTCTCTGTCATCGACAAAGGATCAAAGTAAAGGTATGTAATGGCTATCTCTTACTTCATTTGGCATGAATCATTATAAGTATACCCGACTAGGAAATTTACGAAGAGCAAGTTGTGATAAGTACTCTACTCTTGTAATTGACATTCTTGCTACCTGGAAATTAAGAGGCGTATAGTTGAGTTGAGAGTTCGGTGATTTGTATATATGTTCCTAAGTTCATGGTCTTACTCTCATAAATATATATTATTTACACCAAGAGTTCGGCCCATATATATATTATTTGCAACATCATCATGACCAACGGATGGGAAGTTGTACATATACATTATACACACCACGCAGCGCTATACTCGTCGGGCGAGACACTTATATGTGCATCCATACATACACCTCAGAGTATACCTGAGGGAAGTGACATATTAAACATCGGATTATAAGTCGATGGCAAATTACAAACCAAAGTTGTTATACAAAGAGTTCAGTATAGTTTCAGAGTTTCATTATTCACCCTTTGTGGCATACAGGTTATTATAGTATCATATTGCTTTTACGCTTTCTCTTTACAACTTATATTTTCATATTGCTATTCATTCTTTACATACCAATACATTTCATTCCTACTGACGTCCCATTTTCCAGGGGTGTTGCATGTCATGCTGCAGATTCAGGTACAGGTGCATAACGACCTCCCTAGCTGGTTAAGTTCTGCGGATCGAGTGGTGAGCTTCACTTCATCCAAAGCTTCTGAGTCAGTGTCATGAGCTTAGTTTGGTACATGTACAATTTATGGGTAAGTCGGGGACTTGTCCGGGCCATATCACAGTTATGTTTTTCATAGAGGCTTGTAGATTGGATTGGTATAATTTGTTTAATTGTATGACATTTTCGATCTTGTACCATATTGTATATATTTGTTTGGAGTTGTTGTACTCCTGTTGTTTTATTTCTAGATGATGTCTTGTACATTCAGATGATATGGTCTTGTCGGCCACAATGTCTATTCAGTTTACAGGTTATGTTTCAGAGTGGTATGCTAGGGCTAGTGCGACATTGGGTGCCAACCATACCCCCTGGTTTGGGGTGTAACAACATGTTGGTTAACGCAGTCCTTCACACTGTTACCCTAATTTCCTAGAGGATATCACCAAATCAAAGCGTCTGAAACAGAACTCCACTCAACTAAGTCTTCAAAACATCATTTCAATCTGAACCTAGTCACACGTCCTTATCATGGCGACAAATCTCTTACTTTACCATACAATTTCACATCCAGCTGCTCATCGTGTTAACCAGAGAATATGCCATCACCATCCGTGAGAGAGTGAAATAAAAAGGTTTAGACCTTAAATCGAATCACAACGCACAATAAGGAATGAAAGTGAAAATATCCTAAATGTTATATAGCCTCTCGAAGATAAGTACGGAGCTCGTCGTACCGATCTGCTAGACTCTACTAGACATTGTTCTTGTACTTGTGAGACCGGTCAACTAAATGCTCTGATACCAATTTGTTAAGACCCAATTTACTAAGTTGTGATGGCACTAACTCCAACCAAGTCAATAATCAAACCACAACTCAGTTAAGCCAATTAAT
This sequence comes from Anisodus acutangulus, assembly GCA_029783415.1. Classification (NCBI taxonomy): domain Eukaryota; kingdom Viridiplantae; phylum Streptophyta; class Magnoliopsida; order Solanales; family Solanaceae; genus Anisodus; species Anisodus acutangulus. Next base: position 37,546,180 of record CM056492.1, read on the forward strand.
TAAATGAATCAATGCGGAATAATTAAACAAGTAAATTAAAAGTCTTAAATAAGTCTCATAATATAGAAAATGCGAAAATAGTATGACAAATCCCAAAACGTGGTGTCACTAGTACAAGAACCACTAAGAAACTGATACAAGTCTATGATAAGCACTACTGCACTTTCTGAAAAAAAAAAGACAAGAATATGTAAATAAAGAAGAAGAATCTAGTGCCACGAATCTGCCAGTAGCTCACCCAGAATACTCCAAATGGCTTCCTCAATGACCAGCAAAGTCTTGAGATCTGCTCGTGCTAAGAATAAAATCTGCACACAAAAAGGTACAACAAGTGTAGAGTGAGTACTGGGAAATAATGTGTACTCAGCAGCATCGTCAGCCGATCCTAATTAAAATAGAGACGAGGGTTGGTCTTTCAATTACTACTTCCACACTTTAACTGGGGTTAGTCCATCACAGTATATTAATAATCACAAGTTTCAAGCCTAAAGGTAAAAACCCTCAAAGTCCTCAAGTCCATTTAGTATCCAAATAAACAAGTAAGAATGTTTAAATGAAATTTTTAGGCAAGACATCCAAGTTAGGTATTAAACGATGATATGATATACAAGTGCTATGCAATGCAAGGCCTTTCTATCACTGATACACACACATTCAAACATTAATGAATCGTGACACATGAGGTACTTGTGAGGTCCATAAACCAGTTGGAATTATTTCCCTTCAGGTTCCTTAGCCATTATTAGGCTCACATTACCTGTCTCTCACCACTCGGGCTCATATCAACGCATCACCCATCTGGAATCATTTTCCCTCGGACCCACATATGTATTCACAAATATATAATGTATGAGATACCATATGAAACATGAATATGACATGCGCAAAAACAAAAATCCACGTTATGCAATAAAGATTCAATATTTAATATTCAATAAATATAGGCTATGAAGATTTGACCTTTAACCAGTTTCACAATAAAGTTATAATATTTAGTTTATTTTTCACATTTAACGAGTATTAGGAATGATGAGTTAGCACAATCACAGGTAAGATAGGTACATAATAATAAAGAGAAAATACAGGCTTCATACCCCAATCACATATCCATATGATCATACTATCTATCAGTTAGTGCACAAAGCATGGCATTTAGATCGGACTATACAATTTAAATAGTGCAAATATACAAAACATGTTACCCATACCTGATACAAGTGCTCGTCACCTCATAAATATCGAGACCCCTTATTATCCACATTACACCCTCTTCTTTAGTTCATTAAGCAACCAGGACGCTTTAAATAAGGTCAAAAGTCTCAACTTGCTTGATTTGAAGTCAAAAGCTCAAGCGATCACCACACGGTCTTTGCCATATTCAAAGCCTCTGTATGTTCCCAAACTGTTCAAATACGTAATCTAAGTAAGTATACAAGTCCAATGACACTCATGTTGCTATGATAATAATTTGGGTCCAAGAAGTCACCCAAAAAGCCAATCCTGAGCCCCGAAGGTCAAAACTATAATTCTATCACAAAATCGGGTTCAATATAGTCAAAATAGTATTCTACGAGGTTAAACGAGTCCATTTATTCCCATATTACTATACTTTAGTTTGGAACCCAAAAATGACCACAAAAAGGTAATCACGGGCCCCCAAGGGAAAAACTAGATCCACAAAATCACCCAATTTTATCGATGAATCGATCTCCAAATCAAGATTTTTCACTCTCTTATCCTTTGGGCTCAAAACCCCAACTGCTACAACTCAAAAATGGATAAAAATGATAACCAGCAACAATAATCATGGGGAAACACCAAAAAAAGGCTAGATACTTACCCCCTTATTGAGACGAGAACAACACCGTGAAAATCACCTCAAATGGAACACTAGAACTCAAGATATGATGAAAATACCAAATGGACAAAGTCTGAGTTTTTAACACAGGGGTTTTCGCATTTGTGATCATAAAATTTTCCACTAGATTGTCGCATTTCGTACCAGACTCCACAATTGCGACTAAAAGTTCGCTTTTGCGAACTCACCATTCGCAAAAACCAGCAACAATTGTCCGCACTAAAACGAATATAACTCCATCATACAATGTCAAAATTTGACATTTCTCTTTGCTATGGTACCGTAATTATGATACAGATCTAATGGTTCAACAGAAACTCGAATCAAATGTCATTTTATCAATATGGTACCCCTTTATGGCTAATCAAAATGATGTCGAAACTTAAAACACAAGCTCAACACAAACCAAATCCATCTGAAACTCACCGGAATCCCACCAAAACTTGCGGACAAGTCTAAAATTATCATACGGACCTGCTCAAACACTCAAAATACCCAAACGAGGCCCATCTTGACCAGATGTTGATCGTGGTAAACTCCAAATCATATCAAAAGCTATATTTTAAACAACCACCTAAATCGAACCAATGACTCAACTAAGTCAATCATATTCCGGACCTAATGGAACCAATAAAGCTTCGAAAAAGATTTATTTATCCCCAATTTCGACTTTTGTTAACTAAATAATTTCTTTAACTTAAGAACCTCCTAAAATCCATTTTCTTGTCCAAAACTCACCCAAATCACTAGGGACTCGTTCCAATCATCCATCTAAGTCAAAATATCATTCTGAACATAACATAATCATCAAAATCTAATTTCGAATGCATTTACTCAACAATCAAGTCTTGGTCAAACTTCTCAAACTTAGAACTTTAAAATTTCAATACATAGATTTCCTTCCATGATTTTCATCTGATTTCCTCAGGAGTTGCGCCACCTATCCCTGCAAGTTATAAATATCAATACAAAGATAACATAATCAACAAATTTCCAAACCGAGTCTTATTTCTTCTTGTGACAATCTTTTCACCATAAATAGGCATATTAAATACTAAAACTGACTTAATTGTCAAACGCTAACCAAACGAACTCTAAAATTAGTTCCGTAAATTTCTACAGGACATAAATAATATTACAACGAAATCTTCATATCTCCAATCAGGGTAGGTTTTCCCAAAATGAACAATTAATCCAAATAATTAAATACTCAATTTCTAAAATGAGACTTTCTCCCAACGCCAACCAGATATCTGTTTGACTTCAAATTCTTCAAGGAAGTCAAAATAATTATTACAGAGCACCTCGAATAGACAATATGCAAAACAAAGCATCAATTCTCAAAATGACAGACCGGATCGTTACACCTTCAAGGCCCCTTTCATGTACCTCATCAATCAGATGCCAATAATATCATGAATGTATGTAATGGATATGTGTACGCCATGAAAATGGATAATACCGATTCAATTTATTAAGACAAGTCTTTTTCCATAACTTAGACGAGATGTGGAGTGATAAATTCTTGACAAGTCAATAATCACAGAGGCTATCAATCATGGATAAGATAGTCCAAATAAATAGAAGTCATACCAACCTAAGTGGATTTATAAACCACTCTACGAGGCCCGAAGGCTAAACACATAGTCTATGTCACAAGTACAACTACATTGTTTATTAGTTACCCTTTATATCTACACAGGTACCCCCACAAGTGCTCTTCACCTCACTAGTACGGGATCCCCAATTTCCCATTACGCCCCTTAATTAATTAAACTAACACACAAACACTACTGAAGGGTCTAGTAAGTCTCAACTTACTTGAATCGGAAGTCGAAGATTCACTTCACAACCTTTCCTTTCCTCTGAGCTTCCAAACGAGCGCCCTCAATTTAAATATGGCACCAACATGAGAAAATAACACTAATGATACCCATATTGCTATATAAAAAAGTTCGAGTCCAAAAATCAACCCAAAAAACCGCCCCAAACCCTGATGGTCAAAATCAGAAATTGAACTTAGAATCATGTTACCCATAGTCTAGATAGTTAATATCCTCAAATGCATGAAATTCTAATCACATTTGAGCAATCAATTTCACTATTTGAAGATAAACCCCAAAGCTCATGAAAACCCCTTATTTAGTACTTAGAATTCATGGAAATAATCATGAATTAATGGAAGGAATTATTAATATTCACTAAGATTTAGCTTAGAATATTTATCCACTGAAGAAACTTGAATTTAGCACTTGAAATATCTCTAATCCGAGCTCTATGTCTTCTAAAATGGATGAATGAAATATTAAACTCGAAATGCGGGTTTTTATCTCTCACTGCCAGGGGTCTTCGCAAATACCACCGCTGGTTAGCAATTGCGGCCCTCGCAAAAATGAGCAGTACCTCGCAATTGCATCCCTCGCAAAAGTGAATAGTGCCTCGCAATTGCAAAACCTCCCAATATTTTCCAAACCTTGCAAATGTGACAAGAAGATCGCAAATGTGGGTCCAGCAATTGTGACAAAGCCATCGCAATTGCGACCTCACCAGAATCAGCTGAACCAAAAAAATCTGGTTTTCACCAGTTTTTGACTCAACAACCAAAACTCATCCAGAATCACCCAGACACAAACAAACTATGCATTCCTATCATAAAACACATTCTGGACTTTCTCACGCACTTTGAATTCCTCGAAAAGTTCTCCTTGTCCCGATGTTAACCAAATTCAACTCTTAAACTATGAAATTTTTATTTCTCAACCAACTACCCAAAACACACCCAAATGCCTTAGGACCTGAACCAAAGGCTTGACTAAGTCAAAAATGACATTATGGACCTAAAGAAATTAATGAAACCTCAAAAATAATGTGTTTACTCAAAAATAAACTATTAGTCAAACTTCTCTATTACCCTAACTTAAAAACATCTTAACTTGATAAAATTAATTTGAAACTCTCTTGATAGCCTCGGGAATCGTGACACCCATCCCCACAAGTCATAAATACACGAGTAAAGCCATAGTAAGGGTATTTTAGGGATTTCTAGTTTAAAATCTCAAAATGACTATGCAAGTCATTACATCAGATAGCACTTAAATAAATATTCATCCTCGAACAGTACAGAAAAGGAAATACATGGACTCTAAAAAAGCTAAAAATATATAATCCGCATATCACACACGGTCTCTCAAGTATCCTCCTCAACAGGATGATTCCTACATTTCACTTTCTTCTAAGTTATCTCTTTCGACCTTAACTTACGAACCTGCCTATCTAAAATAGTTGTAGGCTCCTCATCGAAGGCCAAATTCTAATCAAGTGTCACAACCCCTTTTCAGGAATCGTGGTGGTACCTACACATTCCCACCAGTAGGTAAACCATTTCCTATATAAAGAAAACAATATGGAAGTAATGCATAAATATAATAAAATACTCAATAACTATGCCGCATAATATAAATGCGATATAAAATCATGTAACGACTCATTTGGTCGTTTATGTCATTTTGACCATTTTACCCTATTAACGCTTCCCTAGCTCTGCTAGGGCGTATTTGACTTGGTGGGATGGTTGGTTTGGTTCCTAATGTAGTCGGACGGGCTTGGTTTGATTTTGAGGATTTTAAAACTTTTAAGTTGTATAACTCGTAAAGGGTTGACTAAAGTCAACATCAGGGGTATTATTTTCTTTTTTTTTAGTTCCATCGGTTCCATTAGGTCTGAAATGGCATGTATGACTTAGCAGGCCTTTGGTTTGGGTTCCGAGGCCCAAGGTGATGATTTGAGTGTTTTATCGTGAAATTTGAGCATTAGCGGTTTTTTGTAGAAAAATATACCTTCGGGTTGCGCGAGCAAGTTTGTAGCATCGATTATATGCTTTCTACATATTTGGTTTATGTCCAGGAGGTTCCAGGGTGATTTCGAGTGTCAAAACCAAGTTCGAAAAACACTAGAAAAATTTGGTGTACAATTTTGGTATCGCGAAGAAAGAGCTGCGATCGCGAAGGAATGAGATTGTTGGACTTCGCGTTAGCGTAGTGGAGTCCTGTGATTATGTGGATACGCATTTCAAAGTGAGTTGCGCTTCTCCGCGAATATGGGCAAGGCCTCGCGATCGTGAAGCCTTGGGAATCAATTTTTCTCGCGATCGTGAGACGCCTCTCGTGATCACGAGAGAGGTGTTGTGTATGGGAAAATAGAGAAATAAAAGTATAAAAACCGAAACTCAACTTGTTGATTGTCTTATCTGCTTAACCTGTTTGATTTTACTTCATGTATATGTGAACTAATTGTTGTCGGTCAATGATTCCTACTGAGAACCATGGTTTTTGTACTCATACTACTCTTGATACACTTTTTCTGAGTGCAAAGTTCAAGCACGGTTCTAGTTTGAGGCCTGGCGAGTAGTCCGAGGCTTATTAGCTGATATTCAGAGGGTGAGAGACTATCAGACATATATCCCTGGATCATTTCCTTTCTATTTTCTATCTTCTATTCTTAGACAATACTTTTATATTTCAGACTTAGCAGTATTTTTGAGACTTGTAATAGTTAGATGTTCTTGTATGGTGACTTGCCCCAACAGCCTTTATGAATATGATGAACAGTTCTTCAGACCGTACTTGGGTTCTTTCGTGATTGTCTTCATTGATGATATATTGATCTACTCCTGTAGTAAGGCAAAGCACGGGCAACATTCGAGGATCATGCTTAGAATTCTGAAGGCGAAGTAACTTTATGCCATTTTTTTAAAGTGTGAGTTTTGGCTTAGTTCTGTGCCATTGTTGGGTCATGTGGTGACTAAGGATGGAATTATGATGGATTCCAAGAAGATTTGAGGCAGTCTGTGATTGGGTTAAGCCTACTTCAGTTATAGAGATTCGATGTTTTGTTTGTCACGCTAGTTATTACTGGCATTCTATGGAGGTATTTTCATCTATTGCATCTTCTTTGACCAAATTGACTTAGAAAAATATACCCTTATGTAACGACTTATATGGTTGTTTTTAGTTAAAGATCCTTATTTGCTTGGTTGAGCCTTCTCGTAATCTCTATGTGGGTTTTGTGATGCGTGGGGATGGGTGGCAATGATCTCGAGGTCAATTTATATGAGATTTAGATGAAAACCCCAAAGTCTAGAAATTTCGAGTTGGTTAGTTTGACTAAAAGTTGACTTTTAGCTAGATTGGTTCATTTTCGGGTTCCGTTGCTTTCGGTGGTTCTAGAGGGTCATTCATGACTTAGTCGAGTCATTGGTTTACTTCCCAAGGCAATCGAATGTGTTTTGTGGCTTTAGTTGTGAAATTGGGGTAATTGGTTTTCCCGGATGATTCTTTAGAAAAGTATGTCTTATCTTGATTTTTTGTGAAATATGATGGTACGAGCGAGATCATAGAACTATTTACCATAGACGAGCATATCTTATTTGTGTTTGGGTGGTCCTGGGAGTATTTGAGGTGGTTGAATAAGGTATTGGCTGATTTTTTCTTCGCTGGTGTCTGGTGTCCGCCATGGCGGCACCAGTATCTCTGGTGGGTCTGCCTAGGCGAGAGGTTGATTCGCTAAAGCAGGAGATAAGATATAGGCAGTGTTCGTCACTGCGGAGCCGGGTCCATCGTGGAATGGGGTGAGGTGTCAACTGACTCTCACCCCAACGAAGGGTTTCCCGCTGTAGCGGGTCTGCTCCAGTGGAGCCGATTCTGCTGGAGCGGTATAACTGTACCAGATCACTATAAATTCCCTAGGTCAGAAAATTCCTTACCCAAAATAAAAATCTTGAAACCAGCGACGCCTTGGAGAAATTTCATAGCCTTAGGAACATTTTTGACCTTGTGGTGATAGATTCTTCCATTTTATGTCTTAATTGATATTTATAAGCTCATTAATGGTGGTTTAGCATGTTATTAAGTTGGGGAAAATGAATTTTATGTGTTTATAAGACTAAGAGAGTTATGTGGTTGATTTCAATGGAGGTTTATGGATTAAAAAGTGTTATTATTGTGAATTAGGATTGGAGGATGATAGATAATCATGTTTTTAGGCTTAATTTAGAAGCTTCTTTTAAAAAGGGGGAAATTTCTAGGGTTTCAAATTGGGGCTTTTTAATTATTTTTCAATTGGAGGTTCAAATGCGTATAGATTTTCAATTAATTTAAGGATATGATTACTTAGTATGCAATAATAGTTTTTGAGTATTAAAGTTCGTGTCTTGGTAAAGTGCGCTCGGGGTCAATTTTGTGGTCATGTTTTGTTTAAGGTCATGTCCATATGCTCGGTCTTCCGAGGTGAGAATGGAGAGGCACTCCCACCCTGCTTCTAGGAGGGTTATTACTTAGATTCGGGATAGTAAGTTAGTGGACCGGGGTTGTTTGGCTTGTCATGCTCATAATCAGGATATGAGAACGGAGACTCCTTCCCTTGATTCTGTTCCGGTAGTTAGTGAGTTTGCTTAGGTATTTCCTTTAGATTTATTAGGTATGTCGTCAGACAGAGACATTGACTTCTGTATTGATCTCGAGCTAGGTACTCGATCTATTTCTATTCCTATGTACCATATGGCTCCAGCAGAGTTGAAAGAGTTGAAGAAGAAGCTTTATGATTTGTTGAGTAAGGGATTTATTCGACCGAGTGTATCTCTGTGGGGTGCTCTTATCTTGTTCGTGAAGAAGAAAGATGGCATTATGCGTATGTATATTTATTACAAGCAGTTGATCAAGGTCACTATCAGAAACAAGTATCCAATTTCACGTATTGATAACATGTTCGACCAACTTCAGGGTGCTTCTGTGTATTTGAATATTTATTTGAGGTCTGGGTATTATTAGCTGAAGATCCAAGTCGAAGATGTTCCCAAGATAACTTTCCAGACCCGTTATGGTCATTATGAGTTCTTGGTGATGTCATTTGGGCTTACCAATTCCCCCGCATCATTCATGGATTTGATGAATGAAATGTTCAAGCCATACTTGGATTCGTTTGTTATAGTATTTATTGATGACATCCTGATATATTCAAAGAGTCGAGAGGACCACGAGCAACATCTGAGAGTGGTCCTAGGGATTTTGAATGAGAAGGGGTTGTATGTTATATTCTCAAAGTGTGAGTTTTGGTTGAGTTATGTGGAATTATTGGGGTACGTGGTGTCCAAAGATGAGATTATAGTTGACCCTAAGAAGATAGAGGCAGTTAGGGACTAACCTATATCGACTTCTGTGACAGAGATTTAGAATTTCGTGGGTCTTGGCAGCTTCTATCATTGGTTCGTCAAGGGATTCTCTTATATTGCTTCTCATCTGATATGTTTGACTTAGAAGGAGGTTCCTTTTTAGTGGTCCGATAAGTGTGAGTAGACCTTCCAAAAGCTCAAGAACGTATTCACCATAACTCTAATTGTATCACTTCCGGTTGAGGGAAAAGACTTTACTATATATTATGATGCTTCCAGGGTTGGGTTGGGTTGTGTGTTGATGCAAGAGGGTAAGGTGATTGCTTATGCATCAAGGAGTTGAAGGTGCACGAGAAGAATTACCGTGTTTATGATTTTGAGTTGGTTGTTGTTGTGTTTAACTTGACATTTTGGAGGCATTATCTTTATGGTGTTCATTTTGAGGTGTATACCGACGACCATAGTCTTCAGCATGTATTTAATCAGATGGACTTGAATTCTAGGTAGCGTCGATGGATGGAGTTGTTAAAGGATTATGACATGACCATTTTTTATCATCCGGGCATGGACAATGTGGTGGTAGATGCTATGAGTCGAAAGGTGAACAACATGGGGAGTTTATCTTGCTTGGTTGTTTTCGAGAGTTCTTTGGCATTGGAGGTCCAGTCTCTAGCCAACCATTTTGTAAGACTCAATATTTTTAATCCGAGTAGGGTTATGGCTTATGTGGAGTTGAGGTCATCTCTTTTGGATCAGATTTGAGCACACCAGTATGATAATGTGGGGCTATGCAATATTTGAGATAAGGTGATGAGTGGTGAGGTCAAGGAGGCTATGATTGATAGTGAGGGTGTTCTGAGGATCAAGTGTAGAGTGTGTGTGCCTCGTATGGGAGATTTGACTAGACTGATTATGGAGGACGCACATATTATTATGCATTCCCTGGTAGGATCGAGGCTGAGGTATCCGACGCATTCATCACAGGTATCATCTTAGTCGATCATCAGTTTGCTAATATGTTATTCAATCTAGGGTATACATTCTCTTATGCGTCTGCTTATTTTTCTGTTGAATTAGAGATGTGGTGTGATATGCTTGATATTCCTATTAGTGTGTCTACACTAGTGTGTGATTGTTGATAAAGTATATCGCATGTCTGTACTTACTTTCACGGGGTATGGAACTTGGGTAGATTTGGCTATCTTAGATATGATGGATTTCGATGTTATCTTGGGTCTGGATTGGTTATTACCATATCATGCGATTCTCGACGCTATTCAAAGACAGTTACACTAGCTATGCCTGGTCTCCTAAGGTTAGAGTGGAGAGGCTCTCCCACCCTGCAACTAGGAGGATAATTACATATATTCGGGGTAGGAAGTTAGTAGACCAGGGTTTTTTGTATTATCATGCTCATATTTATGATACGAGTGCGAAGACTCCTTCCTTTGATTATGTTCCGGTAGTTAGGGCGTTTGCGGAGGTTTTTCCATCAAATTTATCGGGTATGCCGCTAGACAAAGACATTGACTTCTATATTGAGCTCAAACAGGGTACTTGACTTATTTCTATTCTTATGTACCATATGGCTCCAGCGGAGTTGGCATAGTTGAAGAAGTAGCTTCAGGATTTGTTGAGTTAGGGATTCATTCGATCGAGTGTATCTCCGTAGGGTGCTCCTGTCTTGTTCGTGAAGAAGAAGGGTGACATTATGCATATGTGTATTGATTATAGGCAGTTGAACAAGGTCACTATCATAAACAAGTATCTGATTCAACTTCTTGATGACCTGTTCGACCAACTTTAGGGTGTTTTTTATGTTTTTGAAGATTTATTTAAGGTCCTGGTATTATCAGCTGAAGATCTAGGTCGAAGATATTCCCAAAATGGCTTTTTGGACCCGTTATGGGCATTATGAGTTCTTGGTAATGTCATTTGGGCTTACCAATGCCCCCGCATCATTAATAGATTTAATGAATGGGATATTCAAACCGTACTTGGATTCGTTTGTTATAGTGTTTATTGATGACATCCTGATATATTCAAAGAGTCAGGAGGACCACGAATAGCATCTGAGAGTGGTCCTTGGGATTTTGAAGGAGAAGGAATTGTATGTTATGTTCTCGAAGTGTGAGTTTTGGTTGAGTTCTATATAATTCGTGGGGCACGTGGCGTCCAAGTATGGGTTTGTAGTTTACCCTAAGAAGATAGAGGCAGTCCGAAACTAACCTAGATCGACTTTTGTGATAGAGATTCAGAGTTTTGTCTATGTTGCTTCTCATCTGACACGTTTGACTCGGAAGTGGGTTCCTTTCCAGTGGTCAGATGAGTATGAGCAGAGATTCCAAAAGCTCAAGACCTTACTGACCACAGCCCCAATTTTATCCCTTCTAGTGGAGGGAAAATACTATACAATGTATCGTGATGCTTCTAGGATTGGGTTGGGTTGGGTTGCGTGTTGATGCAAAAGGATATGGTGATTGCTTATGTATCGAGGCAGTTGAAGGTGCATGAAAAGAATTACACTGTTCATGATTTGGAGTTGCTTGTTATTGTGTTTGCACTAAACATTTTGACGCATTACCTTTATGGTGTTCATTGTGAGGTATATACGAACCACCGCATTCTTTAGCATGTGTTTAATCAGAGGGACTTGAATTCTAGACAGTGTCGGTAGATAGAGTTGTTAATGGATTATGACATGACCATTTTGTATCATCTGGGCATGGCCAACGTAGTGGTAGATGCTATGAGTCGAAAGGTGAACAATATGGGGAGTTTAGCTTGCTTGGTTGCTTTAGAGAGTTATTTGGAATTGGAGGTCTAGTCTCTAGCCAACCATTTTGTAAGACTCAATATTTTTAATCTGGGTAGGATTCTGGCTTATGTGGAGGTAAGGTCGTCTCTTTTAGATCAGATTCGGGCACACCAGTATGATGATGTAGGGTTATGCATGATTTGAGATAAAGTGATGAGTGGTGAGGCCAAGGAGGCTATGATTGATAGTGAGGGTGTTCGGAGGATCAAGTGTAGATTGTGTGTGCCTCGTGTGGGAGATCTAACTAGATTGATTATGGAGGAGGTCTACAACTCTAGGTATTTGATTCATCTAAGTGCTACTAAGATGTATCTTGATTTGAGGTAGCACTACTAGTGGGAAAGGATGAAGAGAGACATTGGTGATTTTCTATCTTTAGTGTCATAATTACCAGCAGGTCAAGTATGAGCACCAGCATCCCGGTGGTTGGTCTCAGAGGATGCGCATTCCCGGGTGGAAGTGGGAGAGGATCGCTATGGATTTCATTGTGGGATTGCCCAAGTCTTTGGGAATGTTTGATGGTATTTGGGTCATTGTTGATAAACTGACCAAGTCTGTGCATTTCATTCAAGTTGATATGACGTATAATGCAGTGAAGTGGGTAAGATCTACATCCGGGAGATTATTCGTCTTCATAATGTTCCTATTTCTATAATCTCGAATTGGGGTACTCAGTTTCCAAAAGCTCAAGACCTTATTTACCATAACTCTAATTTTATCCCTTCCGGTGAAGGGAAAAGACTTTACTGTGTATTGTGATGCTTCTAGGGTTTGGTTGGATTGTGTGTTGATGCAAAAGGGTAAGGTGATTGAGTATGCATCAAGGCAGTTAAAGGTGCACGAGAAGAAGTACCATGTTCATGATTTTGAGTTGGATGCTATTGTGTTTGCTTTGAAGATTTAGAGGCATTAACTTTATGGTGTTCATTGTGAGGTGGATACCGACCACCGTAGTCTTCAGCATGTGTTTAATCAGATGGACTTGAATTCTAGGCAGCGTCGGTGGATAGAGTTGTTAAAGGATTATGAATGACCATTCTGTATCATCCGGGCATGGCCAATGTGGTGGTAGATGTTATGAGTTGAAAGGTGAACAATATGGGGAGTTTATCTTGCTTGGTTGTTTTCGAGAGTTCTTTGGCATTGGAGGTCCACTCTCTAGCCAACCATTTTGTGAGACTCAATATTTTTAATCCGGGTAGGATTATGTCTTATGTTTAGGTGAGGTCGTCTCTTTTGGATCAGATTTGGGCACCCTAGTATGATAGGGGTTATGCAATAGTTGAGATAAGGTGATGAGTGGTGAGGCCAATGAGGCTATGATTGATAGTGAGGGTGTTCTGAGGATCATGTGTAGAGTGTGTGAGACTCATTTGGGAGATCTGACTAGATTGATTATGGAGGATGCACCTTTTTCTATGCATTCCCTAGTAGGGTCGAGGCTGATGCATCCGACGCATTCATCACAGGTATCATCTTAGTTGATCATCGGTCTGCTACTATGTTATTTGATCTAGGGTCTACATTCTCTTATGTGTCTGCTTATTTTTCTGTTGAATTAGAGATGTGGTGTAATATTCTTGATATTCATATTCATGTGTCTACACCAGTGTGTGATTTTTGATAGAGTATATCGCATGTCTGTACTTACTTTCATGAGGTACGAAACATGGGTAGATTTGGTTATCTTAGATATGATGGATTTCGTTGCTATCTTGGGTATGGATTGGTTATCACCATATCATTCAATTCTCGACTGCTATTCAACGACAGTCACGCTAGATATGCCTGGTCTCCTGAGGTTAGAGTGGAAAGGTGCTCCAACCCTGCTCCTAAGAGGGTTATTACATATATTTAGGGTAGGAAGTTAGTAGATCAGGGTTTTTTGGGTTATCATGCTCATATTCAAGATACGAGTGCGGAGACTCTTTCCCTTGACTCTGTTCCGGTAGTTAGTAAGTTTGTAGAGGTTTTTCCTTCAGATTTATTGGGTATGCCACCAGACAAAGACATTGACTTCTGTATTGATCTCAAGTCGAGTACTTGACCTATTTCTATTCCTCTGTACCATATGGCTCCAGTAAAGTTGAGAAAGTTGAAGAAGTAGCTTCAGGATTTGTTGTGTAAGGGATTCATTCGACCTAGTGTATCTCCGTGGGGTGCTCCTATCTTGTTCGTGAAGAAGAAGGATGTCATTATGCCTATGTGTATTGATTACAGGCAGTTGAATAAGGTCACTATCAGAAACAAGTATCTAATTCAGTGTCTTGATGACCTATTCCCAAGATGGCTTTTTAGACCCATTATGGGCATTATGAGTTCTTGTTAATGTCATTTGGTCTTACCAATGCTCCCACATCGTTCATAGATCTGATGAATGGGATATTCAAGACGTACTTTGATTTATTTGTTATAGTGTTTATTGATGACATCTATATATATTCGAAGAGTCGGGAGGACCACGAGTAGCATCTAATAGTGGTCCTTGGGATTTTAAAAGAGAAGGAGTTGTATGTTATATTCTCGAAGTGTGAGTTTTGGTTGAGTTATATGGAATTCTTGGGGTACGTGGTGTCCAAGTATAGGATTGTAGTTTGCCCAAAGAAGATAAAGGCAGTCAGGGACTATCCTAGATCGACTTTTGTGATAGAGATTCAGAGTTTCGTGGGTCTTGCCAGCTACTATCACCGGTTCATCAAGGGATTCTCTTATGTTGCTTCGCATCTGACGCTTTTGACTCAGAAGGGGGTTCCTTTCCAGTGGTCAGATGAGTGTGCGCTGAGCTTTCAAAAGATCAAGACCTTACTGACTATAGCCCCAATTTATCCCTTTTAGTGGAGGGAAAATACTATATAATGTATTATGATGCTTCTAGGGCTAGGTTGGGTTGAGTGTTAATGCAAGAGGGTAAGGTGATTGCTTATGTATCGAGGTAGTTGAAGGTGCATGAGAAGAATTACCATGTTCATGATTTGGAGTTGGCTGCTATTGTGTTTGCTCTAAATAATTGGAGGCATTATCTTTATGGTGTTCATTGTGAGGTGTATACGAACCACCGTATTCTTTAGTATGTGTTTAATCAGATGGACTTGAGTTCTATGCAGCGTTAGTGGATGGAGTTGTTAATGGATTATGACATGAACATTTTGTATCATCCGGACATGGCCAATGTGGTGGTACATGTTATGAGTCGAAAGGTGAACAGTATGGGGAGTTTAGCTTGCTTGGTTGTTTCTGAGAGTTATTTGGCAATTGAGGTCCAGTCTTTAGCCAACCATTTTGTGAGACTCAATATTTTTAATCCGGGTAGGATTCTGGCTTATGTAGAGGTGAGGTCATCTCTTTTGGTTCAGATTCGGGCACTCCATTATGATGATGTTGGGTTATGCAATATTTGAGATAAGGTGATGAGTGGTGAGGTCAATGAGGCTATGATTGATAGTAAGAGTCTTCTGAGGATCAAGTGTAGAGTGTGTGTGCCTCATATGGGAGATTTGACTAGATTGATTATGGAGGAGGCCTACAACTCTATGTATTTGATTCATCCAAGTTCTACTAAGATGTATCTTTGATTTGAGGTAGCACTACTGGTAGGGGGGGATGAAGAGAGACATTGCTGATTTTCTATCTTCAGTGTCATAATTGCCAGCAGGTCAAGTATGAGCACCAACATCCCAGTGGTGTGGCTCAGAGGATTCACATTCCCAAGTGGAAGTAGGAGAGGATCACTATGGATTTCATTGTGGGATTGCCCAAGACATTGGGCAAGTTTGATGATATTCGGGTTATTGTTGATAAACTGACCAAGTTCGCGCATTTCATTCCAGTTGACACGATGTATAATGAAGAGAAGTTGGCTAAGATCAACATCCTGGAGATTGTTCGTCTTCATGAAGTTCCTATCTCTATCATCTCGAATTGGGGTACTCAATTTACTTTGCATTTCTGGCGGACGTTGCAGAGAGAGTTGGGTACTCGCTTGGATCTCAGTACAACATTTCACCCTCAGACCAACGGTCAATCCAAGTAGACTATTCAAGTATTGGATGACATGTTATGAGCATATGTGATTGATTTTAGCGGTCACTGGGGCTAGCACTTGCCTTTGGCAGAGTTTGCATACAACAATAGTTGTTACTTCAGTATTGATATGGCACCATTTGAGGCCTTGTATGGTAGGAGATGTAGATCACCGATTGGATGGTTTGATATGTGCGAGGTCTATCCTTGGGGTACTGATTTGTAGAGGGATTCCTTAGAAATAGTGAAGGTGATCCAAGACAAGCTCCTTGGAGCGCAGAGCAAGCAGATGGAGTATGTGGACCGGAAGGTTCGAGACTTAGAGTTCATGGTTGGTGACAATGTTCTTCTAAAGGTTTCACCCATGGAGGGTGTTATGAGATTCGGCAAGAAGGTGAAGTTGAATCCGAGGTATATCAATCAATCTGAGGTTCTTCTGAGAGTTGGGGAATGGCATATAAGTTGGATCTGCCACCAGTTATTTCAATTGTTCATCCAGATTTCCATGTGTCTATGCTGAAGAAGTATCATGTCGATGGTTCTTATATTATCCAGTGGGACTCTGTATTTCTTGATCATAATTTGGAGTTCGATGAGGAGACTATAGCTATTTTAGATAGGCAGGTGAGGAAGTTGAGATTGAACGAGATAGCTTCAGTGAAGGTTTAGTGGAGGCATCGTCCTATCAATGAGGGGACTTGGAAGACCGAGTTCGATATGAAGAGTACATATGCTGTCTTTTTCACTTTTTGGTACTTTTCCTTTGTTTATTTTTCTCCGTTCGATGATGAACTGATTGTTTAATTGGTATCTGATGTAACAACCCATTTGGTCATTTTTAGTTAAAGACCCTTTTTATTTCTATTGACCCTTCCCGTAGTCGCTATGCAGGGTTTGTAATGCATGGGGATGGGTGGAACGGATCCAGAGGTCTATTTATATGGGTTTCGAATGAAAACCCCTAAGTCAAGAAACTTAGAGAGGGTTAGTTTGACTCAAAATTGACTTTTGGATAGATGGGTTCATTTTCGTGTTTCGTTGCTTCCGGTGGTTCCGGTGGGTCATTTATGACTTATTCGAGTCATTCGTTCATTTCCTGAGGCAATCAAATGTGTTTTGTGGCTTTATTTGTGAAATTTAGATAATTGGTTTTCCCAGATGATTTTTTAGAAAATTATGCCTTAGCACGGTTATTTGTAAAATTTGAGGGTACGAGCTAGTTTGTAGCACTGTTTACCATAGATGAGCATATCTGGTCTATGTCCAGGGGGTCCCGAGAGTATTTCGTGTGGTTTAGGCTGATTTCCAAATTGCTAGTGTCTGATGTCCATCAAGGCGGCACCGGTATCCGCTCCGGTGGGTCTGCCTCGGCGAGAGGTTGATTCGGCAAAGTGGAAGATGGGATATGGGTGATGTCTGCCTCCACAGAGCCGAGTCCTCCATGGCGAGGGGTGAGGTCTCAAGTGACTTTCTCCCGAATAAAAGGTTTTCTTTCGCAGCAGGTTTGCTCTAGCAGAGTCGATTCCACTGGGGCGGAAGAACTATACCAGATGCCTATAAATTCCCTAGGTCGGAAATTTCTTACCCAAAATAGAAATCTCGAGACCAATGCTGCCTTGGAGAAATTTCTGAGCCTTAGGAGCATTTTTGACGTTGAGGTAATAGATTCTTCCATTTTTATGGCTTAAGTGATGTTTATAAGCTCTTTAATAGTGGTTTATCGTGTTATTAAGTTGGGAAAATGAATTTCATGTGTTTATAAGAATAAGAGAGTTATGTGGTTGATTTTAATGTAGGTTTATGGAATTAGGATTGGATGATGATAGATAATCATGTTTTTAGGCTTTGATTTGATTAAAAAAAAGCTTGTTTTGAAAAGGGGGAAATTTCTAGGGTTTCAAATTACGGCTTTTTTATTATTGTTCATTTGGAGGTTCAAATGCGTATAGTTTTTCGATTAATTTAAGGATATGATTACTTAGTATGCAATAATGGTTTCTGAGTATTAAAGTTCGAGTCTTGGTAAAGTGGATCCGGGGTCAATTTTGTGGTCATGTTTTGTTTAAGGTCATGTCCTTATTTTGTATAAGTCTTGTATATTTAATAGTAGTATGACCGTGGATAGACTATGACTGTCTCCAGGTGAAAAGGATGAGCAAGGCTGTCATTGAGGCATGATCGTGTAGCACTCCTGCTAGGCTACGGTTTATTTTTCAAGACTTCGATAGAAGTGCGTAAATAGTTATAAATATTGAAGGGTATTGGGCATGTTTGGGGGTCCCACTCAGGCGGTTGTGATGAAAATCTGAGTTGGTACCGATGTTGAACTGTGATGATGGGGTTTAGGGAATCAGCCTCATGTTGGTTCCGACTGTTGATTATTTGGACATGTCGCTATATGTGGGCTTGTCTCCCTAGTTGCTTGATATTTTTACTCATCACACATGATTTCGATATAATATCCTGGATTGTACTTGGATTGTGTATGCGTATTGAATTCTTGAAAGCATGTGATATTTTATGTCTTATTTGGTTGCATCTCATTGTATCATGATATCTTGCCTTCTATATGTCAATTGCATTCATACAGTCATGGTTCTGATGATATTGATATTGGAGTGGTATGATTATGATATGGATCCAAGAGACCGAGAAAGGGAAGAACACTATTGACAGTATGGAAACACTGAGATGATATTGAAAAAGCGGGATTGAAGTTGTACGCCTGAAACATAATATTATTACAGCCAAGAGTTGGTCTCCATTATTTGATGAGTTATTCCAGAACGAATGGGTATATGGACTTCACGGGTCCCCCATAGGTCACTTTCATATGGCATACACTTGTGAAGTCTGTATACCGGTTGATGGAAAGGTACCTCTCATTTGCATTGACTTCATGTCATACATATTTATGCCATATCGTTTATTACTTATGGTTGAACTTATATTGAATTACTTGTTGATAATTTGACTAAGTGCTGGACATGAAAAGTTATACTTGTTTCTTGATACTTGAGCATTCATAGAACTCTTGGAACTGGTTAACGTGAGTAAATATAGACTATTATCGAGACAGTGAAGCATGTGAATCTTTATGTGGGCTATGTGACTTTATTTGGTTTATTAGACTGTGTAACATAGGATTACTTGGTGTCAACTTGGTATTTATCTCAGATTATGTACTTCCATCGTTGTCGGCCTATGATCTCTACGGGGGTACGATATGTACTCATGCTACACTTGTTGCATCTTTCCTTGATGTAGATACGACCACCAGCTTGAGACCACGTGGCTAAGTTCAAGCACCTGATCCTCGGTATTCACGGTGAGGCTTCTATATTCAGCATACCCTTGGATGCTCCTTCTTTATCATAGTCTTTTTCTTGCACTTGAGAGACTTGCTTCAGACTATGTATTTGGTTTTAGCCTGTGTGTTAATTTCTCAGAGTTATATTAGATTGCCAGTGCTCTCGTACCCACAAACTAGATTACTTGGGGGTGTTTGGTTGTGATAGACTTATCTTTTCTTCCGCATCGCATAGTATCAAACAACTTATGTAGTATTATGTTTCTTCTACTTTTATTTATATTTTACCATGTTTGCTGAGTTGGGAGTGGTTCGCCTACGTGGTGGGATTATGTAGGTGCCATCATGATTTCTAAAAAGGGTCGTGACACCTTGCAGTGGTTGGATGAATGTGAGGTGATCTTCCAAAAGCTCAAGAATTTGTGATTACCACTTGATTTTAACCCTTCCAGTGGAGGGAGAGGGCTTTACTATGTATTGTGATGCTTCGTGGATTGGTCTAGGCTGTGTTTTGATGCTAAAGGAGAAAGTTACAACCTATGCTTTGAGGAAATTAAAGGTACATGAGAAGAACTACCCCACTCATGACTTGGAGTTAGTAGCGCTCCATAGTAGATGTTGTGAGTATCAACTTGAGTGGTACGCTCCATGTCTTCCACAGATACCAGGTCTAGTGTTTGGTATGTGTACAGATGATGGGTAGGCTCGGCTCTGTCTACATATCATAGACCTCCTTACTACATAGTTTGGCACGGTGAAATCCCCTTCTTGAGGAATAACCTTGTTCACCAAGACCTTCCTTGCTAACCCACATAGAACGGTAACGTCCCCATCATGGCCTCTTTCATCTTGTTGACCCTCCTTATCATCCATAAAGTAATCATCCTCTTGAGTACCCTCTTCTTTATGATCCTCACACTCTCTCTCATCTTCATCACTATAAGGATCTTAAATTCTTACAACAAAATCTCTCCGATTAGGACACTCACTCATCTTATGACCATATTCTTGACATTTATAACATTGGAGAGGTTTAGTGTTCGTACCTCTTTTTGGCGTAAACTTAGGAGGTTGTTTCTCAATTTGATTTTTCTTTACAAAGGGCTTCTTGGATTCTTGCATGGTGCCCTTGTTCTTTTGCCAATTGTAGGAAGAAGTTGTCCCTTCCTTGTTCTTGTTCCATGAATTTGAGTACCCCTTTGATTTAAATGCCTTATCTTCCTAATGCCCCTTCTCAATCTCAATTTTTGCGTCAAGAGTTTCATTGGTGTCTCTATAGTTGTAGAGCCTCATTTGGATAGCAATCTCTCTATTCAAACTGAGTCATGGCATTTTTTCGCTCTACATCAAACTCAATCCTCATTTTCACAAGTTGAAACTCATTATAGTACTCTTCTACACACTTAAGATTTTGTTTCAAAGTGTAAACCTTCTTAAGTTGCTCTTGTTTGTATCAATCGGGGAACTACATTCTCCCCATGATCTCCTTCAACTCTTCCTAAGTAGGAGTTGGACCAAGTCTATGTGACCACGTAAACTTCACTTGAGTTTCCCACCATGTAGAGGCGAATCCTTCGAATTGAGCAATGGCCTAAGATGTTTTTTTCACCCCAACATGTCATTTGTTAGAAAGATTTGATCATATTGCACCACCCAATCAAGAAACACATCGGGATCACTCCCTCTTTTGAATGATAGAAGAGTGACCTTAGTGGAGTTAAGACTAGTGTCTTGACCCCCAATATTTCCATGGTTCCCATGATTCCCATATGGATCTTCACTATAATTATCGCTTTAGTAGTAACGACCTTGGTAACAATCACGGTGTAGATAACCTTGTTGCATTCCCCCTTGAGAGGTAGGACCATTTATTCCACCTCTTAATTGATGATGACCTTGGAAGTTCATTTATTGTCCCCTCATTTGGTTGGCATATCGATCACCCAAACCTCCTAGTTCTTATTGTAACTCATCACCCAATGGTCGGACATTTCTGGGTGGTGGACGAATATTTAGAAATTGTTTGTGGGGTGAGGATAATTCGGTGGTGGTTCAATTGGATTTACATCCCTATGCAGTGGTGGAGGTGTGGAATTTGGTGGAGTATGGTTGTACATTCGGTGAAGTATTTCAGGTGACAAGGTAGGTGAGGTGTAACTACGCAACCCACTTGTGTTGCCATGATAGTGAACTCGAGGATATAAGGACACTTCCCTACTTCTTCCTTCAACAGCCCCCATTCTAACATCCAAACTATCCATCTGACTAGTAAGGGAAGCTAACATATTCATCACGTCGACAAGAGGTGGCTCCCCGGTGGAAACTCGTGTTTACTCTATATGATTGACAATGCTAACTATTTTAAAACAATCAACAAAACGACCAAACACATTAAGTTAGTAAAACATAAACCTCACAACGCTTGAGGGTACACACCTTTTTAATTTCCTCACAAATTGGATCGGTCGATGTTGATCCTCACTTAGGCTAGTGTGTCGCAACGGTTGTACAATTTCTACTCTTGGTCGGAGTGGATTTTTGTTAATTCAAAAAATGGATGTCTCGATTAAAACTAGCAGACTTGAATGAAGAAGTAAACAACGAAGCAAAATGAGAAAATAACTAAAAGAAGTAGCATGAAAGATATTAAACGCTCAAAAACTAATCAAACTCTTAGTAGGATCGATTACAAGAGTTAGTTAGTTTAGAAAATCAAAGAAAAATGAGAGAAGAAAGGAATCACCCAATCTGCAAAACGCAGGAAAATATGTAGTGCAAATGCAGTTTTGCAGCACAAATGATGTTTTGCGGCGAAAATTGGTGGTGCAAATACTTTCGCAGAATCGAGCTTCAATCACTAGTTTATTTTGCGGACTGATTTGCGGTTGCAGATGGCCAATCGTTGGATGATTTCTTTTGCAATTTTTTTATGCCTAGGGATCCGTGCTTTTGGATTTTTCTAAATGTTCATGAACTTTATATTCCTTTGGGCCCACATTTTCCTCTTTTGGCCCAAAAAACATCTTTTCACCAAATATAATTAGGTTTTGAAGATCAAATGGTACTTCTTTGCATCTTCTTCCTCAAGACCACTTTGAAGATTAAAAAAATTCAGACCTTCAAATCTTCTCCAATTGCTTCAAAATTTCAGATTCCAAGCCTTCTTCACTAGGAGAACAAAGCCCAATAGGTTTTAAGCTTCAATTCACCTTTCTTCAAGACCCAAGAACTTGTTCTTGAAACTTCAAGCTCCTTCAATGCTGAGCGACTCAAAAGACTTGAAACTTGAGATTTAGATACTAATAACACTAGGGAACTCAAATCTAGTGCTAGAATCAATAAACAAATAAGAATTTGAAACTATTTTTGAGACTTTTAATTTTTACTCAAATTTGTTTTTGTAGTAACAAAACTCAAGACTGGACTTGTAGAAACAAATTTATACTCAATTCCTATATTAACATCAAATAAGAGGTAGTCACAAGAGAAGGAATCAACACCAACCAAAATCTATATTAAAGCTAATGACCTCAATTGAATATCTAATCAAAAACACCTAACCTATGTGATAGACCTCAAGGAAATTGTTCCACAATCCCTTCCAACCCACATTTCCTAAACAAGTCTCAACAACAGATTCAACGAAGCTCTCAACTCTCACAAGGAGTATGATATCAATATTCATCATAAATTAAGCAATGCAATGGCCTAAGCTAGCTATTTATAGTTTAGGCTAGATTATTACAAAGAAGTCCAAAAGTGGCACTTCTCATTTTGCAAAGATATCCAAAATGGGTATTATGTCATCCCATTATGTGTCGCAGAAGAAGATATGTGCTACAGAAGGTGATATGCGGCCACATATCAGGTAGTAGATTTGAAGTAATGGTTCTTCTTCTGCTGCTTCACCTACCCATGCAATCATCAATACTTGGATCCCCCGGGACGACACCAAAGTGTGCTCAAACACGTCCATCTTCATGAACAACCATTGTAAGTCTTGTAGTTCACGGGCTTGACACCCCGCAAATGGCCTTAATGCAACTTGGGTTGTATCATTAATACCAAAGAACCGATCAACCATGGCCTCTTGAACCTCTAATAAAAAATAATGCTCAAGAAAATCCTCTAAAAACTCCTCCCATATAGCTGGAGCTGCATTCGATCCTCTGGGCAACTCCCAAGCCTCATACCATAGAATGGCCAGATCTCGTAGCCTAAAAGATGCTAACTCCATTGCCTGAACCTCTGAATCATGAATAACCCAAAGTACCTGGTAGAGATGATTAACAAAATCCTAAGGATCCTCGTTTGGGTCAGAACTTATATATATACATTAGAGGGTTCAAACTGATAAACTCTCAAACTATAGAACTCCCCATACTATCTGAAGGCCTAGCACCTATCGTTATCCTTATTTGTCACTACTGGGAAGCTACTATATGTGTCAGCAACTGAACTGCACCCCTAACATCCTGATACGAAGGGTTGGGTGGAGGAACTGGAGGCACTGGATCCTGAGGCACTGGGGTGGAGACACATGAGATGCCTACTCCCCTTGAGCCTCAGATCTATTTACATGGCTAAGTGGTGTGTAACTAGTACCTTCACCCACATCCACACTGTTTTAATTACTGGAAATAGCAGTTCTACTAACCGGCATCACTGAAAATGTATAAAGACTGAATTAGACTCAAAATCTTACAACTCAGCTCTATCGCATGATCTAGAAGATGAATGAATAGTAACCATCCCTAAGTTCTCGGTAGCCTCTTTATTATAAGTGTGGTGCACAACAAACCCATAAGAAATACACTACTAGATACGGCTTGTAGACTCCCTAGAACACGACCTGCTTTGATACCAAGTTTCTCACATCCCAACCTGGGGTGGTGTGGGCATCACCTGGTGCCTCACTTGACTAAGTGTACCAACCTAAAACCATCCAACAATAATATGCGGAAACTATGGGACAACAAGGCCATAACATATCTAATCTATATAAAAATGATAATAACTTATACATGGTCATTAAGGCCACATAATGAAAATCTAAGCATAACAACCTAAAAGCATAAGTAGCCCAAAACATATATACATATGTAAGACTGAAAAGGCCATAGTACGAGTCAACAGACTAACAACAAGGTCGGCAAGGCCATACATAACATATAGACATACAAACCAAAGTCTGCAAGCCTATAGGATTATAACAATTGTAACATGATTTGGATAGGGCCCCAGCCTACCCATTTGTTATATATACATATGGCATAGCCAAAACATCTGACTTGGTATCTTCGGGAGAAGCGAATCTTACCAAGCAACTACAAACTCAATAAGCTATTTTTTTAGAAGTCTATCTAAGCCTCTACATGAACCTGCAGCATGAAATGCAATGCCCCCAGCAAAACGGATGTTAGTTATAAGAATAAAATATACTAGTCTGTAAGGCATGAATATTAACAAGAGAGATATAAGTTAAAACACAGCATAAAAAATAATCTGATAACCTGGATGCCACAAAGGGCGAACAATATAAACCCTAAAACCTTACTAAAACTCATATGTATATATAGATATACATCGTCCACTAGTTATAGATCAATGGTGTTCATGTATATATAAATGTCCATCGTCCAACCGATTATAGCTCGGTGGTGTTCTTATATGTATAAATATTTGTTGCCTAACTTGTGGTGTTTATAAATCAATGCATATATGCCACATAAGGGCCATCGTGCTCTGATTATAGCTTGGTGGTGTTCATAAATCAAATACATATATATATATATATATATATATATATATATATAGCACTCTTGACTTTCATATAAACAAGACTCTTTCTTTTACCTTTATATGACTTTTGGACGACTTCATGAATAGTACTCTCGACTTTTTTCTTTTAGAAAGGAACAAGATATACGACAAGTTAAGAATTCCAAAATGTTTCATTTATGTATTTCTTTTGGAAATTGTTTTACACTTGGTTTCATGCCAAGAAAGAAACGTGGGATAGCCATTACATACCTTGGTTTGTCTTAGTTAATAATAGTCTCACGAGTTCCATCCCACATGATAATCTACATCACATAAATAGTTTAGATCATAATTGGATCAATAAACCAAGAATTGGATCACTACGACATTTTGTCGAACACCTAGAGTGCATAAAACTCCACATCCATCAACAATGGCAGTCCAACACCTAGTATCCCTATGTTTGTCAACAAAAGATTTTACCGACATATTTAAGTGTAAAATGACATTTTACAGTTCCAACAAGTCCAACCATCCACCTGATGCCCCCCAAGTTGCACAACACCTAAAAACATCCCATAACATCACTTGGATAGATTCAAAAAGTGAACTCATGGCTTCCACATCATCTCGTGAGTTCTTCACTAAAAACACACCTACAATGCTCACATAGTTCACAACTAAAGGGGGAGGTGAAACTTACCTTGGCTTCCACTGAACACTTGATTTCATTTCTCTATTCACCTTGAAGTAAGCTTAGAACAAATTTGAAAAGAGGAATCAATAAGTTGTACGGGGTTAGCGGGGGGAAATGATGGGTTATGCTTAGCATCACTTACCTTGAAGCTTGAATGGAAGAAAAATCATATTGGGAGCTTAGGTCTAGGCTAGTAGTTGCGAGAGAGAATAAAATGAGAGAAAATTAAATATTTTTCCATTTAAATGGACTTAAATCATCCGACCTCTAATCTTGAAGGTGAAGCAAATAGGTGAAGCAAGTAGGTCAATCTAAGAAGTGAAGCAAATAGGTCAAGTAAGTAGGTCACATTCTTTGTACGGTACTTCATTTTTTAAAATCTGATTCACCTTAAATTTTGCTTAGCACTTATGTACACTTGGAATCTTGGTCCTTAGAACCTAATACAATCTTGTTCTCCCGAGTTTGGATAGATTCTTCAACATCAAGTTAGTCGTATTTAGCTAGAGGATAATGGGTGATACATTTAGCTACGTCACACCTCTTCAAACTTGATTTAAACAATCGCTATCCTTATGTAATGTCTTAACCTTCCTGAATCACTTAGGTTTATCAACGATGTGTCTTGACATAAAACCACATGGAGAACAACTCACCCTAATTGTGTGACCTTGTGGTCTGGGTTGAATCTATTGCATTCTTTATATGATCATCACCTTCAATTCAGAATAGGTGAGGATATCTAGACTTCATGTCTTCATCGACCTCTCATGTCATCTCTTCTATATTGTTATTTCTCTATAGTTCGTAACTTCTGGAGTTGGCGATCTAAGATAGCATTTGGAACCTCTTCATAGGATAGATCATCGGCAATATGAACATCCTCTATAGGTGTAATATGAGAGGGGTTTCCAATACATTTTTTAACATCGACATGTGGAAACCTAGATGTACAAAATCTAACTTAGGAGGTAACTCAAGCTCATATGCCACTCGACTTATTCTATGGACAATTCTATACAGCCCGATATACCTATGGTTATGCCTTCTTGACGAATCTCATTACGCCTTTCAAAGGCAAAGCATTTAAGAATATACAATCATCAACGACAAACTCTAAATCTCAACACCACACATCTAAATAAGAATTTTATTGGCGTTGAGCTGTTAATAGTCTCTCCTAAATTTTCTTTACATTTTCAACCGCTTGCAGAACCAAATCAGGCCCTAGTAACTGAGCTTCACCCACCTAAAACCAGCCTATCGGGGACTTATACGTCTGCCCATATAAGGCTTCATACGGAGTTATCTTGATGTTGGAATGATAGTTATTATTGTATGTGAACTCAAGAAGTGGCAAATCATCACGCCAACTAACCTTATAATCTAACACTCAAGCCTGCAACATATCTTTTAGCATCTGAATAGTGTGTTCGGTCTGACCGTCTGTCTGTGGATGGAAAGCCCTACTGAGGTTCACCTGAGTACCCAAACCCCACTAAAAATATTTTTAGAAATTAACAGTAAACTGGGCACCTATGTCGGATATGATAGAAATTGGAACTCTACGAAGTGGGACTATCACTTTTATATATAATCTGGCATAATCTTCAGCCGCATAAATGGTTCTAATGGGTAGAAAATAGGCCAACTTCGTCAGTGTTACACCTGTATTAGGTACGTCATTGTCATTATAAATTATTTGATGTAGTCAGAGATAATAAGATCCATGTACAAGGATAAGAAAGGTTTATTGTAGTGTTATGTAAGTTTCAAGAAATTTTGAGACTAATCGGATATAAGGAAGTAAGTATCGATGAAACTCGACATTGTTAGTGTTTTATGTAGAGCATTCTGCCTCGTGGAATAGGATATGCGATGAATTTGTTGATCACAGATTTGCCAAAAAATTGCCAAATTCACTACCTGGAAATGCGGTGGCATCTGCGACGGCAGATCCAAGGTGGTGGCCAACCAGTTGTTGCTTTTTAAGAGGTGGTTCATCATTTTCACATGTATTTCGACCATAATAGAGCATAAACACCCCTAAACTCCCAAGACATTTCCTAAAAGTTCCTAAGCTAATCCTAACTTAAATCACTCAAGTTCTTCACTAAAAGTACTGTAGAAGTGGTGGAGATCACCTATTTGATATTGTTATTGAGTTGTGAACTCTCTCAAGATAAATAAAAATTATTGTAGAGCTTATTCTTGTTGTATTAAGGTACGTTCTTCCTCTCCTCCATGGATTTGATCATGTCTAAGTCTTAACCAAGTTGTATGGATTGAAAAGTGTAAGATAATACTTGGAGAAGATTGTAATGTTGTCATATATTGTTGGGCTATTTGTTAAGGATCTTATGGTAGATATAAGGATGGACATTGTTGTAAATATGGTTATTGTGTTCTATATATTTTAGTCTTGATGTTGGAGATATGTGGAAAGTGAAATGAGTAGGGGAAGTGTTGTCCAAATTGTTGTAGACGACATTATCACTCTTTTGTTCCAACCTATAGCTTTCGTAGCTTAACTATGGTTCTTTCTCACTTGTTGTAGATTGAAGTGCTAACCGACTAAGTCGACATCGTGTGGATTAAGTAGATGATAAGGTACGTAAGGATTGCTTTTTCCTTCTTGTGTCATGACTCATATGAAATGTAAACTTAAGCGAAACGTACCTCCAAAGAAACTCCATTCCTAAGCTAGAAGTACTAATGTCTTTCATTCAATGAAATGTTATTGAATCTTGTTTGTCCCTTGTCGGGAGTACTTTCCGCATCATAGATGTATTCCTACTTATGTGACCTTCTGTATTCCTTATTGGTTTCACTACAACTGATGACACGTTTGTTACATACTGATAGTCGGAGGTGTAACGACCTTACGTCACTCCGAGAATCCCATAATGCTCATAAATACTCTCATGCATGTATATATATATATATATATATGTACGAAGATGTTATATATGCATATGATATATATCACAACTAATCAATTAATTATGAAAATAATGATGCACATAGAGGCTTGATGGCACTATAGATTCATATATTTGTACGACGGTGTTATATATCTGTACACAATATACATATGCATATCATGGCCCATAGTGGCACCTTCAGGATTACATGTTGAATCTCTTTGTCTCTCTTTTACTTGATGTCTTTATTTACATTCTTGCTTGCCTTACCTATTCTATACATTATCCGTCCCGGTGTCCCTTTATTGGGGGCGTTGTGTTTCATTCTCGCAGGTTCAGGTAGCCGTTCTGATGATCTTTTGGAGTTACTGTGTCGAGTCTGTATGCTCTTTTTGTACACATTATGGGTATGGCGGGGGCCTATCTCGACCATATAATGTTATTGTTATTCTTAAAGGCATGTAGATGTATAGCATGTATATAGATGTCGTATAAGGCCTTGTCGACATATGTTTTGATGTACAGACTGTCATAGTGTCCTTGGGCCCATATATATATGCATCTCATGTTGGCTCTGACAGTTGTGTTTAGCTTTTTGATTGCATTCCAGTTTATTATGGCGGCCTTGATGGCCCGTTTGTCTGTTAAGATGTATGATTGAGTCAGGTATGTTGGTGCTTGGTAAGTAAGGCGTGGGTTCCCATCGTGCCTCTCCAGTTTGGGGTATGATAAACTTGGTATTAGAGCAGGTCAGTACTTGAGAGTCTACAATTTGTGTCTAGTAGAGTCTTATTTGTGAGTATGTTGTGCAGCACACATACATAACATGAGGCTACGGAGCATTTAGGATGGTTGCTCTTCATCTTGTTCTAGATCCTGTGATAGATCTCAGTTATAAGGATTATATTCCGATCCATATCATGTTTATGATTCTGCGATGCCTACTATAAGAAATAAGTCCTATGGTAAGAGGGTATTAGTTATGGCTGCAGGTGAGGGTAACAATCAGGTGCCACCTACAAATTCAGAATAGGGTGAGTCCTAGAGTAAGACCCCGTCCTAGGAATCTCAGACTCTGCCACCTTCAGAGGGCATTAGAGGGGCTCCAACTTCCCCAGTTCCTCCACCAGATGCTTCTGACGAGGATCTTAATATGCGTAGTGTGATGTGGTTCTTGAACTAATTAGTGGCCACTCAAGCCCAGCGCCAGGGTACTAGATCTTCTTAAAGGGCAGTTAGCGTGAAAGTTCGGGATTTCATCAACCTGGACCCTCAGGTATTCACGGGATCTGATCCTCTGGAGGATCCGCAGAATTTCATAGATTAGGTTCACAAGATGCTACGAGTGATGTATTCCACTGATACTGAGTTGGTGGAGCTAGCATCTATAGGCTGTGAGATGTTGTAGTGTTTTAGTATGAGGCTAGGGAGCGGTCCAGAGGACCACGTGCACCACTTGCTGTAGGGAAGGAGTTCTCTGAGGCTATCTTGCACCATTATTTGCTAACAGAAATATGACGGGCTAGGCTTGATCAGTTCAAAAATCTTGAGCAGGGGAATATGAGCGTGCGGGAGTACAATCTTCAATTCGACTCATTGGCTAGATATCCCTCCTTGATAGTGAGTGATTGGGTGCATCGATTCATGAGTAGTTTGGGGCCACATTTTATTAATGAATATAACACGACCTCTTTGCATAAGGTATGGATATATCTCATATTTAGGCATATGCCCAGACACTTGAGGATCATAAGAAACAACAGCGGGGCAACCGCGATTGTGATAGGGGTCAACATAAGAAGGCAAGGATCGCAGGATATTCGAGTGAGTTCCGTGGTGAATTTAGGCCACGACTCTCCAAACGTCCAGCCTATCTAGTGGCTAGTGCACCATCACAATTTCTAGGGCTGTGATTTGACCAATTTGCTCAATCTCGATCGGGTTAGAGTTCATGGGTGTTAGGGTCTCAGTATAGAGGAGATATCAATCAAATGAGACCACATTTACTTCGATATGATCCTTGTAGTAAGGCCCACCTGAGGCCGTGTCATTGGGGATCATATGTGTTTTACTCTTGTGGTCATCCCAGTCATATTATGTGGGATTATCCATCAAGATACGGAGGTGGTATTACTAAGCTGACCAAATATGCAGCAGCTTTATCATCTTCAGTTCGCCCGTTAGGGCAGGGTTCTCAGTCATCAGATGGGCGAGGCAGAAAAAGGGGTGGAACACCTAACTATGGCGGTAATCATAACCATATTTATGCACTGATAGGTCAATAGGATCAAGAGTCTTCACCTGACATTGTCATAGGTATATTATCAGTCTTTTCATATGATGTGTATGTATTGATAGATCCTGGCTCTACTCTATCTTATGTTACTCATTTTGTTGTTAGTTAGTTTAATATGGAACCTGAGTTGATAAGAGAGCTATTTGCAGTATCCACGCCAGTCGGTGAATCGGTAATTGCTATATAGGTCTATCTGAATTGTGCAATATTAGTTCATAGCCATAAAACTCTAGCGAATTTTGTAGAGTTTGATATGGTTGACTTTGATGTTATTATAGGTATGGATTGGCTAGAGTCATGTTATGCTAATGTTGATTATCGAATAAAGATTGTTAGATTTTAGTTCCCAGGAGAAATTGTCATTGAATGGAAGGGTAATGTTGTGACGCCAAAGAGTAGGTTTATTACATACCTTAAAGCGAGAATGGTGATTTACAGGGGCTATATATACCATCTTGTTTGGGTCGGTGATACCCATACTATATATGTACGAAGGCATTATATACGCATATACAGTATACATATGCATATCATATCCCACAATGGCACCTTCAGGGTTGCAGGTTGACTCTCTTTGAATCTCTTTTACTTGACAGCCTTATTTACGCTCTTACTTGCCTTACATATTTATTACTTTATCCATCCTGACGTTTCTTTGTTGCGGGCACTGCATTTTATGCCTGCATGTTCAGGTAGACGTACTGACGGTCCCCTTAGTAGGCCCTCCACTCAGCATGGTTTTGTTTCACTCCCCTTGTCCCAGAGTTGTTGTGTCAAGTCGGTATGCTCTTTTTGTACTCATTATGGGTATGGAGGGGCCCTATCCCGACCTTGTGATGCTATTATTACTCTTAGAGTCTTGTAGACGTATGTCTTATATATAGATGTCGTTTAAGGCCTTCTTGGCATATGTTTTGATGTACAGACTGTTATAGCGGTCTTATCGACCCATATATATATATATATATATATATATATATATATATATATATATATATATATATATATATATACACACATATCATGTTGGTTTGGTCACATGTGGTTAGCTTCTTGATTCCATTCCAATTTATCATGGCGACATTGACGACCCATTTTTCTGCTAAGATGTATGATTGAGTCAGGTATGTTGGTGCTTGGTAAGTAAGGCCCGAGCGCCAGTCGTGCCCCTCCAATTTGAGATGTGACAGTAAGCATGTCAACAATTACCCAAATGGAATCAAACTTTCAATTGGAACGAGGCAAACATGTAATGAAATCTATATTGATCATCTCTCATTTCCCTGTCGAAATCTTTATGTTTTGAACCAATCCTCCTAGCTTCTGGTGCTTTATCTTAACTTGTTGGCAATACGGGCATTGAGTCACAAACTCTGCAACATTTCTCTTATCATTCCACTAATAGACCCCTTTGAGATCATGGTACATCTTCGTTGAACCAAGATGAACAGAATATCATGATTGGTGAATTTCTGCCATGATTTGCTGGTGGAGATCCCCTACATCTGGGACACACAAATGGCTTCACTATCTAAGTACCCCATCTTCTCTAACATCCAATAGCGGCTTCTTCTGTTGTGGAATCCCTTCCCTCATTCTCACTTATTTAAAATCCTCGAACTGTTATTCTTTCACTTCCGCTACAACTGACGGTCCTTGTCACACCCCAACTTCAGGGGGTGTGGCCAGAACCCGGTGCCTGGATGGCCCGAGTGTACTACCTGTATATCATCGCATAACACATGACTGTCAGGTATGACAAGGCCTCAGAATAACAACCACAATAGATACTAAAGAAGATGAATTGTATGAAGAGTTATCCAACCCAACATATATACATATCTCACAAGGACACAACTAATAATAGAAGGCCAACAAGGCCCTAAAACTATACCGACAGACTAATCAAAGGTCGACAAGGCCATACAAAATGAATGTACACATCATCCCCTAGTCTACAAGCCTCTAAGAGTAAGACAACATAGCATCAGGTTAGGACAGGGCCCCTTCCATACCCAAAATACATATCAACATATAAACATAACCCAAACTCAGACAGCAGCTCCAGAAGAAGATGAGTGTACCAACTCAAACTGAAATCTGGTAGCCTACTGGGGAGGAACGTCTGTCTATCTATATGTACTTGCGGAAATGAAACACAGTTCTCTAGGGAGGGACGTTAGTACAAAAGAATGTACTGAATATGTAAGGCAGGTAAAGCATGTAAATAAAAGATGTAAAACAAAAGAAGGGTATAGAAATCAACTTGAAACTCAGAAAGACTGCTGGAGGCATACAACTGCCATAATTATGAATATATGCATGTAAGTAAAATAGGGTCACTCTATGGGGCCATATAGTATAATACTAAGCCTCTCTGTGGGGAAATCTCATCATAATGTACCCGGCCATATAGGATTCAGTAATGTCATACCCAACTGTAGTGGTGTGTACATATAAGTTTTTGTCCCGATGGCTATAGCACGGCTCGGTAAGAAAATAGATATATATACATAAAGCCAAACCTCTTTTGAACTAGATGTGGGTGAACATGATCATCCCTTTGCAATTGTGATGAAGATCAATGTAGTTAGCTATATATGACTCATCCAGAGATTCATCCAATTACAAAATTCTATGAGGCTTGCCAAAAGTATGGATGGAGTGTTGAACTTATTGACACATGGGAAGAAACAGGAGAAATTGAAGTTTTTGTTGATGGTAAATTTGCTGGGAAGGAAAAATTTAGTGGCAAAAAATTAATTGCCCTAAATAGAGCTGCACATAACGCATATTGCGAAATTGTCAAAAACTTGAACGTGGAAACCACTTCTGATGATAGTTCTTGTAATGAAACTCAAAACTAACTATTAGTTCTGCTAAATTGCATCTATCTCGTCTTATTTAGAAAATGTGCAGTATCATTGTGTATCCGTAATTCTTATTTAATTATCGAAACTTAGGACCAATCTTCCGTGCCGCCTTACGTGTGTGCGTTGCAAATACACTGCAAAAATTATAGAATGTTGGACCACTTATTCAAAAAGTTGTGTTTGATCTATAATGTAGCGACCCTTAAATTTTTGTAATCTCTTAAATGTTAAACACGTTGCTTTGTGTGCTAATGCAAATAATTTGAAAAATATTACTATTTGGACAAGATAATAAGTGTACAAATGGCATCCATCAAAACAATATTGTGCTGCCCAACACAATTGTCCATGGCCCTGGGCCATATTGTGCGGCCCAACATAATTTCCTATCTAACAATAACGGCTTTGACGTGATTTTTGTCATTTTTGACAAACTTGGCCAAGTGTTGGAAACATTTCCAAAGGATGTTCGACCAAGGGTATTAATACACCAATCAAGATGAGTTTTTATACAAGTTTTGTGTTAAAAACACTCCATTAACACTTGTATTAATGGTCGGCACACGTACAAGTATGTGTGACTGACAAATAATAAATTAATGAGTAGAGTAGAGTATCGTTCCCATGAGGCAGAGACGAAGCTACAACCATCCAAGGGTGGTCAGTTAAACACCCTTCACGGAAAATTACACGGTATGTATAGGTCACATTCTGTTGTGTATGGATATAAAGTTAATGTTGAACACCTTTGACAGAAGCATATCATTTGGCTTGACGGTAAGGGTGTAAAAAAAACGCCCAGATGTTCCGAGTAAAAAACTAGGCGCAGCCCCTTCATCACAATTTTAAATTTTGATAGAATTTTGAAACTCATAAGTTAATTGTGTGATAAAATCTTACTAAAATAAACTTGACCAATTACTTAATTTTAATTTGTCTAAAATTCTTAAATATTTGTCAAGATCCTTAATTATTAACATATATTATTAAATATACTCCATATATTTTGTAATATTTAGTGTTGTATAATTATGGTAGATATAGGATCATTATTGTATTAGGATTCCACATTGTACACACTATATATATTTGTATTAATGATAAAGACTACCCAAGGGAGATTAATACAATCTTACATGTAGGGATGGCAACGGATCGGATCTGGACAGGATCCAGATCCAGATTCATTTTTCATACCTGGATCCAGATCCGGATCCAGAGCCATCGGGTCTATAAAAATCATATTCAAATCTGGATCCATCGGATCCACCGGGTCCACGGATCGGGTCTGGATCCACATGTAAAAAAATTTACCTTAAATAATATTTCCACCTGTTGAAACTTTTTTGACAAAATGAAACCCAATCTGATTGAAAATTATGGGCACAAAATAAAGGACTCATCTCATTCAATAAGATAATCGAGAATTACGGGCACAAAATAAAGGAAATACTTATAAATTTTTTACATTCTAAGAAAATAGAAATTATGGACACAAAATAAAGGACTCATCCTTAATTCATTACGGGCACAAAAGATAATCGAGAATTATGGGCACCAAAGATAAACGAAGTGAAAAAAAGATACTCCGCTCATTCAAATTTAGATATAATATCTACAAAAGAAGGCATGCAGGCTATTGTGAATTTTATGGTTAATATATATATAATTTACAACACTTGTTCTACACCATAAAAAGTGAAAGAAAATAAAACAGAGAAAGCAAACTTACTACTACTAATAAGTAGAAGCATTATTTTCAAATGAATTTATTAAAAGTTCTTCTAACAAGTCAGGACATAAGTCTTCAAAAACCATAACTGTTTTCTTTTTCTTATTTCTCCTTCTCTTCACATTTTTCATTCTCATTTTATGTGTTTCCTTTAAAGCAACTGCTGGAGACAATCCATCTTGGTTAAAAAAATCAATATTTTCTAGTGATTCTTGGACTTTTTTCATAGGAAAATTGAGAAGTGCTAAAGGACCACGCATTGAAAATGCAGCTTGATCATAAGCTAAAGCAACTTCTTCAGCAGTATCGAATGTTCCTAGCCATACCCTAACTCCACTTCTTGTTGAATCCCTTATTTCTGTTGTATATTTTCCCAATGGTCTCTTTCTAACTCCTATATAATGCTTTTCTTAATCTTTCTCTTCTTTGTGTTCTACGTCTTTTCTCTTGATGGAATATGATGTCACCTCTTCGTCGTTACTTCCTTTTGAGGAATTAATAGTCTCCGAGGATGGCGAACGTCTTGGTATCCGATGATTATGATCATTCAACTCGGAGTCAAATTCCCATATCCGAAATTGGTCTAGCAAGAAATTGAAATTTGTGAATTGAAGGGATAAAATACATAAATTATGAAAAAATTTAAGAAAATACTTATAAAATTACATTCTAGTTTATGGATATATTTAATAAAAAAATGGATCCATAGGTCGGATCTGGACCGGATACAGATCTCAAATACAAGATTCAGATCCAGATCCGATCCATTATAAACAGATCCAGGTCCGATCCGAATTCGTCGGGTCCAAATTTTAAAGATCCATATCCTATAAAATGGACCTGGATCCACCGGATCCAGACCGGGTCTAGGATCCACTGTCATCTCTACTTACATGGTATCAAAGCGATCATAAGTTGAGATCCTACGAAATAGAATTTCAGTAGATGTTCTATTTTAGAGAGTCTGAGTGGGCAAAATATTTAGAATATATTCTGTCATTTTCAAAGCATATACCCAAAAGGGAGGGGGAGGGAGGCATGAAATAGGATCATACGAATCATGTTATTGATAGTGCGAATGATTCATTTGGCCTTGCCATTTTGGAAGGAGGTGTGGGGACACGAGAATCGAAAAACCATGCCATTAGTGGAGCTAAAATTGTGAAACGCGGAATTATTGAGCTCACGACCGTTATCACATCGAAGCGATTTTATATCTTTTTCAAATTGTGTTTTGACATAGACACGGAATGCAAGAAACTTGACAAACACTTCAGACTTGAATTTAAGTGGATAGACCCAGACAAAGTGAGAAAAGTCATATAATAAAACGAGATACAATTTATGACCCAGTGAGCTAGTAATGGGAGATATCCATAGATCGGCATGAATAATGTCAAAGGAAGAATACGTAACACTTGAAAAAGACTGAAACGGAAGGCGAACATGTTTGCCTAAAGGACAAGAAAGACACTGTTGGGCAGATTTTCCATTATGACAACGAATGAAATTATTGTTTCTAAGAAAATTAAAAATAGGGGCTCCTGGGTGTTCAAGTCTATTGTGTCAGGTTGACGGAGAAATTGTTGCTAAAGCGGTAGGAGGAATGACATGGACAGTTAGAGATGTGAGAGGGTTGACACTAGTAGCGGACATGAATAGGAAAGAATAGAGATCACCCTCACTATTGCATCTCGTAAGGAGTTTTCCGATACGTAGGTCTGTTACGAAAAATCCAAACGGATCAAAATTAATTGATACAAAATTATCGGTTGCAAATTTCCTAACGGAAATTACATTTTTGATAATGTTAGGAGCATATAAGATGTTATTCAGGGAGAAATGGGGATGTGGTGGTGGGGTTAGTATGTGGTAAAACCCTTGAATTGGAATGCGATGACCGCTTCCAACCATAATAGATTGTGGAGTATTTAAATCACTCAATTGAGGAAGATTACCATATTATTGGTGAGGTGAGACGTGGCACCCGCATCCATATACCACGCATTATCGGGCTGCCGAAGAGTCAATGTTACGAAAGTCGGGCCCAAATTGGATTAGGAGATGCCTGAAGCGCACTGGTAGGCTCCAGGAAATAGGGTCGGATTGCTGTGATCCATTGACTGGCCTGGGGAGAATTGAATGAGTCAGGGAAGCCATTTATTTTGTTCTCGAGTAAAGGACAAAAGGAGAGGAAACAGAGAACAAAGAATGAAAAGAGAAACAAAACTGGCAATTGGTTGTTTCGCTGGCAGTGGGGCCGAAAGAAAACAAAGAGAGACAGATGACAGTTTCTCGGGCAGTGAGGGCCGAAGGAAACAAAGAGAAACAGAGTTTGTGCTTTTCTTGGGTAATGGAACACGGTCCAAGGTAGAAAACAGACGCAGTAAAAAAATGTGGTTGTTTCTCGGGAATGAACAACGGCGCAGAGACCGAGGGTTTGCTACGGCTGAATAATTAGGGTTTAGGTTTTGGCTTCTGATACTATATAAGATTGTATTAATCTCCCTTGGGAGTCTTTCCCATTAATACAAATATATATAGTGTGTACAATGTGGAATTCTAATACAATAAGGATCATATATCTATCATAATTATACAACACTAAATATTGCAAAATATATGGAGTATATTTATAATATATGTTAATATTAATATTGTGATTTCAACCAATATAAAGTTATTTATACAAATAATTTAATATTTTTGAGACGTTGTTATATAGACATTAATTATATTTATAATTTTACCAAACGAAATGCACTTTGAAGGATAAAAAAATCATCAATATTTTGCGTCAAATTTTATGCTTTAAATCGACAGAACAACTTTAAACCCAAAGCTAAATTGATAAATCAATGTTATTTTTCTTCTTTGATTAAGTGATCTATGTTTACAAATCTAGATCCATTCGGTCGTTCAGCTAATATTTCATTTTGTATTGTAATCCGTATATTTTCATTATTAAAAGCAACGCAGCTTGAATAAAATGAAAGTTCTCAATTGTTTGTATTTAATAGAAATAGATGTTGGGATAGTTCATGGAAAACTCGCTAGGTTGAACAAGATGCAGTGAAACCACTCATTGAAAAGTTTTATCGTTCACATTTTCAAATTATTTTGAACATCTTTGATAAAAAAAATTGGCTCCGCCACTGCCACGAGGAGTTGTGATTAGCTATCTTATAGATAAAACTAATATTGATTAATTATTTGAGTCTCTTTATCCAAAAGTTCAAGATTTGTATTTATAACTACTGCAGAAAGTGTAATCAAACACTTTATAGATGTGTGCTTCCTAAGCAAACACCAAAATGTTCTGCATGATGCAATGAGATTGAAATTGCAATTGTTCCATTCTTCTTAAGAGAGGACGCCTTGGATTGGTTGGGAAGGCTACCCAATCATTCTCTTCATACATGAAGCGACCTTGCGACAAAGTTCTTCGCCAAATACTTCTCATCGAAGAGAATGTTGACCCTTTTGAGATATGACATTTTGACATTCAAGCAATATGGAAGAGATACCGAAGAATGCTAAAAGAGTGTCCCAATAACGATATAACCGAGAGAATAATACTTTAAACTTTTTATCATGATCGCAACACATCCGTGTTAAATTAATTGGCCAGGGAAAAAATCATGAACAAATCATATCAAGAGGAGATCACGACATTAGATGAGATGTCGGACATAACCTTCGCTTCGCAATCAAGAGCTAATGTGCCTCAAGGTGAGCCTTGTTGGGATACAATTGTTGTAGGGAACAGAAAGTAAATAACTATTACAATAGTAGAAAGGATAAACAAACTATCACAATAAAACTGGAAATCAAAACCTTACAAAATGCTTGTGTGATTTGCTGAGTCGAGTGATGGCACTCTGTCTTTAAGACAAGATTGCCCCGTATATCTCCTTTTACGGTATTGAGCAATAGTCTCCCAAGATACAACATCAACTTTAACAAGTGAGCAAAGGAAACTCAAGTGTTACTCTTGAAGAACTTTGAGTATAGTGACTTTGCTAGAGAGGAAGAATATGAAATCAAAAAATCTGGAGAATTCTCTAAGTGTTGAGTGTAGTGTCTTTCAATTGAGCCAAATGACTCAATTTATAGTGTAAGTAGAATACCCCTCAACTAGCCAACTAATGGTCTTTAATAGCCATGTAATTGCACTTGATTGAGGGGTTACATTCAGCCAAATAATGGCTGAATTCATATGGCAAGTAATGGAGAATCAATGCTCCAAAACCAGCACAAACGTCAGATTTTTCCAACATCCCGTCGCAGCATTCTGCCTCCGAAGCGCGGCGGTTCCAGTAGCTGACCAGCCATTTTTTGCCGCGGCCCTTCACGGCTCCGCGGCGATTTCCGACTCGTTTCATTTTACACTTTGTACACTTCTTCCTTCATTTACCAACGTGGAATACTTTGTCATTTGGCCAATAACCGTCCATAATTCTATGTCTCAAACGTATTACATACGCACCAATATCTCTTTCACTAATAAAATTTACGATACTTGGCACTACGTGTGCACGTGTGTGGAAATGACGTTTCCGACGTGCGGGCCCAATAGTTCGAGTCATAAATTAATGGGATATACTTATTTCCACATTTAGTAAATTTCCAACAATCCTCTCTTGAAAGAGATTTTGGCGCACACACATGGTGCCTTTTCTAGCAATCTTTCAGCGAACCGATATTGCATCTGGATAGGTAGCATACGCTTTGAACCTTCCATTGTTGACTACCATCGGACTTATTTACTGCGCGATGAACGTGATGTCTTGAACCGTCAGTGTTTAGTGTAAGCCAAGTCAACGGTACCAACACAACAACTTCATCTACTCAGTTCTTCGTAATGTTTTGTCCGTTGTGGACGTGGACACTTCTTGGATTCTTAAGTGCGTTCCATTTGAGGCGGCATGTACTCGCACTTAAATAGGTGGTCTCCTACAAGGTATCCTGCTATACCCCACTTTACAAGTGTTAGGAACCATTAAAATTTTCCCTAAACCTAACCTCAACCGGTGAGGATCGTTAAAGGTTTTGGAAACTTAAGCTTCACCTACACTGCAGATAGCACTTATAGTCTATCGCGGGAACGGCTTTGGAATTGGTGTTCCTTCATAGAAATCACTATCTGAAGTGCTCATGCTTCCATCGAAGCGATCAACTGAACCTTTACAGCTTAGTTTTCACATTGAACCTAATTCCTGGGATCTCCAGTCAGTAAGGTTGGGTTACCACCGTATTGGTCCTTATACTTTGGGTTTTAAGCCCATTCCCCTAGACAGGCAGAACATCTGATCCTTGGGTAAGCTCTTTGTTAGTGGGTCAGCTATGTTATCATTTGATTTTATGTAATCAATGGATATTATACCCGTAGTGATCAGCTGCCTAACGGTCTTATGTCTCCGTCGAATATGACGAGACTTGCCGTTGTATATAGAATTATATGCCCTTCCTAGAGCCAATTGGCTATCGCAGTGGATCATTACAGAAGGTATAGGTTTGTTCCAACAAGGAACATCCTCTAAGAAGTCATGAAGTCACTCATCTTCTTCTCCTACTTTGTCTAAAGCGATAAACTCTGATTCCATCGTGGATCGGGCGATGCAAGTTTGCTTAGAGGATTTCCAAGACACAGCTCCACCACCAATTGTAAATACATACCCACTGGTGGACTTGGTGTTCTCTATATCAGATATCCAGTTTGCATTACTGTACCCCTCTAGTACAGTTGGATATCTCGAATAATGCAACCTGTAAGTTATCGT
This sequence comes from Anisodus acutangulus, assembly GCA_029783415.1. Taxonomy (NCBI): domain Eukaryota; kingdom Viridiplantae; phylum Streptophyta; class Magnoliopsida; order Solanales; family Solanaceae; genus Anisodus; species Anisodus acutangulus. The sequence continues at coordinate 37,587,419 of CM056492.1, forward strand.
GTATTTCAGGTATTGAAGTACCCGATTCAACGCCTTCCAGTGATCATCACTCAGATTATGGGTAAACCTAGCCAACTTGTTGACTGCATAAGCAATATCAGGTCGGGTGTAGTTTGTTATGTACATTAAACTACCGATCACATGTGCATATTGCTCCTGGCATATGGGTGCACCACGATTTTTATCAAGCTTTTGATTTCTATCCATTGGTGACTTTATAAGCGAACTGTCTAACATCTCGAACTTTCTCAAAACATCCTCGATGAAGTGAGACTGAGATAAGACCAGTCTGTTAGATGTCTTAGAGATTTTTATCCCTAAGATGACATCTGTGATACCCACATCCTTCATGTCGAAGCATTATTTCAACATGTTCTTAGTCTCTATAATTATGCTAGGGCTGCTCCATGTGATCAACAAGTCATCTACATACAGACATATCATAACAAATGAGTCAGAGTTACATTTCATGTAGACACATTTGTCACACTCATTAATGGCGAAACCCTTCGATAGTAGAGTACTATTAATTTTTTCATGCCATTGCTTCGGGGCTTGTTTTAGCCCGTACAGAGATTTGACAAGCCGACAGACTTTCTTCTCTTTCCCTTGAACTACATACCCCTCGAGTTGGTCCATATAAATTTCTTCTTCCAAATCACCATTTAGGAAGGTTGTCTTTACATCCATTTGATGTATCTCAAGGTCACGCAACGCTGCGATAGCAATGAATACCCGTATGGATGTCATCCGAGATACCGGGGAGTATGTGTCAAAGTAGTCAAGACCTTCTTTCTTCCGATAGCCCTTGACTACCAACCTGGCCTTGTAGTTATCTATAGACCCATCTGCATTATACTTTCGTTTGAGTATCCACTTACAACCCAACGATTTATTTCCCGATGGAAGATCAACCAACTCCCAAGTATGATTATGCAGAATGGAGCATATTTCACACTCAATAGCTTCTTTCCAGAGCGGTGCTTCTGGAGTTGACAATGCTTCAGCAATTGTCCTTGGTTCATCATCAACTATATAAGCCACAAAGTCAGGACCGAAGGATTTATCCTTCCTGGCCCTTTTACTTCTCCTTAGTTCCATCTCTGGAGTCTCTAAGTTCTGAGAATCTGGAATACTAGATTCCGGATATTCACCCACCTCGAGATCCACTAGATCTGAACCATCTAGATTCGGGAAGTCAACGACTCCCGGTTCCTGAGAGCTTTGTTCATAACTCTGTTTGTGAAAGGTTATGTCTTTTTCCTTTCTAGAAGGTATCTTCAAAGAATTGTGCATTCCTTGATTCTATGATTGTACTCCCGTGGATATCTGGAATATCTGACTTATGCACTAAGAAGCGATAAGCACTACTGTTATTTGCATATCCGATGAATATGCAATCTACAGTCTTAGGCCTAATCTTGACCTATTTTGGCTTGGGTACTTCGACCTTTGCCAGACAACCCCACACCTTTAAATATTTATAGGTGGGTTTCTTTCCCTTCCATGATTCATATGGAGTTTTGTCCTTACCCTTATGTGGGACTCTCTTAAGAATCATATTAGCGGTAAGGACAGTTTCTCCCTACATGTTTTGGGAAAGACCAGAATTGATGAGCAAGGCATTCATCATTTTCTTCAATGTGCGGTTCTCACGTTCTGGCACACCGTTCGATTGAGGTGAGTATGGAGCCGTCGTTTGATTAACAATGCCTTCTTGGGCACAATATTCCTCAAATGGCGCTACATATTCTCCCCCTCTATCGCTACGAATGGATTTAATCTGCATGCTTAGTTGGTTCTCAACTTCTGCTTTGTAACGTCGGAACGCTTCAAAGGCTTCATCCTTACTTTTCAACAAGTAAAGGTAACAATACCTTGTGCTATCATCAATGAATGTCACAAAGTACTTGTTCCCCCTCTAGTTTGTGCAAACTTCAAATCACATATATCTGTGTGAATAAGTTCTAGAGGAGCGGTATTTCTTTCGACGGATCGAAAAGGAAGCTTTGTGAGTTTTGCCTCTATGCACACCTCACACTTATGTTGAGGGTTTACATTGATAGACGGCAACAACTCCAACTTTACCAACCTTTGGATGGACTTGTAGTTGACATGTCCTAATCTATGATGTCATAAATTAGAGGACTCAATCAAGTAAGATGAAGAGGCTTCAATATTATAGATTTTATGTAATACAGACATGGTGTTCACTTTGAAGAGGCCTTCACAGACGAATCCTCTTCCCACAAACATTCCATTCTTAGTGACTACAAATTTATTGGACTCAAACACTAGCCTAAAACCAGCATTAACCAATAATGGACCTGAAATTAAATTTCTTCCAATCTCAGAAACATGAATCACTTCCTTCAGAGTGAGCTCATTTCCAGAAGTCATCTTCAGGACTACCTTTCCTACCCCCAGTACGTCAGAGGAAGCGTTGTTGCTCATGAACAACTTCTTGTTTGTGATCGGTGTATAAGTGGAGAATGTATGTCTGTTGGAACAGATGTGTCTTGTAGCACCTGTGTCCATCCACCATTGTATATGATTCTCAATCAGGTTTGCTTCTAGCACTACTACTGAGAACTCATCAATCATGTCGTTCAGAAATTGGTCCTTAACAACGTTAACCTGAGTCTTGCTCTTAGACTTGGCCTTCTCTTGTTGCTCGGTCTTGAGCTTGCAGCAGTCCTTGATCATGTGACCAGGTTTTCTACAGTGGTGACAGTTTCTTTTGAACTTCTCTTCTGCTTGGGTCTTGCCGTCTTTCTGGAACTTGCGTTTTTTGCTTAGGTTCCCTTTGGCCTCAGCCAGATTTACCTTTGCCTCAGCGGGTTGTTTACCCCTAGTCAAGGCCTTCTTATTATCTTCCTGAATTTGGAGTTTGATAATAAGTTCTTCAAAGGTCATCTCCTTTGTCTTCAGCTTTAAGTAGATCATAAACTCATTCCACGAAGGAGGTAACTTTTCAATCAGTGATACAACCAAAAACTACTCGTTTGGCTTCATACCTTCCAAATCCCGGTGATGTAAAATCATTTGAAATTCCTGTACTTGGGACATCACTGTCTTACTATCCACCATTTGAAATTTCAGAAATTTCCCAACGATGAATTTCTTTGTACCTGCATCTTGTTCGTTGTACTTCTTTTGTAGCTTCTCTCACAACTCTTTGGCAGTGCCAACGGTGAAATACACCATGTAGAGAGGGTCTGACAAGCAGTTCAATAAGTAATTCTTACACATGAAATCACTATGACTCCATGCATCTAGAACCATCTTCATGCCATTAATGACATGGATACCTAGGCCCCCCTTCACCCGTTTCAGAAGGCGAAGGGTCCATTTCATCTCCAATTTGTAGATGATCTTCTATTAGGAAACGTGTCATTCCCATAACAGTCATATAGAAGAGCATCTTTTGAAGTTGACCCCATGAACATTTCAGGGCGTTCATGGTGAAATTCAGCGGGTGGAGGAGCGGCAACATTCCCTTGAGCGGCAGCAAAGGCGTTGGATGAGCCTTGAGCAACCAAAAAGGCATTAGGAGTGCCTTGAGCAGTGGGGAAGGCAGAGGGATTGCCTTGAGCAGCAGCAGCAGAATCAGAAGCAGTTTGATTTATATCAGTCATCTTTCTAACTTAGTTACTTACAATAAAATCTTGTCTTAAAATTGTTTGGATACAATTGTTTTAGGGAATGGGAATTAAATAACTATTACAATAGTAGAAAGGATAAACAAAGTATTGCAATAAAACTGGAAATCAAAACCTTACAAAATGCTTGTGTGATTTGCTGAGTTGAGTGATGACACTTTATCTTTAAGACAAGATTGCCCCGTATATCACCTTTTACGGTATTGAGCAATAGTCTCCCAAGATACAACAACAACTTTAATAAGTGAGCAAAGGAAACTCAAGTGTTACTCTTGAAGAACTTTGAGTATAGTGACTTTGCTAGAGAGGAAGAATATGAAATCAGAAAATCTGGAGAATTCTCTAAGTGTTGAGTGTAGTGTCTTTCAATTGAGCCAAAGGCCTCAATTTATAGTGTATGTAGAAGACCCCTCAACTAGCCAACTAATGGTCTTCAATATCCATGTAATTGCACTTGATTGAGGGGTTACATTCAGCCAAATAATGGTTGAATTCATGTGGCAAGTAATGGAGAATCAATGCTCCAAAACCAGCTCAAACGTCAAATTTTTTCAACTTCCCGTCGCAGCATTCTGCCTCCGAAGCGCAGCGGCGCTGTGAATCAGCGCCGCGGTGCCGCGGATCTAGTAGTGATTTGTGCCGAGGCGCCGCGGCGATTTTTGACTCGTTTTATTTTACACTTTGTACACTTCTTCCTTCATTTACCAACGTGGAATACTTTGTCATTTGGCCAATAACCGTCCATAATTCTATGTCTCAAACGTATTACATACGTACTAATATCTCTTTCACTAATGAAATTTGCGATACTTGGCACTACGTATGTAAGTGTGTGGAAATGATGTTTCCGACGTGCGGGTCCAATAGTTCGAGTCATAAATTAATGGGATATACTTATTTCCACATTTAGTAAATTTCCAACAAGCCTAGCATGGTGCACATACTAGAGATATGTAAGTCCAAAGTCAAGCAATTGCGGATTTAACAATCTCTGTGAATGAACATGCTTGCCAAGGCTCAATTATAGTATGCTCAAGCTCCAAAGCTAGTTAATGCAATGGATAATGTTTAAGGGCCAATTTCAACCAAATAAGTATGGGTTGTCAATTCCAAGGACAAGATGTGATGTAATTTTCACAAGGCTGGAGTCAAGGGGATAACTATCAAAAACAATATTGCTATTAAGTGAAAAAACGAGGAAGCACAATACATAGGAAATTACCAAGGGTGCCAATAACGGTCAAATAACCATGGCCGGTGGAGAGAAGTTAATCAATGACAAGGCAGCTAAGGTTGGAATAGTAATAATCAAGACAATCACAATGGAGGGTTATCTCAATAATATAATCAACAAAGACACTATTAAGCACCTACTAATCCACCTTCTTACAACAATCAAGGAAAATTTCACGTGACTTAGAGGATTAACGAAGAGAATGATCAAGAATTCAAAACAATTTGAAAAAGAAAAGAGGGATATGAACCAAATTGTTAGTTCTCTACATTTATTAAACAAATTGAGAACCAACTCAGACAAATTTCAGCTAAACTTGAATGTGAGACCTCAAGAGCATTTCCATGTGACATTATTACACATCCAAAAAAGATGATGGTCTGGGTCAAGTATTTGCTATCACAACTAGAAGTAGTAATATTCTTCTAAGGAAAACAATTGAGATTGAGGATGACAACGTAGATAAGGTGATATCTCCAAACGTGGATAAGACAATAGTGAAACCAATTATGATTGAAGAAGAACACCAAACACCTAGCAATTTTCAAGAGGTAAATGATGTTCCTATGAAATAAAATGAATCATTCAAAGAGGAAACCAAGAAGGCCCCTAGAGTTTACAAGCAACTACCTAGGGAGCCTGACATGCGTGAAGGAACAATAAGAGGAACACTTGCAAAAGTTCTATGATATATTGAACTAAATCACAAACACTGTCTTTTTATGGAGGCACTTGAGGAGATATTGAGTTATGCTAAGTTCATGAAGAACTTAGTCACAAGCAAGAAAAATATCAACTTTGAGACTATCAAAGTGAAAAATTAATGTAGTGTAATAATCTCACAAACCGATGTTAAGAAGTTTGAAAATCCAGGAGCATTCACTATTTCATGCACCATTGGTATGACGGACTATGCTAAAGCCTTGCGCGATTTAGGGAAAATATTAATTTGATATCTAAGTGTCAAGAGATTGGGCTTGGGATATCCCAGGCCCACCATTATGAAATTGCTAGCGACGGATCAAACATTTGAAGAAACCGGTGATGTCATTAATGATATAAGTACTTGTTAAGGTGGATAAGTTCTACTTCCCTACGGACTTTGTGACTCTCTATTGTGAAGTGGATAGAGAGGTCCCTATCACATTTTAGGAAATGACGCGTGGTGTTCTCAAAGTGTCCGATCTTGAATTTTTATCCCTGCTAAATAAGTTTTCTTAAAAATGACCTTAATTCTAAAAAGAATTCATTGGGAAGAATTTTTGTTTTCCATCACGCATAAGTTCTAACTTTTGTCTATAAAACATAACTTGTGGTCAATTGAGCAGTTCACTATCTTAAAATATCCTGAACTCCTGCCTTATGGGCAAGAGCTAGAAGTTATGCCTTATAGGCAACAAAAGCTTTCCTCTATTACCCATCGGGCATAAGTTCTAACTCTTGCCTATTAGGCATGATTTGCATTCAATTGAGTAGGTTCATTAAACTAATTTATGTCCACAATTCATGCCCGATGGAAAATAAAAGCTTTGTCTAGCGAATTTTCTGAAGAGGGGGCTAAAAATTTGTTAAGCGGGGTGGCCAAAAAATCAAGATCACACCTTATTTGTTGGCACCCATGCTACAAGAAAGCTAAATGGTGAACTTGGTTGAAGGCTGAGTTATTTACCTAGAAGAGTATGGATCAATTCTCACTTTATACATTTTGTCCTTCTTTTTTAGTGGTGCACCCATATTTTAAAAAATCTAGATTCGTCTATGCATGTTGGCATTCAAATAACGCATTAGACATACTTTTTTTTAACTCTTAACTCTCTCATTTTATTGGTAAAAATATTTGTGGCGTAAACAAAATGATAAATAGCACCGATATACATGTGATATACACGGTATATACATTGACATGTGTATATCGTGTATATCACGGATAACACAAGCCATATAAGGAAATACCGAGACCGTGTATATCACGATAATATGGGTAGTATATTATTGTATTTGCTTAGTATTGTACACTTACCATAATTGTAGAATTCTTATACAAATAGAATAGGATTTTGGGAGTAGAATAGGAATAAGATTTTCCATATTATGGAAATTATAAATTGTATATATACTCATTCATTAATGAAAATAATCAAGGGATTATTTCTTTCATGGTATCAGAAGTATAGGTTTTTCATACCTCTCCTCTCTTTGTCTTCCACTGCCCTCGGTTTCCGAGCTTCCATCTTGGTTTCTGTTCCCGAATTCTCTCCTCTTCCCAAATTAGTATAAATCCCTTCTTCACCTTTTGTTCTTTCGTTATGTCTAAGAATGTATTTCATTATGCCCTTTCTATTTCCAACATCAAGAACCACATCCCTATTGTTCTTGAGATGGAAAACGTCCAGTATGCGACGTGGGTAGAGTTGTTCAAAATTCACACAATTTCACATCAATTCCTCCATCACATAATTCCTCCCGCAGAGGATCCTCAGTTATGGATTACTCTTGATGCTACCATCCTTCAGTGGATTTATTCCACTATTTCTACCGACCTTTTACAGATGATTATTGAGCCAAACACTGCGGCTATGGCTACATGGATTAGATTGCGTGATATATTTCAGGATAACCAACATTCCCGAGTTGTCACCCTTGATCAAGAATTCTCCAAAGTCAGCATGGAAGATTTCCTAAATGTTTCCGTTTATTGTAAACGGCTCAAGGAATTGGCGGACCAACTCCGTAACGTTGGGGCGCCTGTTACCAATAATCATCTTGTTCTACAAATGGTTGCAGGCCTTTCTGAGGCCTATAATGGCGTTGGGACTCTCCTCCGTCAAAGTAGTCCGCTTTCACCTTTTTAACAAGCCCGTTCGATGCTCACGTTAGAAGAAGTCGGCTCGGCTAAAAAGGCACCTACCAGTGCCAGTTCTGTGGCGATGATGATGTCATCTGATAATTCTCACGGGTTTATTGACAATTCAGACTAACACCGCAACAACGGTGGGGGTAAGAAGGGTCAAAACCAGAAAAACAATGATAAAAATCGTTGTGGCAACAACGACGGCCGAACGATAAATCTGCGGTGGGAGCGATTGCAAAAGTGGGAGGTGGGCCTCGGGGTTACGGGCTGACCCGCTGGTCCTAGTCCTGAGCCCGCTTGGCGATGAGGCCTGGGCCGATTTCGATGGACCGATTGCGGTGGCCCGATCCTCCTACTACCCAGCCCCTAATTATTTCCAACCTTGGGCCTCAGGTCAGCCCCAATATAGGCCCAATCACTCGGGTCCATCTTCAGGCAGTCAATTTCCGTTTGGGCCGGGCAGCAGGCCAGTTTGCTTGGGCCTCGACCTCCGCAGGCATTCCAGGCAGTGGACCCTACATCGACTCCGACAGATATTGAGGCCGTAATGCATACGCTTGGATTAAATCCTCCAGACCCGAACTGGAACATGGACACGGCGCCACTTCTCACATGATGTCCCACCAAGGTACTCTCTCATCTTATTCCAATTTGAGCAAAAATAGTGGCATAATTATTGATAATGGCAACTCAATTCCAATTTGTGGTTACGGTCATGCAACTTTGTCTCCCCCACATCCGCCTCTTTTCTTGAAAAACGCCCTTCATGCCCCTAACTTAATTAAGAATTTGGTGTATGTCCGTAAATTCACCACTGATAATTGGATTTCTATTAATTTTGATCCTTTTGGGTTTTCTGTGAAGGATTTCAAGACGGGGATACCTCTCATGAGATGTAATAGTAGGGGAGATCTTTATCCAATCACGCCCGCCTCCGGTCTCTCGAGTCAAGCCTTGCCATCTACTTTTGCAGCTATAGCTTCTTCCTTGTAGCATGCACGTTTGGGTCACCCTGGGTCATCCATTGTTTCTTCGTTACATAAAAACATTTTTATTTCATGTAAGGGTACGCATAGTACTCCAATTTGTCATTTTTGTCCTTTAGGAAAACATGTTAGATTACCATTTGAAGCCTCTACTTCTCTTACTTTAATGCCATTTGATATTATTCATAGCAATTTATGTACATCTCCCATTTTAAGTTCTGTGGATCATCGTTATTATGTTCTATTTTTTTATGATTATTCTATTTTTTATGGACTTTTCCATTAGCGAAAAAATCTCAAGTTTTTTCCACATTCTTAAAATTTCGAGCATTCATTCGTACCCAATTCGAATGAGAAATAAAAAATATTCAATGTGATAATGGCAAAGAATATGATAATGGGTTATTTTGAGAATTTTGTGCAAATAATGACATATTTTTTCGTTTCTCTTGTCCTCGTACGTCTTCACAAAATGGGAAAGCCGAATGAAAAATTTGTACCATTAATAATATTGTCCGAACTTTATTGGTTTATGCTTCTGTACCCCTTTCTTTTGGCGTCATGCTCTACAAATGGCTACCTATCTTCTTAACATGCTTCCTACCAAAGGGTTGGCATATACGTCTCCTCTTAAAATCGTCTATAATAAAGATCTTTCGTATTCACGTCTTAGGGTCTTTGGGTGTTTATGCTATCCGTTTTTTCCGTCAACTACTATTTACAAACTTTAAGCCCGTTCTACCGCTTGTGTGCTTTTGGATTATCCATCTAATCATCGTGTTTACAAATATTTTGATTTATCATCTAATAATATCATCATTAGTCGTCATGTTATTTTTTATGAAACTCAATTTCGGTTTCTAAAGTGAGTAGTCATGTGCCTAGTTCGTATCAGTTTTTAGATGACGAGGTATCCCTATATATTATCCACTATTTATCAGACTTGTCCCGCACTCAAAATCCGCCAACGGGCCCACTACCCGCTAGACCTCCAGTACCGTTGAATCTGCCCAGTCCTCCCATCATGGGTCTAGCAACTGAGCCGCATATCCAGCCCGATTACGCCTCGCTCGCTTTCGAGTCTCGGTACCAATTCCAAGCGGCCAAGAGCCCACCGCCGCGATCCGTCACCCATCCGATTTTTCCCAAAATCCACTCAATTCTCCCCCGAGTCACAGATCGGTCACTCATAGTCAACGAGGTATTTTTAAACCAAAGAGACATTTTAATCTAAATTCTAATATTCTTAAATCTCCCCTACCCCGTAACCCAATGTCTGTAATAAATGACCCAAATTGGAAATTGACCATGAATGACGAATATGATGCTCTTATTAAAAATAAGACGTGGAGGTTGGTGCTCCGTCCTTCTGGTGTTAATATTATTCGGTCTATGTGAATTTTTACTCATAAAGATAATTCTGATGGTTCTTTTGCGAAGCATAAGACTCGTCTTGTAGGTGATGGTAAGACTCAGCAGGTTGGCGTGGATTGTGGTGAGACCGTTTACGTGCATCATCCCTTGGAATTTTGAGACCCCAAATATCTTCATCATGTCTGTTTATTGAAGAATTCCTTGTATGGACTTAAGCAGGCCTCACGGGCTTGGTATAAGAGATTTACAGACTATGTTTCATCTATTGGATTTTCTCACAACAGGTCTGATAATTCATTGTTCATATATCGTCGTGGTACTTCTCTGGCTTATATTCTATTATAGGTGGATGATATTATCTTGAATACCTCTTCTGATGCTTTGCGCAAGTCTATCATGACAATGCTCAGTACTGAGTTTGCTATGAAAGACTTGGGGCCCATGAGTTACTTCTTGGGGATTGTTGTCACTCGTCATGAAGGTGTGTTATTCTTATCACAATGGAAGTATGTCACTGAGATCATTGAGTGAGTTGGTATGTCCTCTTGTAAGTCTGCTTCCACTCCAGTTGATACTAAACCCAAGCTGTGTGCTGCGGCTGGCTCACCTTACGAGGATCCCACCCACTATCGCAGTCTTGCTGGAGCACTTCAGTATCTTACTTTCACGAGACTGGATATTACGTATGCAGTACGGGAGGTATGTTTGTTTATGCATGATCTTAGGGTTGAGCACATGAATGCGCTCAAACGCATTATACAATACCTCCAGGGTACACTTGGCTATGACTTGCATATATATCCATCGTCGACCTCTACACTTGTCTCGATACAGATGCTGATTGGGGTAGTTGTCCAGACACCAGACGCTCCACGTCTGGGTATTGTATGTTTTTAGGTAATAACTTGGTCTCATGGTTTACAAAGCTACAGTCTACATTTTCACGCTCTAGTGCAGAAGCCGAGTATCGAGGGGTAGCCAATGTGGTATCTGAATCATGTTGGTTACGCAATATTCTATTAGAACTTCACTGTTTCATTCAGAAAGCTACATTAGTTTATTGTGATAATATTAGTGCAGTCTATCTTTCTGGTAATCTGGTTCAGCGCACTAAACACATCGAGATGGATATCCACTTTGTTCGCGAAAAGGTAGCTCGTTGACAAGTACGTGTATGTCATGTCCCTTCCAGGTATCAAATTGCAAACATCTTTACTAAGGGTCTTCCCTCAGTTCTATTTGACGTTTTAGGGACAGTCTCAGCGTACAACGACCGCCCGCTATGACTGTGGGGGTGTGATAAATTACATCGATATACACGTGATGTACACGGTATATACACGGCCATGAGTATACCGTGTATATCACGGATAACACGAGCCATATAAGAAAACACCGAGACCGTGTATATCACGGTAATATGGGTAGTATATTGTTGTATTTACTTAGCACTGTACACTTACAATAATTGTAGAATTCTTGTACAAATAGAATAGGGTTTTGAGAGTAGAATAGAAATAGAATTTTCTATATTATGAAAATTGTAAATTGTATATATAATCATTCATTAATAAAAATAATCAAATGATTGTTTCTTTCACAAAATGACGAGTATTAGCTCCAGTTTAGATAATGTTTGGTGTCATAAAAAGATTACCGTGAGTTAGGGGTGTGTAAAAGGAATTTGACAATAAGATCATGGAGTAAACTATATATTACGCCTACTATGTGTAAAAGATTATGGTGAATACATTAAATATTACATCTAATTCAAAAGTAAATGAAAACGTACAAAAATTAATCTAAATGTTTAAACGTAATAGTATATGTTCGTATAATAGAATTCTTAGAGTATTGACTAAAAACTATTACTATAAATTATAGAGGTAATAAAAAATATTTATAAATATTTTAAAAAGAAATGTTATGGGAAGTAGAGGACAGATAATCCAAGCTTATACCATACAGGCACACCTAACGCCTCCACCTATCAATGTGTTAGCCCCATAAAACTTTTGATCCTGTGATCATATTGAAACATGGACAAAGGCCCAAATATACTTTCAACTAAAAAAAGTTATGCATATATACTCTCATTGTTACACAAATGGCGCAATTATATTAGAACTTGTTGGGAAAATTATTTTATAATCTAATTTGGGTTCAATTGTGTAATTACACATTACACCAGGATAAGGTGAGTTGCAAAGGTGCAATTTAATTTAGTACATTTATATATCTAGCTTTTTCCTTGTTTTGGTGGTTTGGAAAGGAGGACTAATATCACAAATATTGGTAGACAGATCACCTAAAGATTGAAAAGGCCACTTGTAATTTCCACAAATCAGAGACCAGCCTAAAATTAGGTTTTTGCTGTTTCCCAACGTTGAAAACCAGATCCAAACCAACCAAACACTCATAAATTTGAGAACCTTTGTGTTATTTTTTGTGTGTAAACCACCTGTCTAATTTAAGTTTCGAAAACTATTTTTGTTTGATTTTTGAAAACTATATCTGTCCTTTTTTTTTTTTTCTAACCACGTTTTTGGAAAATTATATGAAAAAAATTTCACCAACCAAACAATAATATTAAAGAGACACATGCTCTTCAACTTGTTTCTGAAAAGTCTTTGTCAAGTTCGCCACTTGTTCTACCAAGTTTGGACTGAAATTTAAGAAGGCCAAATAGATGCTGCTTCAATTTCGTGCCAGAAAATGCTCATGTAAGGGAGTAAATTTTATAGCTCCTCCGTTTTAAAATATTTGTCTTTTTTTCCTTTTTGGTCCATTTTAAAATGTTTGCCTTTTTTTCCGGAAAATTCTTTAATTCCAACTTTCTACATGACATATTTAAGATCACCGGATTAAATAGTATTTTGATATAATCTTTATATCATTAATTTAAGACCCAAGATTGAAATATTTTCTTTATTTTCTTAAATTTTATGTTAAATCAAAACCAGACAAAAAATTTGAAACGGAAGGAGTATATGTTTTGTGGTGATATTTGATTGGAGTAAATAATACTATATTTTTCATTCTATATGGTGGTTTTTGATTGGGTGTGAAGTGTTAAGAATGAATGACATTTGGCACATACTAGAGTGACCTTTGGTAGGGACACATACTAGACCTAAAGTGACATAGAGTGACCTTTGATAGGAAACTGTTGAAAATTTGCCTTTGGCGGGGAGATGCGTCCACTCATCTTTGATGAATTAAACACTAGTGTTCCGCATGTTGGAGGCTTTGTATCTTCGCACATGCATGATCTACGAAGTGAGTAGATGATCGTAGGGCCAAGAATCGTCAAATTTCGTTGAGAAATGAAAGAGATATTGGTCCACGAAGTAAGGTGTTTGAGGCATGGAAATGTGGTGTGGGACAAATCTACCACATCGGTGAGAATATGAAGAATTGCTCTCTATATAAGTCTCTAATGTGGTAAAGGGTTTGGGACCCCAAGGGGTATCTCATGTGTTTAAAGGGGGGAGGACATAGATGTGCTTACGTTCAAGGCTAAGCCTACACGCGCGTCGCCGCCGCCCGCCTGTCTCGTCCGATCGTGGGTTGTGGGGACTTTCTGATATTATCTTTTTGGACCAGAGAACTTTACCAGATGTACAGTTTGGTCCCCAGAGTTTCTGGAAAGTTGGTTTTGGGGTGACGGAAGGCAGAAAACTTTCTGCCTACCGTTGGACTATTTCAGGAGCATTAACCAGCCATTATTTGGCTTATTAACTCCTCCATTAACAGCCATGTTTTGGGCAGTTGCACAGCCCCTCCTCCATGTTATATATTGAGCCTTCTTTGGCTCAATTCAGACACTGGAAAACAGCTCAAAAGCAGCATAAAATAGTGAGCAAAACACTTGAAAAACAGCACAAAAGACACTGAAAAAACATAACAGAAAAACAGCAATTCTGGATTGCAAAACAGAAGGGAAAAACTCGAAAAATAGACAGATATTCAGCACAAAAGAGCACGAAAACAGTGGCTAAAAACTGCTCGAAACAGTGACTGAATTTCAGTGAAAAACAGTGACCAAACCCTCACATATACACAAGATATACATAACATAGACACACTATATACACAGAGACAAAAGAGAAGTGTAAAGAGAAACTCTTCCTTCCTATTTCATATCTTCAGCAAGTCAATTCATATTTGTTTTATTCACCAGGCTCAACCTATTGGCTTTGTAGCGTTGAGATTAAAGTATTGTTTTATCTTGGGAGACTATTGCCTGCTAACGTAAAAACATATATACGGGGCAATCTTGTCTTAAGGACAGAGGGCAATTCCTCGACTCAACACACAACGTTGTAACCATCCAGATTTAGTTGTTTCTTGATTTTAGGATATCAAGATTCAAGACACAACAAGCTTGCGACAGTTCTCAACATTGGCTTTGCAAGGTTATCAAGATTCAAGACACAACAAGCTTGAGGCAGTTTTGAAGATTGGCCATTTATTTATCCTTTCGAACACTTGAAATAGTTATTTACTTTCCGTACTATTTTATAAAGTACAATAGAGTACCAATAATTTAAGACAAGATCGTATTGTATTACTATTAGTGTTCGAAAAATGTCAGTCAAAAGTTGTGTGACCAAATCTGGATATGGCAATGGTTTTCTGATAGAAGAGAGTGATGATGATGAACGTTTTCTGTAGCCAAATGAATGATATATTTGTAATCCGTGCATCTAAGCCATCATAGATTAAGACACGTTAAATAGCAAGTCATTCAAAAGCTAACGATATTGAGATTGTTGCCTTCTGTCGACATAAACCCTCAAAATAAACGTGAGGTAGACGAAGAGGCAAAATCACCTTTCCAAATTCCGTCAAAGGAATAGCGAAAGAAGCACCGCTCCTCTAGAACTTAGTCACACCTTTTTGGGTGATTTGAAGTTTATACAAAATAGAGGGGGGAGACAAGTACGTTGTGATCTTCATTGATGATGGTACAACGTATGGAATCCTTTGTTTGTTGAAAAGCAAAGATGAAGTTGTTGAAGCGGATAAGCGCTACAAAGCAGAAGTTGAAAATCAACTAAGCCTATGGATTACGAAATTCGTAGTGATAAAGGGGGAGAATGTGAAGCATCGTTCATTAAACGACTGTTCATTTCTCACCTCAGCCCAACGGTGTTAGCCAAGCGCAAAGTCATACGCCCAAATTATGTGGGGTGGTTTGGTAAAAGTTGGAATAATGAAACAGGTCAAGTTGTATCTAAGACTGTAGATTGCATATCCACTGGATCTGCAAATAACAATAGTGTTGATCGCCTCTTGGCGTCAAAGAATGCTGAATTCTTTGAAGAACACTTTCCTTGAAATAGGAAAAAGGAGTAATTGCTCAAGGTTAACAAGAACCCGCGAGGGCCTAACTGTCCGGAACTAGACGTTCCGTATCTACAGGACTCGGAAGTTGATGTCTATCCGGAACATAATATTCCAGATCTACAGAACTCAGGGATTCTAGATGTTGAACCGAGACAGAGAAAAGAAGGGGACAAAGACTTGTTCCAGTCCTTCTAGCTTGTATGGTTGAGAATGAACCATGGACAATTAACAAATAATTGTCATCTCCAAAAGCGCTGCTTTGGAAAGAAGCTACAAAGAGAGAAATAGATTCCCTCATATAGAACCATACTTGCGTAATGGTTGATCTTCCTCCGGAAAAAGAACCTTTGGGTTGTGAAAAAGGATACTCAAAAGTGAGTACAAAGTAGATGGATCTACTGACGAGTTCAAAGCCTCGGCTACTTGTACATGTGCTCCCCTGGGAGTAGCTTAACATCATGGGCCATTGCAGTCTTGCGTGGCATGGATGTTGAAACAGCCTTCCCAACCGGAGAGTTGGAAGAAGAGAATCAGAGTTGGTTTGCTGGACTGTTGGGCTTCTTCCTGAACTTTCATTTTGGTCCCTGAAATGTTTACATTTTGGTCCTGAAAGTTTCAGATAAAACAGAAACAATGAATCTGACCACAGAAACATTGACTCTGAAGTTAGAAAGCCAACAGTTGGAGAATCAACAGTCTGAAAGTAAAAGTCATATTGAAACAAAGTCTCGATATGAAAGATATGGGTATCATAGATGATATCTTAGGAATTGGATTTCTAAGACATCTAACGGACTGGTCGATAGTTGACAGTCTCGTTGAAGCCACCAATGGATATGAATCATGGTGCACCCATAGACAAGGAGCGATATGCACAGGTCATATGTAGTTCAATGTATTGTACACACTACAACCGACCTGGTATCGTCCTACAAACAGATCAGTTGAACTAAGGTTCACCGATGATCTTAATACATGATCAATAGAAGGCGTTAAGTCGGATATGACGATATCTGAATTATTCGCTTATCTACGGATTATAGTATTCTAGATGTCCAGCGGTTCTGGGAGAACACAGTGATGCAAACTGGACATCAGATCCGAAGAACACCAAAGCCACAAGTAAATGTGTATGGTGGGTCTTGGGAAATCCTCTAAGCAAACTTGCATCGACTGATTCATGATGGTATCGGAGTTTATCGCTTTATACAAAGCATGAAAGAAGTTGAGTAACTTCACGACTCATTAGAGGACGTCCCTTATTGGGAGAAACCCGTGCCTTCAGCAGTTATACACTGTGGGTAGTCGGTCGGCTTTAGGAAGGACACGGATGACGGCGTCTGGACATATCTATCAGGATCTGTCGGAGACATAAGACCGTATGGAAGTTGATCATTACGGGTGTCACTTCCTTATTTACTAACTAAGGGACTACCCAGAGATCAAGTGTTCTGCCTGTCTAGGGGAATGTGCTTAAAACCCAAACAATACGAACCTTTGCGGTGGAAACCCAACCATACTGATTGGAGATCCCAAGAATTTGGTTCAATGGGAAAACTAAGCGGCAAAAGGTTCAGTTGAGCGCTTCGGTGGAAGCAAGAAGCACTTCGGATGATGATTTCTGTACGGAAACATGAATCCAAAGCTGTTCCCGCGATAGACATTAAAGTGCTACCTGCATGGTGGGTAAAGGTTAAGCTTCCAAACCTTTAACGATCCTCAAATGGTTGAGGTTAAGGTTGGGGAAACTTTTAATGATTCCTAACACTTGTGGAGTGTGGTATAACATGATACCTTGTAGGAGATCACCTATTTAAGTGCGAGGATGGCCACCTCAAATGAACTCACTTAAGAATCTAAGTGTGTCTACGGCCACAACGGACAAAAACGTAAGAATGAAATCGAATAAGAAGAGTTATTGTGTTGTTATCATTGTCTTGGCTTACACTAAACACTGACGGTTCAAGACATCACGTTCACCGTGCAGTAAGTAAGTCCGATGGTATTCAACTAGGGAAGGTTCAAAGCGAAAGCTACCTCTCCTGATGCAATATCTTTTCGCTGAAAGATTGCTGAAATGTAGGCACCTTGTGTGTGCGCCAAAATCTCTCTTTCATAGAGGGGATTGTTGGAAATTTGCCTTTGGCGGGGAGATTCGTCCACCCATCTTTGATGAATTAAACACTAGTGTTCCGCATGTTGGAGGCTTTGTCTCTTCGCACATGCATGATCTACGAAGTGAGTAGATTATCGTAGGGCCAAGAATCGTCAAATTTCATTGAGAAATGAAAGAGATATTGGTCCACGAATTAAGGTGTTTGAGGCATGGAAATGTGGTGTGGGACAAATCTACCACATCGGTGGGAATAGGAAGAATTGCTCTCTATATAATCTCTAATGTGGTAAAGGATTTGGGACCCCAAGGGGTATCCCATGTGTTTAAAGGAGGGAGGACCTAGATGTGCTTACGTTCAAGGCTAAGCCTACACGCGCGCCGCCGCCGCCCGCCCGCCGGTCCCGTCCGGTCGTGGGCTGTGGGCTGTGGGGACTTTCTGATAATATCTTTTTGGACCAGAGAGCTTTGCCAGATGTACAGTTTGGTCCCTGAAGTTTAATATTTTACAGTTTGGTCCCCAGAGTTTCTGAAAAGTTGGTTTTGGGGTGACGGAACCGTTGGACTGTTTCAGGAGCATTAACCAGCCATTATTTGGTTGATTAACTCCTCCATTATCACCCTCCTTCATGTCCATAATTCAGCCCCTCTTAATGGCCATTACTTGTTTGTTTAATGCCCTCCTAATGGCCATTAACAGCCATGTTTTGGGCAGTTGCACAGCCCCTCCTCCATGCTATATATTGAGCCTCCTTTGGCTCAATTCAGACACTGGAAAAACAACTCAAAAGCAGCACAAAACAGTGAGCAAAACACTTGAAAAATAGCACAAAAGACACTGAAAAAACATAACAGAAAAACAGCAATTCTGGACTGCAAAACAGAAGGGAAAAACTCGAAAAACAGACAGAAATTCAGCACAAAAGAGCACGAAAACAGTGACTGAATTTCAGTAAAAAACAGTGACCAAACCCTCACATATACACAAGATATACACAACAGAGACACAATATATACACAGAGACAAAAGGGAAGAGTAAAGAGAAATTCTTCCTTCCTATTCCATATCTTCAGCAAGTCAATTCATATTTGTTTTATTCGCCAGGCTCAACCTATTGGCTTTGTAGCGTTGAGATTAAAGTGTTGTTTTATCTTGGAAGACTATTGCTCGCTAACGTAAAAACATATATACGGGGCAATCTTGTCTTAAGGACAGAGGGCAATTCCTCGACTCAACACACAATGTTGTAACCATCCAGATTTAGTTGTTTATTGATTTTAGGATATCAAGATTCAAGACACAACAAGATTGCGACAGTTCTCAACATTGGCTTTGCAAGGTTATCAAGATTCAAGACACAACAAGCTTGAGGCAGTTTTGAAGATTGACCATTTATTTATCCTTTCGAACACTTGTAATAATTATTTACTTTCCGTACTGCTTTATAAAGTACAATAGAGTACCAACAGAAACGTCTTGTCCCTCAAGGTAGGGGTGAGCACGGGTACAGGGTACCCAGATACCCGATCGGAGCCGACACTAACGGGTAGGTTTTGGATAGATATATTATAATAACGGGTAGATTCCGGATAGTAAAATTAGGAACCGATCAATGTCGGGTCCGGTTTTGGTTTCGATAAATAGAGATCGGGTACCCGGACTCGGAATCGATAACCGGACCCTATGAACCCACCTCCATTTAAATTATTTAGTTTTGGGCTTTGGGGCGTTTAATTTTTTGGCCCAGTCCGGTTGATAGGGTCCGACCAACCCCTAAGCCCACTTATCTTTCTAAACTAAAACACAAATACACAATCGAGTACCGAAGGGAAATTTCATTGTGGATTCTACTTGGCACCTTCTGAAGAAGAAAAAATCAAGTTTTAGATAAATATCATGACTTGACATAAAAATATGCCTTTCAGTATGAATTTCATTCTATAAAGGACGGTGAGAGACATAATTCCTACTGATGCTAGAAATGATAAAATGGAAATTGATATACCTTCGAAGTGTCGTTGTTGAAGAATTTCGGATAAAGAGAATTGAACATCTACTTTGCGCAGAAAATTATTCCTAAGAAATATGGAAGATCATGTGTGGCCCTATTGGCATCCCTTGTACCAACATACCATTGAAGCAACTATGATGAACTGGTGGTAATGGAAAATTAAAATTCCCAGTGTTGTTGTTCATGGTGAAGTGCATCCCTACAATGATTGTTTGAGAATTGTGAAGGGTAAAGTGTGGAGCCAAATATGGCAAAGAGCGACATAATATTCAGAGGTTAATTAGTTTTATCTCTACCCATTTACAGGGTACCCGGGAACCTACCCAGGTAGGTTTCGGATAATGATTGGTACGGGTAGGTTCCGAATAGTAAATTTAAGAACCGATCTTTTACTGGGTAGGATCCGGATAGTTCAAAAAAGTTAGGATATCCGGACCCACTCACCCCTACCTCAAGGTGGGGCTCCTCTGTGCTGATCTAAATTTAGTTGGCCCAAACTAAATATCGTACTTGGATGGAAAATCAAAAAAATAATACTAAAGTGACATAAAATTGAAATTGAATGAGTGGTACTCATAAAGAAAACCAGAATAGACGGTATCTCAACACGTATGTATTATACAAAAATAAATACAGCCACATCCATATGCAAGAGAATCTAGCAACCAAAAAACCAAAAATCTGATGCTAACCATCATAAATAAATAATAGTCTCAACTAAAACATACATAACATGCCTCATATCTATAAAAAAAAAATCAAAAACTATAAAATTTATTAGAGAATGAACATATTTATCTACGCATATGCATTAACACCATTAGTCCCATTCGCCTGAGGATATTTATCAGAGACTGATGATGTTTTTTTCCTTTTAATGACAATGAACCAAGTAATGGCTTCCAACAGAACTGCAATGGCCCCCAAGCATATGATCACTCCAATGTAAGCTCTCTTCCAGTTCTTCTGTCCATTCAATGCATCAAATCCCTCAAAAACATTGATGATGCTAAGAATGATAACAGTGTATCCAGTAACATGGTGGTAGATGTTCCAGTATAGTCTGTACTTGTGGTCTGGCTTTGGCCTCAAAAGCAATGCAAAAACCTATTATCATATAAAACCACAATTAGAATCTTGGAATTTGTATTATTAAAAAACAGGAACCAGTGACGGACAAATTATATAGCTAAACTATGATAAATATCGTTAATCTTAATTAGCGACGGATTATCACAAAATTTTGAAAGCTATGAGCAATTGGCGACATATTAGCAATGAATGATGTTCGTAGCTAATTTTAGTTTTTTTCTTGTATTATGACAGGAATTAGTATGTTAATCAAGTGCTAGAAATATCTTATTGAACAGCTAGTCAACATAAGTATGTTTTGAAACCTGTGTAGTACCTTTTTAGTTTCTGAATACCAGAATTTTAGTTTCAAAAAACAAGTGATCTATGTTTGATTTAGTTCTAAAATAATCAAGTCGATCTTGTAGCCTGTTTGGTCATACTTCGAAAATCTGCTTATTTTGAAAAGTTTTTTGTTCGAAGTGTTTTCCGGAAAAGTATTTTTGGAGAGTCGCAGTTTGTGTTAGGCTAATCAATTTTGAAAACACTTTTGTCAATATTAGAGCATAAATATTTTCTTGACCAAATTTCCATAAGTGCTTTGAAAATAACTACCTGAAAAATAATTTCTGATGCTACTCAAAAATACTTATTTTTCCCCTAAATGCTGGGTCAAACACCTCAAATTCTCTAGAATAAGTACTTTCGGCTTTCTAGAAACTGGGGCCAAACGGGATATTGATAAACAAGAATTGACAAATAATTTGAGACAAATTAAAGTATAGTGCAACAATTCTGATACCTGTAGAGTTCCAAGGCAGAACAGAGTGATACCAATGTTCCTGTGAGTGGTGTATGTAATTCCAGCAGAATCACTGCCAAGTTTGAGACCAGTGCCCCATCCAGCAACACCAACAGCATAAGCAGCAGTTTGGCAAGCAGCATGTAGATAAAACCAAGCTGGATTTGCTGACTTGAATGTTTTCAAGTACCTTGCAAATATAGCACCCATTGGCATCATAACTCCCCAACTAATTGCATTTAGCACTCCATGAACCTGCCAATGTTTTCAAGATTTTCATCAGAGGAGCCACATTTTCTCCTATATGGTTATTTGAGGCATAGAAGTGATAGCTTCAAGTGAAAATTGTGACATGTTCATGCAGAGGTGGGTGCAGAACTGTGACAACGATTCATCTGCACCCTATATTTTTTACGTGGAATATAAACTCATATGTAAAAAATCAATAAAATTGCAACAAATAGTAAGTCTGAACATATAATTTAAAGATACATTGAATTCACTTTTTAAAATTTTAAAAATTGAACTCATAAAATTTAAATTATGAATCCTCAATGACTAAAAATTTAAAGTTAAATTCATAAAACTTAAATACTAGATCAACCTCTATATTCGTGCTTCACCCATAATTTTACTATCCTACTTCAATTGTCAGGGGAATGGAACTTTGTCGCAGTAGGTGCAGGCTCAACTACGGTTTCTGACTCAATTATATGCATAGGCTAAAGTTTTTTGAAATTTCCACCATCTTTATATACTCTGTAGTCAACAACAATTCTGCCTCAATTCCAAATAGGTTGGAGTGGTATAAATCCTCACCATCTATTCATATACTTAAATTAATGTTAGATAAATATTTTGTCATTTCCTCCCTTTTCTAGTTTTAGGTCTTCCCCCACGGGGCTTATTTGTGAAGTTAAAGTGGATTAGATAAATTTAATATTTTAAAATTATTTAAATATTAAAAAATTATTCGAAAAGTAGTATAAGTTACAATACTTCTCATGCCTAAAAAATAAAAAATATATTTTAAAATATTAATTAAAATTTATATACTAGTTTGAATCTGACACATAAATTGAGACGGAGGAAGTGAGTAAAGATTTGAACTTACGTTTCTTCGACGTTGTCTAGAACTGGCTGATACTCCACCAGTACCCCCTGAGGTCTGTCCACTAAAAAAATCCACAGTTCCAGTACTCCTAATATTATCACCAGTCTGTCCATGTATTTGTAAAGCTCCCCCAGAAACTTGACCATTTTGCCAAACCTGATTAAAATTAGTCCTCCCACTAGGTAGCTCCAACGTTGCAAATATAATCATCTCACCATTTACAAACTCTGCTGAAATTCTAGGCACACCAAAACTCAATGAACCCTCTCTAAGCTGAGTTTGATAACCAGTAATTGGTGAAGTGTATGCATGAATTTGTCCACTAGAATTTCTAAAAGCAACCAAACATTGAGCACCTACCATACCTTGACCACCAAGATTTAAAGCCCAAGCTACCCAATCAGAGTTTGCCACGTTACCATGTCTATAAGCAATATCTACTGTGTGGTTTGCAGTGTGGTAGGTCCAGTGAAGGAAAGAGTTTAGTACAGGGAGTGAGTTACAAGTTGCAAAAACATTGTTGCTAGTGAATTGATGACTTGGACAATTTTGAGCATAAGAAGAAGTAGCTAAAGTTAACAAGATTGATGAAAAAAACAAACTTGTTAAGAGCTTATTATCCATTCTTTTTGGGTGAAAAAAATTCAAGATTGGCTATTTCCCTTTTTTGCTTTTCTTGTTCTACAGAAACCAAGAAGATGGAAAACCAAAGTTCAAGGATTTGGGTATGTTCCAAATAGTCCAAAAAAATGGTTTTTAATGGAATTTTGTTTCTGGGATTTTAGGTGATTTAATCAAGAAACTGATCAAGAAAATGGGAAGCTTGAATAGAACTTTATAGAGTGGGAAAGATAGGTGGGGGACAGTTAGGGGGGTTAGTTGACTGCATCCTTTTTGAGAAATTTTGACACATACAGCTCTCGGTATCAATTTAAGAGTATTAGTTTAATTACACATAAAATTTAAGATATAAAATAAAAAATTTGTAATTTTAAATTAAAAATATATGTAAATCTTTAAATTTTGTAATCAAACTTATCAATATAAAAAAAGGCCACTTAAATTGTGAGACGTCAGACGAGAGACTATATGTTTGAACACAAAGTTTAAATGGAAGGAAAGAGAGAGTTTCAGAGGGAAGCAGCCAGGAAGGTCTTTGAAATACTTCTACTTTTTGTGGGGCATATTAATTCAAAGATTTACTACTACTACTAGTCTTTGGTGCTCTAACAACTCCCTTGCTTTCACACGTAGAAAGTCATGAATTATTGTTTTCAAATTGGACCATAACAGAATTAAATATTAGATGAAAATATTTTACTCATAAATTAAAAAAAAATCTTTTAAATTCTCTCTATAATGCTCTACTTTTGAAAAAAGCTAACAACACATCTATTTATAATAGTATGAAATTTATTTTTATATAAATTTGACTATAAATCATAACTAGATATGAATTAAAATAGAGATAAGAATATAACTTCTTTTTAGTTTCCTACCTGAACTATTAGGTGTGATAATTTTCTACCTAAAGCATCGTCAACCAGTTAGCAAAACACACTTCAACTATCAGTTGTTCACTTTTCGTATCTCAACTATCAAATAGAAAAAGTGAACAATTTACAGGTGTTACAACTTTAAAATACTAAATTCTAACCAATTTTAATTTCTTACCACTTTAAATTATTTTTTCTAACAAATATTAACAGTTTGGTCATACAATAGGCGTTTTTGGGTTGTATGAGTTTGTGCAAAAAGAATAGTTCATTCAGCTGAGGAGAGTGGATTTGTGCCAAATGTGTAAACAGATACTGTGCATTCACGAAGACCAAAATATTCACTCACAATATTTTAAAGGAATTTATCTTGAAGATTGTTAACAATAGAGCATAATGAATGTAGTTGGCTAGTTGCATATAGTTAAACAATATCCTACTTTGTTTGTTGTGCGTGTTTAAATTCGAAATAAACCTTGCTTTTCTCTTTCTTCTTTTATTCTTCTGAATATACAAATCACCTCCACAATGTGTATAAATGTTATCTATATTTCTTAATCTATTCATACATGCTATGGCCCGTATAATACACTAGTTACAAGTCGCCCCGTGCTGAGCACGGGCCCAACGATTAATTTATTGTTTTCTTAATTTTATTTTATGTGATTTTAAAATTCTCCAATTAATTCTTAATAATATATTTTTTTAGCCACCAATGTTTATGAAAATTGCATATCTTAATCATAAAGTCAATGTCTACTTAAATTATGTAACATAGATTTAAATGAAGCAAGTCTTTTTTTGTGTGTGTTATTACTTTTTCTTTTTTTAAGGTCATCCTACTTATAAAGAAGTAATTCAATAATTTTCATTAATAAACTTCTTATTTTTCTTATAAAAGTATTTATAATCCAAATAAAAGAAATTTTTCTTTTACTTTCAAACAAGAACATTTCTTAAAATCTCATTCTTTTTTATGTTAATACATTTTATTTAGGATATAAACTTTGATAAGTTCTTAAAATTCAATTAAGCTTTAATATGTGTGATAATCAGTAACTTATATTGAACTTAATCATGTACTGGCTAGTTTATTTTGTTTATAAAAGAATAAAATCGATATCAACTCAATTAAAAAAAAATCAATCATTTTAGCTGAAATAATTTAACCCTTTTATTTAATTTTTAGATATATTTTCTCATCCATTAAATTGCAACCTTTCATCATTAATATCCCCTAAATTAGAATTTCACTCTACTTCCTTTTCAATTTCAACTTTTCATTTTGCTTTATGGAACTTCATTATAAATCTTATAGCTATGATGGTATTAATATTATTCTCATTTTCTCATAAATTCTTTATATCATACATTGTATGTCAGCTTTATAAATCTTCAGCAGACTTCATATTATTTTATTTCAACGGAAATGACGAAATTGCAGCGGGAGTCCAAAATAATGTGTAGAAAATTAAAGGGTACTTCGGTCAATTCAGTGGACGACCTGAAGCTTGCTCTACATTGTGGCTTATATATATAGAGAGAGAAAAGAGACGTCCCCCGAGACATAGGTGGATGACAAATGAGGAAAACTTAAAATTCAGCTGGAGGCCTGCAGCGTAGGTTCGAATTCTGCTGGAAGCAATTTGCTCTCTTCCGCGATTTACCGGTTGTAGTGCTGAGGGACCGGAACTATTATCTCTCGGAATAGTATAGCATAAGCCGAGAAGTTAAATATAAAAAAAAAAGATAATGTGCATATTTGAATCTAACTAAATACGGAATTAACGCAAGTGGAGTAGACCTCTGATATTTTCTTCGAGCGTTTTCTTTGGAAACACCTTAAACACACGCTAAGGATAATTAAAGAATGTCTTTAGATTCTCTCTTCTCACTCGTTTAATGGACCCCAAAATAATTATTGTCTTTTCCTTCTTTGTTTGTTTTTTTAATTTATGAACAGGGAGATATATTAGTTGTTCTAACAAAAAAAAAATGACTAGACAATAATAAATAATAAAGAGAGAGTCCTATATAATAGGGGTAGCTTCGTTGGAGCTATCCCACAAATGTAATTGACTCTATTATTTTCGCGTGTTTAAATTAATGCATCTTTCAGTTCACCAATATATATATATATATATATATATATATATATATATATAATAAACATACAATTAATAACTGAGCAAATTACTTACAAACTACGGAGTAATAATATTCAATAATGAGATAAAACAAAACCTGCATATGATGCTAGTTGGAATTAAATATCCATAATTCAAAACTTATCATAAGCATAATGCTTGAGTTAAAGTGAAGGTATATATGTCGAATAAATTCACATTAATCAGTTGCGGTAAAAAAATAAAAAAGAAGAACAAAGGAGGGGGGCTAACTCGCGACTATATCTAGGGGTGAGCGTATATTGGTTCGGTTTTGCATAAAAAATATATGAATCGAATAAAATTCGGCTTTTTAAAATAACAACCGATATATCGGTTTATATGCGAAACGTATCGGTTTATATCGGTTTTTCAATTCAAATATAAAGTGCAATAAAAAACATTTAAGTCCAAAAATATAAAGTCTGCATCACATATATTCTTAAAACATGTAAAAAACTCCAAATTAAAGTTTACATCCCCACAAAATAAAAGTCCAACACTGAAATAAAATAAACGGTCCGGGGGATTTTTTTTTAAAATTGAATTTCCAACATTGAAATTGACATTCACACCTAGATTACCACAAAATTTCGACGTTGAAATCTATTGTATATCGTGAGATTTTACTAAAGAAAAGGGAAAATTAGAAACCGATTTGGAGAAAAACACAAATTAATTGGGAAAACGGACGTTTCCTAAAAATTTGGCGGCGCCAAACCGCCTTGAGACAATTTGACCGGCCACGTCTCGAAAAAATACGCAAAATAAAAAAAAATCGGTAAAACGGACATACGAGCGCAGAGTTATGACCATTTAAAGTTGCACCAATTTACAACTACTTTCTCTCCTTACATTTTATGTCAACTCTTCCGTGATATGTTAATTAAGTACATGCCGCATTCGACTTCCAAAAAAGCTTCATAGATTGACTTCAATGGCTATGTTTTAAGAGATAGCAGTAGCCTAAAATAAAAAATAAGATTAATTACATATTTGGCCCTGGTCCCTGGTTTTACTGTTCAGTTCATCCCCAATACTAAAGAACCGAATCATTTAATCCCGATTCGATTTGGTTTTTTAACGAACCTGTTCTTTTTAAATCGAATAAAAACCGAACCGAACCATTCAGTTCAGTTCAATTTTTTCGGTTCAACGGATTTTATGTCCACCCCTAACTATGTCAGACAAGATGCTATAAAAAGATATCTGGATAATGTGGATCTCAATGATTCTTCTCCTTAGTTCTTTTTCATTTCATCATTTTAGATATGGAGATTTAAGATATTCATGCGAAGCATAAGCTACCTCAAATCTAAAGAATAAATACAAATAAAAATTATTTTAATTTACTTGTTTCTGAAAATATTTTATAATCTAAACATCATAGAGAATTTAAAATTTGAAGTTCGTTTAATTCTTTAAATTAGAAGAACGATAAGTGGTACACTGAACACCAATTCACATTTTGACAAAAAAACTTGCAATCTATTAAGAGTCGAACGCATTTTGATTGGGTAGCTCTCCTAAATTTTTGAAAAATTGTCAGTTAACATTCAAAAATATATTATTGTTTCCCATAAACTTTTCACCAATTTGTTCTACCCATTTTATATAATAGGTTGTGCCCACTCTTTTCCTCAATTTGTTGAATCACTTACGTATTGTTGAATAATTGTAATACTTGAATTTTTTAATTGGTAATGTCTATTTATCAATTAATTTGTTAAGAGAAACAGAAAGTGTTGATTTGAGTATGAACAAATGAACGCCAAAAATTAATTGAAGAAACCCTAGAGAGAGGGTTGAGAGAAAAGAGGCGAAGAGAGAGAAAGAGTTTGTGGGTCTTATTCCATAATGACCCGATGTGCCACATAACAAACATCCAACTGTTTACATATTTTTCAATACAATGTTAGAATAGAAAATAGAAAATACAAAATAAACTATAACTATAACTGGGTCCGGATCTTTATTTAACAGCTGGGCCAATGGATTGGGCCTGAGACTGAAGTCGGCTAACACGTCCCTAGGTGGAGGGTGAGAACACACCAAGCTTGGAAAGAATGTTGTGATGAGGCTGGCCTGCCAAAGCTTGCAACCTCGGGTTTGGGAAGGCGTAGTTCTGGTTCTCTCGCAGGAGAGAGATCAAGAGGGCTAGACGAGAGATATGAAGATTCCTGAATAGGGCAACCTTTCGAACTGCTGTTGAATCGATGAGCATTGATATCTGCTAACTGTTGTGAACTAGATACAAAATGAAGAGAAATTAGGCCATCAGATACACAATAAGGCACGTAGTGACAATCAACCTCATTATGCTTCGTACGCTCGTGATAAACTAGATTCTTAGCAATATGCAACACATCTTGGCTGCCACAATAAATGGGTACAATAGCAGATATAGGCAAGGTAAAATCACCAAGTAAACGAGCCAACCATGAGATTTATGCTATGACTTTCCGAAGGGCACGATATTCAGCCCCTGCAGAATATAATGAGATAGTTGGATGTTTCTTACTTTTCCTGTAAACTGGACAGCCATCAAGAGTGATGTAATAACAAGAGACTGATTTGCGAGAAGTTACACACCTAGCCCAGTCAGAATCAGAGTAGGCAATAAGGGAATAACCAGGCTCCTTGGATAGTAAAATGCCTTGAGCAGGGTCATTAATGAGATATCTAAGAACATGCAAAACAACCATCATATGAGGCACCT
The DNA here is from genome assembly GCA_029783415.1 of Anisodus acutangulus. Lineage (NCBI taxonomy): Eukaryota > Viridiplantae > Streptophyta > Magnoliopsida > Solanales > Solanaceae > Anisodus > Anisodus acutangulus. The sequence goes on from CM056492.1 coordinate 37,616,370, forward strand.
GTGGGTGTTGAAGGAACTGACTGAGGTGCTGAACAGAATATGCAATGTCAGGCCTTGTGTGTTGTAAGAAATTGAGCTTACCAATAAGCCTTTTGTATAAGCTGGGACCAGTAGAATGAGCTGACATGTCCAAGGATAGCTTAACAAAAGGGTCCAGGAGAGTCACAACAGGAGAAAATGATTGCAATTGAATCCAGCCAGCATGTCAGTAGTGTATTTATGTTGACTCATTATATACCCTTGTGGGTGAGTAGTGACCTCCAAGCCCAAAAAATAGTGAATAGATCCTAAATATTTGATTTTGAATTGAGCATTCAGAAAAGACTTCAAGGAGACCATTTCAGAAAGATCATCCCCAGTTAGTAGGATGTCATTCACATATACAGCAAGAATAACCAAAGTTCCAAAAGATGACTTAGTGAAAAGAGAATAGTCATTCTTACTGGAGATGTAGCCCTTTAAAAGCTAGGCTTCAAACAGTTTTGAAAACCACTGCCTGGAAGCATGCCTAAGGCTATACAAGGACTTGTTGAGTTTACAAACCAAGGGAGAAGTAGATGAACTTACTTCAAGCCCAAGAGAAACCTTTATATAAACTTCTTCATGGAGATCTCCATGTAAGAATGCATTATTTACATCTAATTGAAAGATTGTCCAGCCTCTTTTTACAGCAAGAGTAAGCAAACATTTAATAGTAGTGAGTTTGACAAATGGGAAAAAGGTTTCAGTAAAGTCAATACCTTTTTTTGGGTGTTACCTCTAATAAACAATCTAGCTTTGATCTTGTAGACCCATTTACAAGGGATGACTTTCTTGTGAGGAGGAAGAGGGACTATATTCCAAGTTTGATTTGCATCAAGAGCTTGAATTATTTTTAGCATTGCCTCTTGCCAAGCAGGATTTGAAACTGCATGTTGGTAGAATTGAGGCTCATGCATATATAAATCAACAGTGTCCGTTGGAAGAACTTAGACTAGGGGGATTAGAAGAGACTGAACTACAGATGAAGTTAGATAGATAAGCAGGTTTGGTGATAGACCTACTAGACTTTCTGGTAGGGATAAGAAGGGATGTAACATGTACTAGTATAAGAACAAAAGCAGTAGGTAGAGTAGCTAGTGAAAATGGATGAGAAAATGCATGAGGAGAAATACTTAATAATGAAGGAGGAGGATGGTCAAAATTATCACCAACACTTGGTGGGGGAAGAAAGAGGAGATGCAGGAGGAACAAAAAGTGAAACAGATATATCAATAAAATCATAGTCAGAAGTTAGAAAGAGACAAGCAGGATTGGAGGAGTTGTAAGGGAAAATATGTTCATGAAAAATGATATCTCTAGAGAAGAATATGCTAAGATTAGATAGAGACAGAAGTTTGTAACCTTTTTTGCCACAGGGGTACCCCAAGAAACACATTTAGTAGCCCTTGACTGAAATTTGTTCCTGCCAAATTTTAGAGTGGTAGCAAAACACGAACAGCCAAAGGACTTAAGATAGCCACAAGAAGGAGAATGTCCATGAATTTTTTCATAGGGAAATTTTTTGTTTAAGATGACAGAAGACATCCTATTTATAAGGTAAGTCGTTGTCAACACACAATCCCCCCAATATTTCATAGGGAGTTTAGATTGGAAAAGGGGAGCCCTAGAAATTTCCAAAAGATGTTTATATTTCCTTTCCATAATCTCATTTTGTTGTGGGGTATGTGAAATGGTAGTTTGGTGAAGAATGCCTTGACTAGCAAAAACATTGGACGCTTCATAACTGATTCCTAGTTCATAAGCATTGTCAGACCTAAAAGTTTGAATGGTTGAATGGAAATGAACTCTGACCATAGTAGTGAAAGCTTTGAGAATGGAAAGAGAAATGCTCTTACAGGGTAGAAGATGAGTCCAAGTAACTATGTTGTAATCATCTACCAAAGTTAAGAATATCTAAAAGCATTATAGGTATTAGTGTTGTAAGGACCCCAAATGTCAATATTTACTAATTGAAAGGGGGAAGAAGTGTGTAATGTGATGTCACAAAAAGGCAATCTCTATTGCCTTTCCATTGGACAAATAAGACATAAAAAGGACTATTTAGAAGATACTTTATAAGACAAATAAGGAATGAACTGCATTTTATGGAAAGGCATATGCCCTAGTCTCTGATGTCAAAGCAGATCAACTTTATTAATGACATAACTTTTATTACAAGTAGGAAGTAGATTACAATTAGTATTATCAACTGCTAAGACATTATTACAACTATCAGCAGTAGGAGTAGGACCTGTTTTATTAAAATCAACAGAAGTACAAGTTTTGCAGTCAACAAGAGTAAAAGTATGAGTTGGGACAGTAGTAGAAAGATAGGACAGTAGTAGACGGATTACTGACAGGAAATAGATTAGCATCTAGATGAAGGTAGTAGAGCCTCCTTGCAGCTTTACCAATTACCAGTGGCCTCTTCAGAGAAGGGCCTTGTAAATGACAAGCAATTTTGGTAAAGAGAGTTGTGCAGTCTAGTTGTGAAATAAGCTGATGTATTGAGATTAGATTAAAGTAAAAAGATGGTATAAGTAAAATATGAGATAAGATCATATCATGTCTAAGAAACAGTGAGCCAGTAGATAAAACTCTTACGTTATAACCAGTAGGCAGAGTGACAAGGAAGGGTTTAGATAAAGGTGAAATGTTGTGTAGAAGGTGTTTGTGAGGTGTCATGTGGTTAGTAGCACATGAATCTAAAATCCAAAAATTTTGTCTTAATTGTGAATATGCACATATATGATAAATCATTGAATCAGGAACTTAAGTAGTAAACAAACCTGCAAAGTGAGCAAATCCAATGTTCTTAGAGAAAGCACATATATGATAAATCATTGAATCATGAACATAAGTAGTAAACAAACCTGCAAAGTGAGCAAATCCAGTGTTCTTAGAAGAAAGCCCTACAGAATTGAATCCAGTATAACCAGGATTGAGCTGATTCTGTTGGAACATAGTCTGCAAGTGTTGAATTTGTTCTTTGCTAAACCCAAGAGAGTAGGTATCAACAGAGGGAATCATCTGAGGAACTGTAGGAGAAACATGAGGGAAATGTGTTTCAGACTGAATACATGATGCATACTTTTTGTTCTTGGTGAACTTGAAGTCAGGTGGAAACCTATGCAGTCTATGACACTTCTACATAATATGTCCAGATCTCTTGTAATACTTGCAGTATAGTGAAGATTGACCTGGAGCTGGAATTGGACCATTTTTGGAGTCAAAATTGACTTTATGAGAATAACCTCTATTATATGTAGTAAAAGATTCTGAAAATGCAGCTAAATCACTTGAGAAATTGGGATTGGAGGGGTTACTTTCTTTTTGACTCGCATCTTGTTGTAGTAGAGAGTAAACTTTGCTTATTTGTGGAAGAGGGCTCATCAGCAGAATGCTACTCTTTAGAGTGGAATAGGAGTCATTGAGACCATTGAGGAATTGAAATAGATGTTGGCCCTCTATGAACTTGGGTAAAGCTCCACAAGAACACACAGGTCAAACATAGGCACAATTGAGTTCATCCTATAGACTCCTAAGTTTGGTGAAATAAGTCGCAATAGCTGATGAACCCCAAGTAATAGAACTGATCTCTCTCTAAATTTGTATGTACTTAGACCCATTTGATTGACCAAATCTCTCATTAATATCATCCCTTACTTCCTTGGCAGTCTTAAGACACATTACACTAACAACAATGTATCTTGAAGCAGAATTAGTTATCCAGTCCTTAACCATATTATTACATCTCTCCCAATAAGGAAAATAGGGAGGGTCTTAAGTGGGTTGAGGAACCCTTCCATCGAGCATGCTCAAATTGTTCTTAACTGAGAGGGAAGTTAGCATACTGCTTCTCCATAGGACAAACCCAATGCCAGAGAATGGGACTGCCACTAATTGGCTTTCAGGGTCATCGAAAGGGTGAATGTAGAAGGATCAAGAGTGAAAGGTATGAAACTTTCAACATTAGGGTTTGGAAAATGACTAGGAGTTGTACTAGCAATAGGTATAGTTGAGTTGATATTGTTGTTCATATTCATGAATACACATCCACAAACTATCAATAAATATAGCATATATGACAATGATTCAGTAGATCTAATGGCTACACGATAGATCTAACAACAATATCACAAATCTAATAGCTACACAACAGTTTTAACAACGATATCACATATCTAACAACAATAAGGTGTACAAGCTCCGATAACAAGATATCAAGGAAGGAAAACCCTATTTTTTCAATATCAAAACCTAATCTCATCAAAATTTGAAAGAATCCAAATATCTTCGAACAATCAGTATGGATAGGAATGAGTTTACCAGACTTCTTCTATGACCTGAAGAAGTAAATGTCTTTCGCAACAACAAAACCCTAACTTTCGTAGCAGCTTCGTAACAGGAAACCACAATTCCAATCGAACCAGCCTTCACGGGTACTATCAGATGAAAGATTGTGAGCATGATAGTCTAAATCCATGCTCTGATACCATGTTGATTTGAGTATGAACAAATGAATGTGGAAAATTAATTGAAGAAACCCTAGAGAGAGGGTTGAGAGAAAAGAGACGAAGAGAGAGAAAGAGTTTGTGTGTTATTCTATAATGACCCGATGGGCCACATAACAATTATTCAATCATTTATATATTTTCAATACAATGCTAGAATAGAAAATATAAAATATAAAATAAATTATAACTGAGCCCGGATCTTTATATAACAAAAAGAAACGAACAAAATGAATTGATCAAGAAGAATAAAAAGATGAATCTACGAAAAAAATCTAAAGTCTTTTTCATGATGATCTAGACTACAGTACAAGGTAACAATGACAAACTTTGAGGTACAACTTGCTTCAGTTATCATTATTACCAAAGTGATATAGTGATTGCAAGCAAAAATCAAATTTCCAATTGAATTATCAAATGTTTAGTATAAGTTCATCTATAATGCCCAAAAACTCGAGGAAATGAGTGAGGCATTGCAATATAATAATTTAAATGTATGCGCTTGATTACGATATGCTCTTAAGCAATAGTTTTGGTATTTCACTCACATTTTAAATTCTACAGTAATACTCATCAAAATAACTGTAAGAACTTTAATTATATTTTGCATAGTTAACTGGAAAAAGAAAAGGTTTAATTAGACACTAGTACCCCCAGGGTTGCTAGAATCAAACTCGTTTACTATAATTCGAGTTATAATTTATTGATTATTGAACAGTCCTTCAAATATATCAAAGTTTCACTATTAGGCTGTGTTGGGATATCTGAGATTCTCCACACAAATTTAGATTAATCGGGGTAGTGAATTTCTGCTACAAATAGTGAAATAAAAAAGATATGAGAGTTTCTCAAAAATAATCAGATGACTACTTTAAGAGTAAAAACACCTTATTAACAGAGGAATTACGTTCAATGAAGAGTCCTCAAGATTCTGAGTCTTCTGCATGAGAAGAATGGAACATGAAAAGGCTAATAAAATATAATGTGTTAATCAAAAGCAACCTTCACGGTGGGGGTTAGACATGACCCTTACCTTGTATATTAAAACCAATATGATTATGCATGCAATCTTACTGAAAATGAAAGTTAAAACAAGAAGCAAGAAGGGGCAATGGATTGTTGACGCATTTTGGTTAACAAGTGTGAAGAAGTCACTTTCAGAAGGAATTTTTCATTTTTGAGTTTGAAATTAAGGGAATGCCTATCACATAAGATGCCTCTCTCATATCTTTCATTTCAAAGTTTTAGAGAGAAACGTCTTGGTGTCAAACATCATACCAAGATCATTAGTAGAAATCTAGATGTCATCAACATACATGATTAAAATAATAAATTTACTCCCACTGACCTTCAGATATATACACCGATCAACAATATTTTTCTTAAATCCAAAAGTGATAATAATTTCATTGAATTTTAAGTACCATTGTCGGAAAGCTTGTTTAATTCCGTATATTGATTTCTTAAGTTTACACACCATGTGTTTCTTTCCTTTAATGGCAAGCCCTTCCGGTTGATCCATGTAAACTTCTTCCTCTAAATTCCCATTTAAAAAGACGATTTTTACATTCATTTGATGTAGCTCTAAGTCATAATGAGCCACTAAAGCCATTATAATTCTGAGTGAATTTTTTCTAGAGGCTGGCGAAAAAGTCTCTTTATATTCAATGCCCTCTTTCTGAGTGAAATCTTTGGTAACAAGTTTGGCTTTGTGACGTTAAATGTTGCCATTTGAGTCGTGTTTGGTCTTAGACCTATTTATATCCGACTCTTTTGCGACCTTTCCATAATTTAACAAGGTTCCAAACTTTATAATGTTCTATAAATTTCAACTCATCTTTCATAGTATTTAATCATTTATCAGAATTATTACTTTTAATGGCTTGTGAAAATGAAAATGGGTCATTATCAATTTCCAAGTCAATTTTTGACTCGTGTAGATATACTAAATTATTATCCATAATAGCAGGTCTTCTTTGTCTTTCAAATCTTCTTAATACTATTTCTTGTGATTGATCTACGGTAGGTTCATTAACAATAACTCCATTTTATGCTACTTCTTGTGATTGATCTACAGTAGGTTCATTAACAATAACTCCATTTTATGCTACTTCTTGTGATTGATCTACGGTAGGTTCATTAAAAATAACTCCATTTTTAGTAATGGGATCACTCATTTGTTGTTCTTGTTGATTGTCAGGTTGTACAACAACATCAGAAACAACAAATTTAGAGGAAGTACATGGTAAAGGAACTTGCACCATGACTTCTCTAATTTCCACATTTCGTGGTTCATTACTCCCACTAACTTCACCATTCTCAATGAACCTAGCATTTTCAGTTTCAACTATTCTCGTACTGTGGTCAGGACAGTAAAATCTATACCCTTTTGATATTTTTAGATAACCAATGAAGAAACCACTGGTTGTTCTTGAATCCAGTTTACTTTCTTGTGGATTATAAATTCTTACTTCTGCCAAGCACCCCAAACATGTAGGTGCCTCAAACTGGGTTTCCTACCAGTCAAAAGTTCAAAAGTGTCACTATCCCTTTTCAGGAATCGTAGTGGCACCTACACAATTCCACCAGTAGGTGAACCACTCCTAAATCTCTAACATGAAATAATATAAGTAAAAGTGGAAGATAACGAAATACTACATAAGCTGACTCATACATTAAATGAGGAATAAGTAATAAGTCTGAAACATTAATCTAGTCTGTAGATACAAGAACACAAACATAATATGAAACAAGTCTGAGAAAGTGGGAACGCGGGCCAAAACTGTAAACATAGTTTGAAAAGATGAATTGTGTCTCTCGAATCAAGGTAAAGACATAGTAAGAGAATGAGTATCCAAGGTATGCCATACTGGAATTCAACCTACTCAGACTCAAACTTGAGATCTCAAACTGGCAGAGGAACATGTATCTGCATCAGAAAAGATGTAACAAGTGTAGCATGAGTACACAACGTACCCCCATAGACATCATAGGACGGAAGATACGTAATAGAGATAAATATCAAGTTGACACCAGATAAACCTATACTAGATAGTTCAATTGTTCATATAAGTCACGTTGTATACGTATCAATTCATCGATTCATCAAGTCACGTTGTTCACCTAAAGTTTCAATCACATTCAAGTACCATCAACCCACTCACATATACAGGGACCTTACTATCATAGTACCCATCAACTAGTACTCTATTATTCAAGTCATACTCAAGTTTAACCCCTTTTACCCAACTTATCACAATAAATAAATGAGTCAACCTTACATCACAACAACCATTTTAGAACGCTTCCAAGAGTGTTACCTCTAAGCTAAACATGATGACATTAACTCCTTTATTAACTTTAGCATTTACACTTAGTTAAGTCTCTATATATTTACGGTCTGACACACATAGATCATTTCACATCTACCTTTCCACTAGTGATATTTATCACATGTTCCTTATTAGATTCGTTACCCAATCACACAATCAATTACCAGACAACACATAAATACATATAATTCCCTGGACCTAGACAATAGTCATGACATAACCGACATTTCCGACCACAGTAGCAGTTGAAATCAAACACTTAGACTTACAATTATTAAACCCAAAAATCCCTACACGAGGAAGCAAGCCACACATGGCAACCAAGCCAATTCAACAACTCCAACCATATATCCAAGTGTTCATAGAGACCAACATAATCATTATTTCTAAGGATTCACAGAGACAAGCTCAATCATAGCGACCGTTCTAGTGTAATATAATCAATTTAATCCAAGTAAATCAGTGTTTCTCCTAAGTTTCAATAACCAACCATATCACATTACCAAATCACAATTAAGCAATGTATAGATGTATGTATGATATGAATGCAATGCATATGCAAGATATATTTCTCAACCAGATATACAATACGTTAAGGTTTTATTATGATCTGTACACTAATGGAGGACCCGCGAAGTTCATATATCGCTCCTAGACAGCCGAAATTACACATATGAATCTGGCTAGAGCCCCAAACTCATTTTTCTGAATAATATCATATTGCATGTGTGCAACTCCGTTCTCCGCATATCAATATCTATTGCGGCGTACAACCCGAGCCATCCTTATCATCATCATCTCAATGTTGTCATAATCTCATAAGTGTTCTTACCTTTCTAGCCTCTTGGGCCCACAACATATACATACCACACTCATATCAATATTACAGAACCATGAGTGTGTGAATGCAAATGACAATATAAGGTAAGAAGTCAGAACGTATGAGATGAAACCAAGTATATGAGATGAATAACACATGCTTTCATAATTCAACAGCAAGTAACCCCAGCACAATTCAGATACTATATAAATAGTCCATCCACAATAATCCAAGTATAATCAGGATATCATATCAAACAGTCCAACCACAATGATCCATGTACAATCAGGATATCATACAAACCAGTCTAACCATAATAATCCAAGTATAATCAGGATATCATATCAAAGCATGTGTAATGAATAAACATGATAATATAAAATATGGATATGAGCCCAAATAATGGCGACAAGCCCACATTACAGCAGTCGAAATCAGCTTAAGGTTGATTCTCCAAATCATCCATCAACATAGTTTAACACCGGTACCCAATCAAACGTTCATCACAATCATTTGAGTGGGACCCTCAAATACGCCTAATACCCCTCAACATTTATAACTACTACGTACTTCTATCGGAGTTTCAAAAAGCTAAATCGTAGCCTACCTCATTACCGAACAATAGCACCAACCAAAGTCTACTCACGCATATACTATTCATTAATATAAAGCTTACACAACAAACGAGGACATAATCCTTAACAAAGCATGACTACTAATACCAACCTCGGGCCCACATCACCAATACTCAAACTTTATTATCCAAAACACATTAATACATACTAGATGGTCATATCCTTAAGTTAATTGAAAAACTATACACATTTAAATCCCCAATTGAAAAATAATCTAAAAGCCCCAATTTAAAACCCTAGATTTTTTCCTTTTTAAAAATAAACTTCTATAATCAAATTATGCTTTAAAACATGATAATCTAACATAACACAATCCTAATTCATGCTATTAACACTATTTGATCCATAAATCCTCATTACAATTAACCATATAACTCTCTTAATATCTCAATATGCATAACTTATCTTCCACAACTCACATAATATGCTAAACCACCATTAAAAGAACTCATAATCATAACTTAAGCCATAAGAGAGAAAGAATCTATTAGCTCAAGGTTGAAAATGCTCCTAAAGCTCTAAAAATACCCTTATGCGGCGCTGGTTTCATGGGTTTTTTATTTGGGGAAAGGAAATCTGACCTAAAAATATTTATAAGACACCTGAATAGTGATCCGTCCCAGTGGAATTGACTTCGCTGAAGCAGACCTGCTGCGGTAAAAAATACCTCTTTGGAGTGAGAGTCACTTGACAGCTCACCCCTCGCCGCGATGGACTTCCCCCGACTCCCATATTCCTCTTCAGCGAGTCAACCCATCACCGAGGCGGACATACCAGAGTGGATGCTAGTTCTGCTATGGAGGACACCAGACATTAGCTAATGGAAAATAGCTCAAAACCTCCGTTGAACACCTGAGACACTCCCGGAACCCCCCTAATACAAACCAAACATGCTCGTCTATGATAAACAGTTCTATGAACTTTCTCATACCCTCAGATTTCACAAATAACTGAGCTAAGACATACTTCTCTAAAGAATCGTCTGAGATAAACCAAAAATCCAAACTTATAAATAAGGCCACAAAATACATCTGATTGCCTCGAGAAGAAAACCAATAACTTGACTAAGTTCTAAATGACCCTCCGAAAATACCAAAAGCGATGGGACCCAGAAATGAACTCATCTAACCAAAATTCAACTTTGAGTCTAACTAACCAATTCTACGTTTTCAGACTTGGGATTTTCATCCAAAACTCATATAAATAGACCTCGGAATCCATGTCACCCCATCCTCGTGCATCATAAACCCCATAGAAAGATCACAAGAAGGATAAAAGAGTAAAATAAGGATCTTTAGCTAAAAATGACCCGACAAGTCGTTATAAAAAGGTATCTTTGGGACTGCTTTACTAGAAGCCCTATTTAACAAATACATGACAGTCTTTAAAGCATACATCCACAATAATAAGGGTAAATATGAATTACTTAATATACTCCTAACCATATCCATTAATGTATAATTATGCCTTTTCGTCACACCATTTTGTTGTGGTGTACCTGACATTGTATATTGAGCACATATGCCACAGTTTTCAAGGAATTTAGCAAATGGACTAGGGTGTTGCCCAATTTCTTCATATCTTCCGTAATACTCACCACCTCTATCATATCTGATTATCTTCATCTTTTTGTCTAGTTATCTTTCAATCTCATTAATAAATACCTCTAAGGAATTTACTACTTGAGATTTTTCATGCAACAAATAGACATAACCATAATGTAAAGAGTCATCAATAAAGGTGAAAAATTATTTTTTTATTGAAAGAAATGACATCAAAAGGACCATATACGTCAGTGTGTATAATTTCGAGAAGATGTGTGCTTCTTGTGGCTTCTTTCTTTGTGAGTTTTGTTTGGTTTCCTTTAACACAATCCACACAAATATTAAGGTCCGTAAAATCCAAAACTGGAAGAATTTCATTCTTTACAAATCTTTCCAGCCTTTCTTTTGGATATGTGACCTAAACGTCGATGCCACAAGTAAGCAGATTGTTCATTCACCAAACAACATTTGGTTCCAACATTATGATGTTGGGTTAAAAGAGTTTCAACAAATAGATTATCAAGATTTAGTTTGTATAAATCATCATAAAGTAAACCAGTACCAGTGAGATGATTATGCTTAAACAAACTAAAACTCCATTGCCAAAATTAAAAGAGTATCCAACTTAGACAAGAAAATTAAATTTCTTGAAACAATGGGTACATAATACGTTTCAAACAAGTCTAAGTGATTTTCAGTATCTAGGATTAAACGGTAAGTCTTGATAGCTTCAACTGGAGCCTTCACTCTATTCCCCACATACACAAATCTTGCATTCTAATTTGTGACATGAGTTGTAAAGAATCCCTGCATCGAAGTAGAAACATGAATAGTGCAAGCAGAGTCATCCACCAAGTATTATTAGGAACTTTAGTTAGATTTGATTCGAGACACGTAAAATCACTAGGCTTACCTTTCTTCTCGAACCATGCCTTACGTTTCTGGCAATCTATTTGAAAGTGTCCAGATTTTCCACAAAAACGACAACACTTCTCATTTTTGTGTTTATTCTTCTGTACTTAGAAAGAAAACTCATTAACATTATGATGCTTCTGTTTAGCCTTATCATGTTTCTTTACTTTCTTTTCAGCTCCTTGATGACTTACAAGATTGATAGAGCAATTTCCTTGATTATTTAGTCTTGTTTCCTCATGAACTATTATACCGTGCAGTTCATGCACGTTCCATTTATCTTTCATGGTATTATAGTTTATTGGAAAAGGTCCATACTTAGACAGTAATGAGCTAATGATAAACTGCACAAGGAAATTCTCATCTACCTCCATTCCCAAGGTATTAAGTCTTGCTGCTATGTTTGTCATTTCAATGACATGCTCATGCATGGTTCTTGAACCATCAAACTTCATGGTGGTCAAGGTACCCATTAATGTCCCAGCAAGAGACTTATCAACAGTTTGGGAGCACTTTTCCACAAGCTTTAAAAATTCTTTAGTGCTTTCAGTTCAGGAAGATTGGACTTAATGTTACCCGCAATACTCATTCACATAAACATTAGGCCGGTTAGACCGATCCTAGTGCTTATAATGGGACCTTTATACAACAGTGCTAGTTTCAGTAATAGTAGTTGACTTCTCAGTATATAGTGCAGTGTCAAAATCTAAAACTTCAAGGTGAAATTTGATATGTTCGCACCAATCAGAGAAGTTGAGTCCATTAAAGATCGCAACAGAAGCTGAGTACGAATGAAGAGCAAGTGCTATAAAATAGAATATGCTTATTCATTAATGCTTTGAGTTACAAACTTAAGCATACTTCAAGTTCATAAAAGGTTTATGTACTCTTAAATGTATATTGATGTCCTCCTTTGGACGACACATCAGTATACAACATAATGATGCTTAAATAAAAACATAATTTGATAATCTTCAATTGCCAATTAGTAATACTTGCTTTCTTTGGATATAAAAATAAAACCAACAGCACATCTAGATTATGGACGTAATGTTCAACGATTATAAGAGAAAGTAATCAGTCTTTAAGCGATCCAGAAATGTCTTATAACCACGAATTTCAATTTACCCATAATTTCATTCATAAGCATCAGGATTATGGATAATTGAATATAAATACATTATTTTAGAATTACCTATTCATAAATATTCCACCACTTTGGTGATTAACAAATCATGCACGATCATTCCAAAGAAATACTCATACATGTTGAATTCGTACCAGCAAAACGATTAATAATGAATAGGATCATTAGTTCGTAAACCACGCTTTGATACCGCATGTTAGGATTTTTACTGTTATAGATTGCGAAACATAAATAATCTAATTAAAATCCGACATGACATTAGGATCATGGAACTTAATGATTTTTACGAGACATAATATAACATTACTTTAATCAAGAAAACATACCTGAATCCATAACGTTATCTTGAACTATCTTTCGCTGAAGTGGTTAAACTTTCAAAGAAACTGATTTCTCTTCTTTGCACTGCGCCTTTATCACACTATTTGATGTGAATAATAGTGAATTGTAGTTGAGACATGACTAGTTTCTTAAGGCTACTTTATGCTCCAGTTACACATAAAGTGTATATATATATATATATATATATATATATATATAACTAAAATACTCTTTTCTTGATATGCAATAACCGTGAATTACAGTTGAGAGAGAACTAGTTTCTTAAGGCTACCTTATGCTCCAGTTACACATAAAGTAGATATATATAACTAAAATACTATTTTCTTGATATGTAATAATGAAGCCTTAGTGAGCTATATATAGAAGAAGGGTAATTGCGGAAGCACAACATAATCGTAACACCTGTCACACATGCAAAGTCTCTTCGTGCATGCGCGACATGTGTTGGCCATGCAAACTTCATTCATGCATGTGTGCCACATGTCCAACATGCACTTTAAGTCTTGCTTAGTCACCTTGCGACGTGACATGTGTCATGCTGACTCACTACATGCGCTGACACATGTCATGCGTATTGACACGTATTACGTTTTCAATCACTTTATTGCGCATAGACACCTCCGATTATAAAATAACCACCTAATTCTCCACTTTTCATCAAAGTGACAAGTTACTTAATTGCCTTAAAAATTACCCCATAAATTATACCAATATTCAATAATTAGCCCTTTTATTTATTAAACTCAACCCGATCACGTAGGACATATTTCTTACATTTTTATCCTATTTCTAGTATTTCAAGGGCATTGTTGAACCAAAAATCAAATAAAAGATTTTATTCTATTTCAAATATTTCAGAATCATTTTTGACCATTTATCGATAATAATAATTATTAAAAAAAGCCCTTTGTATGTTTCGTGTGACATAGGTGGGTGATTCGTTGTCGATGTCTTCACCATTTTTAAGTAGCTATGGTCAATACCCAAACTTTACCGACCATTTCTTTATAATAATTTATTAACGACTACCCACCTCCTACTTTTTCGTCAATCCCATTGGACTATTTGATAACTTTCAGTTAAATATGCAAAAACGAATTTAAACGTTTAAATCAATAGGTGTGAAGTATTATTAATATTTAATATAAATATATGCAGAAATGTAAGATAATACTGCGTATAATAGACCTTTGTGATTCGATCTTTTCTCGGACTCTGCATATAGAGGGAGCTTAGTGCACCGAACTCTCCTTTTAATATAAATACATGTAGCAACTTTTTTTTTAACTATTGTTTGCACTGTCCATACTTGCATGTGATCGTATATATATGTTGTCGGTCTCGATCGTTATCTGTTAGTGACATCAAATAATATATATGTTGGCTATGTAAAGCAGTACGGAAAGTAAATAAATATTACAAGTGTTCGAAAGGATAAACAAATAGGCAATTCAGAACTGCCGCAAGCTTGTTGAATCTTGAAAACTTGAAATCAAGAAACACTAAATCTGGATTGTTACAACTGTGGCTGAGTCAAGAGATGACTCTATGTCTTTAAGACAAGATTGCCCCGTATATATGCTTTTACGTTAACGGAAAATAGTCTCCCAAGATAAAACAACAACTAATCAACACTACAAAGCAAATAGGTTGATTCTGACGAAGAAAACAAAACACGAAACGACTTGCTGAAGAACGAAAAAGGAAGGAAGAGTTTTCTGTTCACTGTTTGTGCTCATGTTTTGGAGTGATCTGTTTATGTTTCTCTTCTGTTTTGTCTCTGTGTAGTTTATGTTTTTCTTCTCCACAATTGAGCCAAAAGACACCAATATATAGCATAAGGGGAGGGATTCCTCAACTGCCAAGTAATGGCATGGGACAGGCGGGCGGCAGCGGCGCACGTGTGGACTTAGCCTTGAACCCAAGCACATCTAGGTCCTCCCTCCTTCAAACACATGGGTTACCCCTTGGGGTCCCAAACCCTTAGCAAATTTTGAGACTTATAAAGAGAACAATTCTTCCTTTTTCCACCGATGTGGTAGATTTGTTCCACACCATATTTCCATGCCTCAAACACCTTACTTCATGGACCAATATCTCTTTCATTTCTCAATGAAATTTGACGATCCTTGGCCCTACGGTCATCTACTCACTTAGTAGATTATGCACGTGTGAAGAGACAAAGCCTCCAACATACGAAACCCTAGTGTTTAAGTCATTAAATACGGGTGGACGCACCTCTCCACCAAAGGCAAATTTCCAACAATATATTGGGAAAGTACCCCTATGAATAATATTTTTTAAAAAATTTCTAAGAACTTAACGACTATAGACGTAAGGAATGATTAAAATTCTACGAATCTCTTGACACTCACATTATATCTTCTTGTCGAATTTATTATTTCCACGACTTTTTCTATTTTTCGGACTGTTATTTTTGTTAAGATTTCCACATCGGATATGGAATGGGAACATGAACTCCTTATATGTACTTGGACAATCCTCACCCTACAAGCTAACTTTTTGGGTTGAGCTAATCCTCACCGATGTGGATGATTTTTGAAACCATAATCTATTGAAGCACTGTCTTTCGTTTCCTCATTTGGTGTCTGGTACTCGCATTAAAATCTGACTAATTCAGATTTGCGCTGAATAAGATCCATTCGGGGGAAGCACTCTTTATCAAAAAAATTCACACTCAAAATTTGAATTCGAGACCTCTAATTAAGGAATGTTCAGCTTCATCTGTGCACCACATCTTTTGGTGGTTATTGAATCACTGTCAATGTCAAAACTCTCACCATCAATTGTGTTAATGATTTTTTTTTTCTTTCTGGAGAGGAGTTGGAGATTGGAAGTGGAAGTATTTTGACGTTACCAAGTGCATATCATTTACCAGTCCCATGTGGTAGATAAATGTATTAGGAAGTCATGTAAATCGGCAAGACCTGGTCATCCAATTACCTACCAGCCAAATACAAATTTCTTCTTTTTGTTGAATTATAAACTTTAGTGCAAATTCAAATTAAATAGCTTGCTTATATCTCAAGAAATTTGTACTTTTTGTATCTTGTCGTAGAAACTACAAACTTCTTAGAATAAACTTTAACGTTTGAGAAATAAAGGTTTAGCTTGTTTATTTAAACATATATACATTACATTAAGATTCATAATTAATCGACTGACCCGCCTCACCTATATTTCACCAAAATTATTTTATGTGACTTAGATATAAGTGAAAGAGAATAATCTCTGGATGATTTCATTAATGTAAATGATTTACATATATGATATATAATAATAATTCTAGGCTATAATTATGAAAATTAAATATTCATCTAACTAATATAAAATATTGCTACAATAATTACAGATATACAAAATCACTAATTATACCAAAAGAATATATTTGCATATATTCTATCACACCCCCGCCATCGTCGTACGCTGAGACAGTCCCTAAAATCTTCAAACATAACTAAGGGAATATGTCAGCAATTTGATAACGTGAGGGGACATGCAAGACACGTACTTTTCCATAAGCTACCTTTTCGCGAACAAAGTAAATATTCATCTCGATATGTTAGTGCGCTGATGCTGGACAGGATTCTCCGAGAGAGATATCGCACTAACATTGTCGCAGTAGACCAAGGTAGCTTTCCGGATAGGAAAATGAAGCTCTAAGAGGAGGTTACGCAACCAACATGACTCAGACACCACATTGATTATCCCTCGATATTTGGCCTCTGCGGTGGAGCGCGACAAAGTAGCATGTCGTTTAGCCGACCAAGAGACCAAATTATCACCAAGAAACATACAATAACTAGATGTCGAATGCCTGGTATCTGGACATCCACCCCAATCAATATCTATATAAGACATGAGAGTAGACACCGATGATGGATATAAGTGTAAATCATAATCAAGAGTGCCCTAAATGTAACGCATAATGCATTTGAGAGCGTGCATGTGTTCTTCCCTTGGACCATGCATGAATAAACACACATGTTGCACTGCATAAGTAATATTGGGCCTCATAAATGTGAGATATTGAAGAGCCCCCGCAAGACTACGATAGTGGGAGGGATCTCCGTATGGTGTGCTAGAAGTAGCACTCAGCTTCGGTTTAGTGTCAACCGGAGTAGGAGATGACTTACAGGATGACATGTCAGCCCGTTCAATAATCTATGTTGCATATTTCCTCTGAGATAGAAATAGACCACTTGCATGACGAGTTACCGATATACCCAAAAAATAACTCAAAGGCCCCATGTCTTTCATAGCAAATTCGGAGCTGAGAAGAGATATGATAGACACATAATCTGCAAATATTTTGTACGAGGCCCGATGAGCCTGTTTTAGCCCATACAAGGACTTCTTCAGCATACACACATGGTTAGGATGATCGGGGTCCCTGAAACCCAAGGGCTGATGCATGTATACAGTTTCCTTGAGTTCGCCGTGTAAGAATGTATTTTTCATGTTCAGGGACGATAGTAATTGGGCCAGCAGGCAGTGGGCCTACTGACAGAATTTGTGGATGTGGGACTGTTGGGCCAACAAGCATTGGGCCTGCCGGCTCCTGCTAGTCCAAATATTGAGTAGTGGGCTGGACCAAATGGTGGACAACATACGGTAAGAGCCCATCATCCAAAAAATCATACGAATTTAACGCGGAATTATGCAACTTAGCAAACAAAAATTGGGTTTCATAGAAAATGACATGGCGAGTAATGATAATTTTATTAGGGGATAAATCAAAATATTTGTAACCACGGTGATTTGATGGGTAACCCCGAAACACACAAGTAGTAAAGCGGGCTTGAAGTTTGTGAATGGTAGTGGAGGGGACTAGATGATAACATAAACACCCTAGGATGAGAATACGAAGGGTCTTTTTGATAAAAATTTTGAGTGGAGATTGGTATACTAATCCTTTACCAGGGAGTATGTTAAGAAGGTAAGTTGTCATTTGTAAAGCATCATGCCAAAATGAAGGTGGTAATGATGCATGGGCTAGTAATGTACGAACAATATTATTAATGGTGCGGATTTTTCTTTTGGCATTCCCATTTTGTGATGACTAATGTGGACATGAAAACCAAAAAGATATACCATTAACCTTACAAAATTCTCTAAATGGACCATAATCAAATTCCCTTCCATTATTACATCGAATGTTCTTAATATCCCATTCAAATTGAGTACAGATGAATGTTTTAAATGATAGGAATGTGGAATAAACCTGAGACTTTTTAGATAACAGAAATATCCACAAAAAATTAGAATAATCATCCAATAATAAAACATAATAACGGTGGCCTGAAGAGCTCAAAACGGAAGATGTCCAAAGATCACTATGAATAATATCAAATAGAAACAAAGTACTAGAATTTGAGGTAACAAACGGTAATTTAACATGTTTCCCAAGCGGACAAGAAGGACAAACATTAGTGCAACGAGCACTATTACACTCAATAAATTTAGTGTTTGTAAGGGAGGAAAAAAAAAGACGCTCCCGGATGACCCAAATGCGCATGCCATAAGGAAGGTGCTAAAGCAGCAAACGTTGACGGCGTGGATTGATTAGTGGTTATGGGATAAACCTCGCTCCGACTATCATATCTCATTAGATGTATCCCCGTCCAGAAATCCTTCACAGAAAATCCAAAAGGATCAAATTCAGAAGAAACCGAATTATCAATTTTAAATTTCCGAATAGACACCAAATTTTAAATTAATTTAGGAGCAGGAAGGACATTTTTCAAGACTAAAGGTGGGTTCAGAGGAGACAAATTTGTGTGACCATAACGACTAATTGGAATTGAATTATCATTACAAACAATAATGCCATGATTTTTGCTCAAATTGAAACAAGACGAGAGATTACCTGGCGCGGATGTCATATGAGAAGTAGCACAGGTGTCCATGTACCAATTTTCATCAGAAGGATTTAACCCAAGTGTATGCATTACCACCTCGATATCCGTGTGTGTCGGAGATAAAGATGGGCCGTAGCAGCGAAAGCCTGTTGTGGCCGAGGCCCATGCCCATTCTGGGCTTCTTCTTCTTGTTGCCCGACCAGAGTGCAGCCCGGTTACGTGATAAGTAAGGGCAAGGCGGCATGGGCCATCGCCATCGACCGGTTGTAGGCCCCATGGCCATCGCCCATCGCCGGCTGGCGAAGGCCCATGGCCCGCCCATCGCCGGGCGCAGCCCCATGACCATCGCCCATCGGGCCGGCGGCAGCCCCATGGCCATCGCCCATCGCCCAGGCTCGCCGCCAGGTGTTGTGGCCCGGCCTCCTACTGACCTCCACGCCCGCCACTACCGCCACCGTTGCCATCACGGCCACCACCCTTGCCACCGTCACGTCCGCCACCGCAGTGTTTCCACGGTTTTGACCATTTTTGCCACCCACATTGTTACGGTTTTGACCATAATTTTCGGAGAATGATTGAGAGTTATCAGTTTCGCGGGACGTGGCCACAATCATGGCGGAATTAGCTCCAGTTGCAGCCTTTTTAGCCAACCCTGCTTCTTCTAAGGTGAGCATGGAACGTGCTTGGTAGAACGGTGGGAGAGGATTGCTTTGGCGAAGAAGAGTTTCAACCCTATTAAACGCCTTAGAGAGGCCTGCAGCCAGCTGAAGAACGAGACGATCATTTGTGTCGGGCGCGCCGACGTTCTTGAGTTGATCCGACAACTCCTTGAGCCTTTGACAATAGGCTGAGGCATTCAGAAAATCCTCGATATTTATGTGAGAGAATTCTTGCTCAAGGCTTACGTCACGAGAATTTTTGTTATCTTGGAATATATCACGCAACCTATTCCAAGCTTCCATTGTCGTGGCGTCGGGTTCGATAATTGTTTGTAAGAGGTCCGTAGAGATGGTGGAATAAATCCATTGGAGTACCGTAGCATCAAGAGTTGCCTACAAGTCTATTTCATCATCGGTGGAAGACACCTTCTCATTGACTTTTTCTAGTTTGACGATGTGATGGAGGACTCTATGAGACCTTGCGTGAATTTTAAAAAGTTCTGCCCACGTCGCATATTGGACGTTCTCCATTTCAAGGATAATAGGGATGTTGTTCTTGATGTTGGAGACTGCAAGGGCAGGATGAAAGGTATTCTTTGTGTTAGACATGATTGAGAAACAAGAGGAGAATTAGGGTTTGGACCGAAAAATTGAAGGGATGGCCGAGAATTAGAGGGCGGCAGAAGATTAGTGGAGAAGGAAAAAATTTGTCCTAGACTTCTGATACCATAAAAGAGAATAATCCCTTACTGATTTTATTAATATAAATGGTTTATATACATGATATACAATAGTACTTCTAGATTATAATTACAGAAATTAAATATTCACCTAACTAATATAAAATATTACTACAATAATTACAAATATACAAAATTGCTAATTATCCCAAAAAAATATATTTACATTTATTCTATCAATAAGATCCGGACAAAGGTACGATAAAATTTATTCTAAAGCAGACCAAAGTCCAAACTGACCAAGGACAATTATTAATTTATTTTATTATGACTAAGAGACTGCGGAAATATTGTTAGGTCATTAGATGCGTAAAATAATAGTGACGAGTCACTCTAGTAGTTAACAGCTGGTCATTTAGTGGTTGTTTTCTGTGAATTTAAGTTCTCTAGATTTTGGCATTATACAAAATACCAATGATTGTTATTATGTACCTAAATATTTTTTTAAATGAAGGTGCATGTACAGCTAATAGATTAGTTTTAGATATAAATTTTAAATTATTGAAAGGATTACGAAAGAGCTAATCCAAACGTAATCAAATGTAACATGAAGTTCAAGGCTTACCGAAATGTCAGCTTACTTTAATTGTTTTTGTTATTATCTGGAAAAAATATTTTCTATTCGATATTTTGTATCCATTTTAGGGCTTAGATCTAATTCGGATTTGTGTCAAAAAGTCACTTTGAGATATAAAGAGTTCCCTTCCAAAGGCAATTTTATTCTCAGGCCAGGGGCGGGATTAGAGGGTGCAAGGGGTTCATCCGAACCACCTTCGCTAGAAATTCAGAAATATATAATATAAGATTAGTTGCTATGATCTATATATAATAGATGTCGAATCTCTCTTGACTTCTTCGTGTTTATATATATATATATATATATATATATATATATATTCTGACTTCACCACTCTTGAGGCTAGAGAAACCTTTGGATAAGGCAAGGTTTTGTTAAATTTCTGATCAAACAACCTTACATTTGTTCTCACTGTAGAATAGTGTAATTCTCCTTGGTTGGAGGCTTCTCATTGATGCAATATTTATAGGTGTTTACAATTTACAAACTTAATTGGAGAAGGATCTGTACTTTACATAATTACACTAGAATAATAATTACTTCATATATGTAGAATATTAATATATTCTCTATCACACCCCCTCAGTCGGAGCAGGAGGAGGCCAAACACTGAGACTGGATCTGAAGTCAAGGAACATTTGTCAAGGAAGTCCATTAGTGAATATATTTGCGTACTGATAGGAAGAGGGAACATGTAACACCCGAACATGACCCATGGCAACCTTCTCACGAACAAAATGAATATTCATCTCAATATATTTGGTTCGCTGATGGTGAACCGGGTTATAAGACAAGTAAACAACAGATATGTTATCACAGTAGACAAGAGATGTCTTACGTAAGGGACAATGAAGCTCTAGAAGGAGGTTTATGAGCCAACAAATTTCAGCAACAACGTTCGCAACGCCTCTGTATTCTGCTTCTGCACTCGAACGGGAAAGCGTGGCTTGCCGTTTTGCAGACCATGAGATGAGATTATCACCAAAAAATACACAATAGCCGGAAGTAGATTGACGTGTGTTCGGACAGCCCCCCAATCGGCGTTAGTATACGATATCAGTCTGGACGGTGCAGATGGATAAAGTTGTAATCCGTAGTAGACAAGAGAGGCATGAAAGAGCATTGTATAGATTATATTATTAATGGTGCGGAGTATTCTTTCGGCTTTACCATTTTGAGGTGAGGTATAGGGGAACGAGAATCGAAACACCATGCCATTATCCGCATAAAATTTATGAAAGGGAGAATTGTTAAACTCATGACCATTGTCACATTGAAACGATTTTATGGCCTTTTCAAACTGTGTTTTAACATATGTTTGAAATTCAAGAAATGTGGAGTAAACTTGAGACTTATATTTGAGCGGATAGACCCAAATAAAGTTAAAGAAGTCATCTAATAATACCAAATAATATTTATGACCCAGTTTGCTAGTAATGAGAGATGTCCATAAATTCGCATGAATGATGTCAAAAGGAGAAAAAGTAACACTTAAAGATGATGTAAATGGAAGTTTAACATGCTTTCTTAGAGGACAAAAATAACAATTTTGCGCAAATTTCCCCATTATTACAATGAATTAAATTATCACTTCTAAGAATGTTAAAAACGAGTGTTCCCGGGTGTCCAAGTCTATTGTGCCAAGTTGATGGAGAGATTGCAGCTAGGGAGGTAGGTGGATTGACACTTGCAGCGGAATTGAATGAGAAAGGATTTATTCCTGCAACAACACATTTCTCTCTCCAATCAACGGATTCCGACAAATTTTCACCAATCTAATTAGCGTATCACTCGCTTTAAGGGTTCTTCAACAACCTCGTCTTTCTATCTAACCTATCATCAACGAATATGGCACGATATTCCTCATTGCAGTGCAACATCCTGGGCCCACCTCCAGGCCCATGGTACACGGGCCAACAGCACCAGGCCAACTTCTCCACGGCCCAACAGCAGGCCTACGGTCACATGAACCCTGCCGAACTGAGTCAGGCTTACAACACTATGAATCTCCCGCAGCCCGATGACACATGGTACATGGATACAGGTGTCACATCCCACCTCACTCGCGACTCTGGTAATCTCACTCACCTATTTAATTTGAACAATCCTCAATTTATTTTGGTCAGCAATGGCAATCGCATTCCAATTTTGTACCGCAGAATGGATCGTCTCAGTCTCAAGAGCCTAAAAAGGTACCTTGAGGACCCAATAACTGGTACCTATCAGTTTGTGATCATTGGCAATCGAGGTTGATGCCTCGTGCATGAAGGATGTGCTATACGAAGAACCTCAGTTCGGGTCAGATCCCGAGTGAGATGCTCTAGCCTCTTTATACGCTCTGATACCAATTTTCTGGGCGGATCTTGATCTATTCATCATCTAGTAACCCTGAAGAGGGTAGAAATATATATGGTATATTAATAAAGTTATATCCAAATTTATCAAATAATAAACGGGTAGTATCAACTCAAAATTCATTTTTTAAATAAAAGCCTATAATCTTTAACCAATACGAACATCATAATTACAGAGTTTAACACTTATCAAGATCATAATTAAAAATACATAGTCTAAAAACCATACCTCTTAATCAGAATTTCAGATCATCGGAGATCTCAACCCACCCTTGGCTCTGCTTCACTTCTTCTTCCACCGAATTTGCGGGATATTTAGCATAAGTGCCTGAGAGTTCTCAACAGACTATCTTCTAAAATTTTTGCTAAGGTGGAGGTTTAAAGACTAATATGGTTCTAATTATAATCTTTCAAAGTGTTTTATCTCTGGTATTATGATATTACAATTGATCTGGATTATAGACTAAAGAGGGGGTTTAGCTAGACATAGAGATTTTTTCAAGTAAGGATTTGTATAGAAAGTTTTCGAATGAATAATCTGGTTACAAGAGGCTCCTTATATAGATAACCTCGGCTGATAATATGACAGAATTGCTTTTCAAAAAGTCATAAAGTAAACAGTAATTACTTTTCCAAAAGTCTAAAGTGCTACAGTTTGTCTGCTGATATTTTTCAAAAGTTTTTTTGTCTTGTCCTTCTCGATAATATCATCTTTTGTCATTGCTTTCCAGGTGTCTTGATAATATCTTCTTTTGTCATTGCTTTCCAGGTGTCCTTCTTGATAATGTCTTCTTTGATCTTTCCATTAGATTCTTTTTTCATTGTCATGGTTTTTGTAATACATGGTAGTTCGTAGTAATAATATATGGTAGTAAATTGGGCTACAAGTAGTAAAACTACAAGCTCCCTATCAAAGTATTCAGTTGGGCTGCAAGTAGTAAAAACTACAGGCTCTCTATCAGAGTATTCAGTTGGGCAGCAAGTAGTAAAAACTACAGGCTCCCTATCAAAGTAGTAAATTGGGCTTCAAGTAGCAAAACTACATGATCCCTATCAAAGTAGTAAATTGGGCTTCAAGTAGCAAAGCTACATGATCCCTATAAAAGTAGTAATTTTTTCAGATCCTTATGCAAAAGGATCAGAATTTCCTTTTTTTTTATTACATTAGTGATAGTAGTAGGTCTAGTATTTATTACAGGCCTTCTACTTTGTCCAATTGTCTTTTGGTATTGGTCTATTGTCTCTTTTGCATGTTTATATTTCAGGTTTATAATTTTTTCATGCATTTCCGTTAGTCTCATGGTATCTTGTGTCATAATATCATTGTTGTAATACAGGGTGATAATATCTTCCACTTCTCCTCCTTTTGAGTCTCCAATAATACATGCTTTCTTTGCTCTCAACATGTCATCTATTCTAGTTTTCAAGGTTAATAATCCGAATGTTCTTTTTGCACTGAGCCATTCTTGAAATTTCTCCGAAGTGCATGATATTTTCATGTTTAGGTTTTCGTCATCTCCGCTGATGGTACTATTTTTTCCTATTTTGAATACTTGACATATCACAATTGGCTTTCCCGTCAGGTCTGTTGATGCGTCAAATATCTGTATTCCATATACTCCTTTCCCGAATGATTCCATCATAAGTTTTGTAGATTCTACAATGATACTTGGTAATCTGGCAATGTTTTACATGTTCTCATCTACTATTAGTTTATCAATAAAATCGTAAGTGAATAATTTTGATACTATTTCCTGGTTGGCTTGTTCACTGCACAAGAACATGGGATACTTGCGCAGTTTAGCACTGTGTAAAATGTGAGGGTTAGTCTTACAACCATAAAATTTATTAAATTTTTCATAGCGTTGATGGATTCAGTGTATATCTCGACTTGTCGCCATTGATATTGTTGATGAAGATGATGGTATTGAGGATGGTATGGTTGCCAGTTTTGATACAAATGGTGCCAAAGTTTTGGTAGTAGGGTTTTTTGGTCTTTAAGGTGTGGTGATTGGTAATTTGGATTAGGTTTCATTTTGTAAAGTTTTCAGGGTTATCAAGTCTTGTATAGCTTCTCTGAGTTGGTTTATAATGTTGGTATTCTCTTGTAATCTGGATATTAGGATTTCATTGGTTTGTATAATGGAATCTATGACTTTGGTAATATACTCTTCAAGATTATCACTATTGATCGACTTTTTTATATCTGTTAAGAAAATCAGCTAAAACATTTTTAGTTCCAGATATATTCTTAACAATAAAGTCATAACAACAAAAGAATGATTGCCATTTTCTCCTTTTATTCAATTCTAGTAAAGGGTCTATCTTATTTGTAATAAAAGCTTTTACCTGTGTGCTGTCAGTTCTAACAACAAATTTTACTGGTAATAAGTGGTAATGAAATCTCTTTATTCCAAATTTTACTGCTAATAATTATTTCTCATCAATATGATAATTTTTCTCATTTGGTTTCCATGTTCCTCCTGTATGTCCACAAATTAGTGGTTTCTCTTTATCTATATCTCATTTATCATAAGCTATGAGGACTGCTCCCCATCCTATATCACTAGCGTCAGTAAAAAGTTCCAGTTGATCTTTTTCTGTTGGTATTCTGTGTTTTGGTAATATTTTTACCTTTTCCTTGATTTCTTTTATAGCCTTGGTATGTTCTTATTTCCATTCAAAGGTTGTGTTTTTCTTTATCAGTTCATGTAATGGTTTTCTTAAGAGTGGTAAATCCTTTATATGGTCTGAAGCATAATTTATTACTCCTAAGAACTATTGTACTTCTTTTTTATTTTTTATTTTTTCTTAATTTTTTTATCTTTGTTACTATATGTTTTTGCAGTTGTAATCCTTCGTTATCTATAATGTATCCTAAATATTCAATACTATTTTTAAAGATTTTAGATTTCTTTTCTGATAATAGTATTCCGTGTTGTTTTATAGTTAGTATAAATTTTTCTAGATGTTTTATATGATCGTCTATATTATCGCTAAATATTAATATGTCGTCGACATATACTATGCAAAATTCGGTTAATCTTCTAAACACTTGGTGCATTATTCTTTGAAATATTTGTGGTGCGTTTTTTAATCCAAAGGGTAGTACATTCCATTCATAGTGTCCTTGAGGGACACTAAAGGTTGTTAGAGATTTTGATTCATTTGTTAGTTTTATTTGCCAAAATCCACTTTTACAATCAAACTTACTAAACTATTTTTTATTTCCTAGTCTGTTAATAGGGTTTCTTTTATATGGTAAAAAATATCCATCAAATATTGTCTTTTTATTTAGTTCTCTATAATCAATTATCATCCTGGCTTTTTCTCTTTTTTGCTCATTATGTTTCCTTACTAAAAAGGCTGGGCTGCTATGTGGGCTTTTACTTTCTTGTATCATTTTTAATCCTAGTAATTCTTTTAATTGGGTTTGAAATTCCTTTTGATCTGTTGGACTATATCTAATAGGTTTGGATCTAATTATATCATTTTCATTTATTAGTTTGATTTCTGCATATATCTTTTCTTTTTCCCATAATTGAATTTGATTTTCTCCAAAGTTTATTTTTAGTATATTAAGATATTTTTCTTTTAATAGTTGTAGGTTATTATTCCTATCAGTTTTTATAGTACATAATCTTAATGTATGTACTGGTAATATTCTTTTTAATACTATCCATTTATTACAAGGTGTTTGTAAGCTAAATGTATTGCTATCTATAACTTGTGTCTTAAAGTTATCTAGGAAGTTGTTTCCTAATAACACATGTTGTTTCATATTATCTAATTGATGTATTATTGATAATCTGAATATTGTGTTTCCTAATACAATTCTTATGTTTTCTGCTACCACATCTAATTCTTTTGATTGTTCATTAAATCCTGATACTCTTCCTCTATGTGATCTGGTTCTCTTCCACCTATGTGATTCTAATACATCCTTTCTTGCTAAGCATAAATCTGTTCCGCTATCAATAAAGATTTTTTGTTTTATCATTTTTATTAGGCTTATATTCTATAGATTGCTACCATTTTATTAGGTATTAGGATCTTATTCGATACTCATTTCTCTTAATCTTTGTTGGAGGTTTTCATCTTGTTCTAATTCTCTTACTTCTTGGCTAACGTTTTCATCTTTCATTATTATTTCTGTACTCCTCCTTATTCTAATAAGTTGCCAATTTATCTCGCTTATTTTTTCTATTATTCTACTAAGGTTTTTTGTAACCTTGTTATATCTATCATTATAATATTTATTTCATGTTTCACTTGTAGTTGTAACAATCTTATAGCGAACATATTGTTCATATTGTATCCAGTAATTTCTTTCTTCTAGTAATTTTCTTTTTTCTTTTTCTAGTGTATTCATTTTACTCAGAACTACTTTCACTTTCTGATTGTTGGTTATTGAAGTTAATATTTTCTAAATCTGATTCACTTTCTTCATCAGTTTGACTGACATAGAAATCTTCATATTCATACCATTTATCATTATCTTCTCTAATCTGTTGTAAACTCATTATAAATTGTGTCGTATTTATGTATTTTACTCCTTTTTTTTTTCAGTTTTGGATCTTTATTAGCATAATGTCCTTTTTCATTACAGTTCCTGCATTTACATTCTTTAGCCTTTTCTGTTTCTACGGGTTTCACATATTTTCTTTTTCTAATGAAAAAGGACATTATGCTAATAAAGATCCAAAACTGAAGAAAAAAGGAGTAAAATACATAAATACGACACAATTTATAATGAGTTTACAACAGATTAGAGAAGATAATGATAAATGGTATGAATATGAAGATTTCTATATCAGTCAAACTGATGAAGAAAGTGAATTAGATTTAGAAAATATTAACTTCAATAACCATATAATGTCCTTTTTTCTCTTGTGTGCTATATATAGAAACATATATTAGAAGAGAAAATTTAGAAAAAGAAAATATGTGAAACCCGTAGAAACAGAAAAGGCTAAGAATGTAAATGCAGGAACTGTAATGAAAAAGGACATTATGCTAATAAAGATCCAAAACTGAAGAAAAAAGGAGTAAAATACATAAATACGACACAATTTATAATGAGTTTACAACAGATTAGAGAAGATAATGATAAATGGTATGAATATGAAGATTTCTATGTCAGTCAAACTGATGAAGAAAGTGAATCAGATTTAGAAAATATTAACTTCAATAACCAACAATCAGAAAGTGAAAGTAGTTCTGAGTAAAATGAATACACTAGAAAAAGAAAAAAGAAAATTACTAGAAGAAAGAAATTACTGGATACAATATGAACAATATGTTCGCTATAAGATTGTTACAACTACAAGTGAAACATGAAATAAATATTATAATGATAGATATAACAAGGTTACAAAAAACCTTAGTAGAATAATAGAAAAAATAAGCGAGATAAATTGGCAACTTATTAGAATAAGGAGGAGTACATAAATAATAATGAAAGATGAAAACGTTAGCCAAGAAGTAAGAGAATTAGAACAAGATGAAAACCTCCAACAAAGATTAAGAGAAATGAGTATCGAATAAGATCCTAATACCTAATAAAATGGTAGCAATCTATAGAATATAAGCCTAATAAAAATGATAAAACAAAAAATCTTTATTGATAGCGAATGTATTTATGCTTAGCAAGAAAGGATGTATTAGAATCACATAGGTGGAAGAGAACCAGATCACATAGAGGAAGAGTATCAGGATTTAATGAACAATCAAAAGAATTAGATGTGGTAGCAGAAAACATAAGAATTGTATTAGGAAACACAATATTCAGATTATCAATAATACATCAATTAGATAATATGAAACAACATGTGTTATTAGGAAACAACTTCCTAGATAACTTTAAGACACAAGTTATAGATAGCAATACATTTAGCTTACAAACACCTTGTAATAAATGGATAGTATTAAAAAGAATATTACCAGTACATACATTAAGATTATGTACTATAAAAACTGATAGGAATAATAACCTACAACTATTAAAAGAAAAATATCTTAATATACTAAAAATAAACTTTGGAGAAAATCAAATTCAATTATGGGAAAAAGAAAAGATATATGCAGAAATCAAACTAATAAATGAAAATGATATAATTAGATCCAAACCTATTAGATATAGTCCAACAGATCAAAAGGAATTTCAAACCCAATTAAAAGAATTACTAGGATTAAAAATGATACAAGAAAGTAAAAGCCCACATAGCAGCCCAGCCTTTTTAGTAAGGAAACATAATGAGCAAAAAAGACAAAAAGCCAGAATGATAATTGATTATAGAGAACTAAATAAAAAGACAATATTTGATGGATATTTTTTACCATATAAAAGAAACCCTATTAACAGACTAGGAAATAAAAAATAGTTTAGTAAGTTTGATTGTAAAAGTGGATTTTGGCAAATAAAACTAACAAATGAATCAAAATCTCTAACAACCTTTAGTGTCCCTCAAGGACACTATGAATGGAATGTACTACCCTTTGGATTAAAAAACGCACCACAAATATTTCAAAGAATAATGCACCAAGTGTTTAGAAGATTAACAGAATTTTGCATAGTATATGTCGACGACATATTAATATTTAGCGATAATCTAGACGATCATATAAAACATCTAGAAAAATTTATACTAACTATAAAACAACACGGAATACTATTATCAGAAAAGAAATCTAAAATCTTTAAAAACAGTATTGAATATTTAGGATACATTATAGATAACGAAGGATTACAACTGCAAAAACATATAGTAACAAAGATAAAAAAATTAAGAAAAAATAAAAAATAAAAAAGAAGTACAACAGTTCTTAGGAGTAATAAATTATGCTTCAGACCATATAAAGGATTTACCACTCTTAAGAAAACCATTACAGGAACTGATAAAGAAAAACACAACCTTTGAATGGAAATAAGAACATACCAAGGCTATAAAAGAAATCAAGGAAAAGATAAAAATATTACCAAAACACAGAATACCAACAGAAAAAGATCAACTGGAACTTTTTACTGACGCTAGTGATATAGGATGGGGAGCAGTCCTCATAGCTTATGATAAATGAGATATAGATAAAGAGAAACCACTAATTTGTGGACATACAGGAGGAACATGGAAACCAAATGAGAAAAATTATCATATTGATGAGAAATAATTATTAGCGGTAAAATTTGGAATAAAGAGATTTCATTACCACTTATTACCAGTAAAATTTGTTGTTAGAACTGACAGCACACATGTAAAAGCTTTTATTACAAATAAGATAGACCCTTTACTAGAATTGAATAAAAGGAGAAAATGGCAATCATTCTTTTGTTGTTATGACTTTATTGTTAAGAATATATCTGGAACTAAAAATATTTTAGCTGATTTTCTTAACAGATATAACAAAGTCGATCAATAGTGATAATCTTGAAGAGTATATTACCAAAGTCATAGATTCCATTATACAAACCAATGAAATCCTAATATCCAGATTACAAGAGAATACCAACATTATAAACCAACTCAGAGAAGCTATACAAGACTTGATAACCCTGAAAACTTTACAAAATGAAACCTAATCCAAATTACCAATCACCACACCTTAAAGACCAAAAAACCCTACTACCAAAACTTTGGCACCATTTGTATCAAAACTGGCAACCATACCATCCTCAATACCATCATCTTCATCAACAGTATCAATGGCCGACAAGCTGAGATATACACCTGAATCCATCAACGCTTATGAAAAATTTAATAAATTTTATGGTTGTAAGACTAACCCTCACATTTTACACAGTGCTAAACTGCGCAAGTATCCCATGTTCTTGTGCAGTGAACAAGCCAACCAGGAAATAGTATCAAAATTATTCACTTATGATTTTATTGATAAACTAATAGTAGATGAGAACATGTAAAACATTGCCAGATTACCAAGTATCATTGTAGAATCTACAAAACTTATGATGGAATCATTCGGGAAAGGAGTATATGGAATACAGATATTTGACGCATCAACAGACCTGACGGGAAAGCCAATTGTGATATGTCAAGTATTCAAAATAGGAAAAAATAGTACCATCAGCGGAGATGACGAAAACCTAAACATGAAAATATCATGCACTTCGGAGAAATTTCAAGAATGGCTCAGTGCAAAAAGAACATTCGGATTATTAACCTTGAAAACCATAATAGAGGACATGTTGAGAGCAAAGAAAGCATGTATTATTGGAGACTCGAAAGGAGGAGAAGTGGAAGATATTATCACCCTGTATTACAACAATGATATTATGACACATGATACCATGAGACTAACGGAAATGCATGACAAAATTATAAACCTAAAATATAAACATGCAAAAGAGACAATAGACCAATACCAAAAGATAATTGGACAAAGTAGAAGGCCTGTAATAAATACTAGACCTACTACTATCACTAATGTAATAAAAAAAGAAGGAAATTCTTATCCTTTTGCATAAAGATCTGAAAAAATTACTACCTTGATAGGGATCATGTAGCTTTGCTACTTGAAGCCCAATTTACTACTTTGATAGGGATCATGTAGTTTTGCTACTTGAAGCCCAATTTACTACTCTGATAGGGAGCCTGTAGTTTTTACTACTTGCAGCCCAACTGAATACTCTGATAGAAAGACTGTAGTTTTTACTACTTGCAGCCCAACTGAACACTTTGATAGGTAGCATGTAGTTTTACTACTTGCAGTCCAATTTACTACTATATATTGTTACTACGAACTACCATGTATTACAAAATCCATGACAAGGAAAAAAGAATTTAATGGAAAGATCAAAGAAGACATTATCAAGAAGGACACCTGGAAAGCAATGACAAAAGAGGATATTATCAAGAAGGACACCTGGAAAGCAATGACAAAAGATGATATTATCAAGAAGGACAATACAAAAAACTTTTGAAAAATATCAGCAGACAAACTGTAGCACTTTAGACTTTTGGAAAAGTAATTACTGTTTACTTTATAACTTTTTGAAAAGCAATTCTGTCATATTATCAGCCGAGGTTATATATATAAGGAGTCTCTTGTAACTAGATTATTCACTCAAAAACTTTCTATACAAATCCTTACTTGAAAAAATCTATATGTCTAGCTAAACCCCCTCTTTAGTCTATAATCCAGATCAATTGTAATATCATAATACCAGAGATAAAATACTTTGAAAGATTATAATTAGAATCATATTAGTCTTTAAACCTGCACCTTAGCAAAAATTTTAGAAGATAGTCTGTTGAGAACTCTCAGGCACTTATGCTAAATATCCCGCAAATTCGGTGGAAGAAGAAGTGAAGCAGAGCCAAGGGTGGGTTGTGATCACCGATGATCTGAAATTCTGATTAAGAGGTATGATTTCTAGACTATGTATTTTTAATTATGATCTTGATAAGTGTTAAACTCTATAATTATGATGTTCGTATTGGATAAAGATTATAGGCTTTTATTTAAAAAATGAATTTTGAGTTGATACTACCCGCTTATTATTTGATAAACTTGGATATAACTTTATTAATATACCATCTATATTCCTACCCTCTTCAGGGTTACTAGATGATGAATAGATCAAGATCCGCCCAGAAAATTGGTATCAGAGCGTATAAAGAGGCTAGAGCATCTCACTCGGGATCTGACCCAAACTGAGGCTCTCTGTATAGCATATCCTTCATGAACGAGGCATCAACCTCGATTGCCAAGGATCACAAACTGATTGGTACCAGTTATTGGGTCCTCAAGGTACTCCTTTTTAGGCTCTTGAGACTGAGACGATCCATTCCGCGGTACAAAATTGGAATGCGATTGCCATTGCTGACCAAAATAAATTGAGGATTGTTCAAATTAAATAGGTAAGTGAGATTACCAGAGTCGCGAGTGATGTGGGATGTGACACATGTATCTATGTACCATGTGTCGTCGGCCTGAGGGAGATTCATAGTGTTGTAAGCCTGACTCAGTTCGGCAGGGTTCATGTGACCGTAGGCCTGCTGTTGGGCCGTGGAGAAGTTGGCCTGGTGATGTTGGCCCGTGTACCATGGGCCTGGAGGTGGGCCCAGGATGCTGTGCTGCAATGAGGAATATCGTTCCATATTCGTTGATGATGGGTTAGATAGAAAGACGAGGTTATTGAAGAACCCTTAAAGCGAGTGATACGCTAATCAGATTGGTGAAAATTTGTCGGAATCCGTTGATTGGAGAGAGAAAGGTGTTGTTGCAGGAATAAATTAAATTGTAACAGGGAAATTGATTTCCCTCTCAGATCAAAAACTTGTTGATTGTGACAAGAGTTATCATGTACGTCGTGATATTACCGTTGATGGCAATGATATTCCTAGGCCAATTCAAATGTTCCAAGAAGTCTAATGTATTCACTACAGAACAACAAATCACCGCTACAAAAGAAGAAGGGGTAAATTGGAAAGAAGAAGAAGAATGATTTGGTTGTTGAAGAAATAATAAGGGACAGAAGGACAGCATTAGCCAGTGGTAAACATAAAGGAAGATGCCTTTTCGGAGAAATTAATGATGAGAAAAGTTCTATTAATTGGTCCAATCGTGCTAGTATTAACACATACAAGAGAATTAGTTGTTCAGATTCAAGAAGGATACAGTAAGGGGTTTGACAGGAGGTTAGAGTTTGACTTCTGATATCATGTAAAATAGTGTAATTCTTGTGAGATTGTATGAATTCCCTTGGGGAGGCTTTCTCATTAATACAAATATATATGATGTACAATGTAGAACCCTAGTCAAATAATGAATCCTCTACTTACCATAATTCTATATACAAAATATATGGGATATATTCTAATTATGGTGGTGGGATTGAATTAGAATTCTATATACACGTTAATACACCCCCTCAGTCAAAGCAGGAGGAGGCCGGACGCTGAGACGGGATCTAAAGTCGAGGAACAACTGTCAAGGAAGGCCCTTCGTGAAGATATCCACGTATTGATATAAGGAAGGCACATGTAACACTTTAACATGACTGAGAGAAACCTTCTCACGAACAAAGTGTCTATCTATCTCAATATGCTTGGTCCGCTGATGTTGAACCGGATTATGAGATAAATAAATAGCGTATATGTTATCACAATATACAACAAACGCCTTACGCAAGGGACAGTGAAGCTCCAAAAGAAGGTTTTAGAGCCAACATATCTTAGCAACAACATTTGCAACTCCTCTATACTCTGCTTCTTCACTCGAACGGGACAATGTGGCTTGACTTTTAGCAGACCATGAAATGAGATTATCCCCCAAAAACACGCGTAGCCTGAGGTAGAGCGTCGTGTGTCCGGATAGCCTGCCCAATCAGCATCCGTGTAGGCTAACAATCTGATCGGTGCGGAGGGTATAGATGTAATTCATAATCAAGGATGCCCTTAACATATCGAATGATGCGTTTAAGGGTAGTGTAATGAGGCTCCCTGGGGTCATGCATAAATAAGCATACCTGCTGAACAGCATACGCAATGTCAGGTCTGGTGAATGTAAGATACTATAGTGCACCTTCCAGACTTTTGTAAAGGGTGGGATCAGATACTGGGTCACCATCAACAACACTAAGCTTTGATTTGGAGTCAACCGGGGTGGACATAATTTTGTAATTAGCCATTTTAGCCCTATACACTATTTTCTCTGCATACTTACGCTGACATAAAAACATAGTATTCGTTGACCGTGTCACTGATATACCCAAAAAATATCTCAACTTTTCCAAGTCAGTCATGACAAATTCGGATTTGAGCAGTGTAATAATCTCATTCTTCAACACATCAGAGGAGGCAATGAGCACAATGTCATCTACATATAACAATAAATATGCAGTGCTACTACCACAATGAAAAATAAATAGAGAAGTATCACTCTTTCTACATACGAACCCAAGCTGCATAATATACTGAGCAAATCAATTATTTAATGCACGTGGAGCCTATTTCAGACCATAAAGTGACTTACGGAGATGACATACATAATGTGGGGCTGTTGGATGGACAAAGCCAGACGGATGATGCATATAGACAGTTTCTTTCAGATCTCTATGAAGAAATGCATTCTTCACATCAAGTTGGTGAATCGGTCAATACTTACCCATAGCAATGCTCAGAACTGTGCGGATAGTAGCCGGTTTAACGACCGGACTAAATGTCTCACCATAATCAATACCATTCTGCTGATTAGTACAATTGGCCACTAGTCATTCCTTGTACCTTTCTAACTCACTATTATCCCTGAATTTATGACGAAAGAGCCACATGCATCGAATCACATTCACCCCTTCCGGTCGAGGAACCAAATCCCAAGTGTACTGTTTTGTTAAAGCGTTGAATTTCTCATGCATGACCGCATTCCAATTTGGGTCATGTGTTGGCTAATTTGGGATTTTTAAGAATTGGGGATATGGTTTCTGTGGATAGGTTAAAATGGACTTTGGGTTTGAAAATCCCGTGTTGAGCAAGGGTTTCCATACGGTGGGATGTTGTTGGCTGGTTTAGGGGACTGTTGGTGTCGGTAATTTGGCAAGGGATGGGGTTTCCGTCGGGAATAATGTTTCCATCGGGATTAAGGTTGTCGTCAGGAATAGGGTATGAAATTGGTGTGTTGGGGATGGAGTTGGTGACAGGGGGATTATTGTAGATGGTCGTCGATCTGGGTAGTTGTAGGGTTGGAGAGATCGATGAGGTGAGGTATGGTGTCGGTGGTGGTGGGTTGCTGGTATGATGGTTTGGTGAGGTGGCGATTGCGGTGTTAGGTGGGCTTCAGATAGGTGATGGGTGTTGGAACGACGGTGGCGACACAGACACGGGGATAGTGATCGGAGAAGGGACTGGTGACGATGGCAGATCGCAGGAGACTATGGCAGTCGGCATCGGAAAATATGGTGAGGCGAAGGGAGACAGGGAGACCCTAGTGGGGTTAGGGGAGGCGGCAGTAGGTGGCAGACTTTGGTTGACGGTGGTGGGCTGACACAATTCACGAATAATGACGAGAGATGGGTCAGTGTCGTCAAGAAAATTGTAGTCCGTTTGTCAAAATTTTTGAATGTTCGAAAATGGAAATGTCGTCTCATCGAAGGTGACGTGACGAGAGATGTGAAGTTGACGGGTGGACAAGTCATATCATAAATAGCCCCTATGGTTAGGCGGAAAGCCTAAGAAGATACATGAAGTGGTTCGGGGTGCTAATTTATGTGGCGCGGTAGAGGACAAATTAGGATAGCACAGAGAACCGAATATCCGGAGGTGATCGTAGGAGGGGATCCACCGGTATAGAATTTCGATGGGGGGTCATATTATGGAGTGTGCTAGTGGGTAGAATATTAAGGACGTATTCCACCATTTTGACTGCATATACCCAAAAGGAAGAAGGTAACGAGGCATGAAAGAGGAAAGTTCTAACCATGTTATTTATGGTGCGAATAATACGTCCCGCTTTACCATTTTGAGGAGAGGTGTGAGGACACGAAAATTGGAAAATCATGCCATTATTTTTGCAGAATTTGTGAAACGCAGAATTATTGAATTCACGTCCTTTATCACATTGAAAAGATTTTATGGGTCTTTCAAATTGTGTTTTGATAAATTTGCAAAATTCAAGAAATTTGGCAAAGACTTCCGATTTGAATTTGAGTGGATAAATCCAGATATAGTGAGAATAATCATCTAACAAGACCATGTAGTATTTATGACCCAACGAACTAGGGATGAGAGATGTCCACAAATCAGCATGAATAATATCAAAAGGGGCAAGCGTAACACTAGTAGATGAATTAAACGAAAGGCGAATGTGTTTGCCTAATTGACAAGAAGCACAATGTGGAACAAGTTTTCTATTACAACTGATAAAACTATTACTTCGAAGAAAATAAAAAATAGGAGCCCCTGGATGTCCAAGCCTATTGTGCCAGGTTGACGGAGAGAGAGCAGTAAGAGATGTGTGATGGATGGAACTGACATCGGAGGATGGTGTAAATGGATATAGATCCCCTGTGCTATTGCATCTCGTAAGAGGTATCCCCATACACATATCCTTTACAGTAAAACCAAATGGGTCAAAATCAACATACACAGAATTATGACGAGTAAACTTGCGAATGGAGATTAAGTTTTTGATGATATTTGGGGCATATAGGACATTGTTCAGGGAGAAATGTGGGTGGGGTGGCTTGGTGTGGTGTTACCTTGGCCCTGAATTGGAATGCGGTGACCATTGCCAACTGTAATAAATTAAGGAGACTTTAAATAAAACAGTTGAAAGAGATTACCTGTGGACCGGGTGAGATGAGAAGTGGCTCCCGAATCCATGTACCAATTTTCATCGGGTTGCTGTAGGTTTAGACTGCTGAAAGCTTGGCCCAAATCTGTGGGGGCCATGACATTTGACTGTTGCGGATAGGAGGACTGCATGAAGTGGGCCTGTGGTTGTTGCTGATGGGCTGACCGGTAACCAGGAGCAGGGCCCAGTACCCCCTATTGAGGGTAGAGGGACTGGGCCAAAATAGTAGCCGGGTAAGGAGCCTAGTTTGCATGCTAAAATATACCAGCTGGGCCTTGCCAATTGGGAATGTTGGTGGCTAGCCCATCTGCTGCTGGAATTGTTGAGCCTGCCCACGGTGGCCTTTCCCCCTTCCTTTTCCGTTGTGGCCATTACCGCGGCCCCTGCCACCTCTGCCGCCGCGGTTGTTGCGGGTTTGAGTATTTTTCGGTGGAGGTGGTTGGGAAGGCGTTTCAACTACAAGTGCTTTTTGGGTGTGCTCATCTTGCTTTGCACGCTGGGTTTCTTCCAAAAAAAATTTGAACGAGCTTTGTTAAAACTAGGTAAGGGATCGACCTAATGTATCATAGTGGCGAGGGTGTCATATTCACCCTTCGGGAGGCCTGCAACGAACTGTAAGACCATCTTTGTTTCAGAGATGGGCGTTCCAACGTAGGATAATTGGTCTGCGACCAGTTTCAACTGTTTGCAATATTCAGACATGTTCGAAAAATTTTCAAAACGAGTGTTGTTGAATTGTTCTAACAAATACACTGCGCGAGTGTGCTTGTTGTCTTGAAAAATTTCTTTCAAACATGTCCATAACTCATGAGCGGAGGCACCGGTTTTCATAATGGTGTGAAGTAAGTCCTTAGAGATTGTGCCATAGATCCATTGTTTGATGACGGCATCGAGACAACGCCAAGTTGTGTCATCAATTTCAGAGGGGCGAGGGATTGAGTCGTCAATATGGTCAAGCACGTGATATACACATGCATGAATTCGAAACAGTTCCACCCATGACCAATATTGGCCATCTTCCTAGTCAAGAATTATAGGAATACAATTCTTGATATTGGTAACTGCGAGAGCCGGATGGAAAGATGGTGAGGAGGGGGTCATGGATGGTGTTTGAGTGACGACGCCGGAGGAAGCGGAAACATCGGGGGAAGAGGAATCCATTAAAAACCAAAAGAAGTGGTGGGGGATGGGGCTTTTACCGGAGGAAAAAATTAAGTGTGTGTGGGGGTGGGGGGTAATGCCGAGAAGAGGAAAACAAAAGTTTTAGGTTTTTAGGATTTTGGCTCTTGATACCATATGAGATTGTATCAATTTCCTTGGGGAGACTTTCTCATTAATACAAATATATATAGTGTACAATGTAGAATCTTAGTCAAATAATTAATCCTCTACTTACCATAATTCTATATACAAAATATCTGAGATATATTCTAATTATGGTGGTGAGATTGAATTGGGATTCTATATACACGGTAATAATTTTCCTTGGTTAAAGGCTTTTCATTGATGTAATATTTATAGGTGTTTACAATTTACAAACCTGATTGGAGAATGATCTATACTTTACATAATTACACTAAAATAATAATTACAGAATATATGAAGAATATTAATATATTCTCTTAATCCCCTCCTTGTACTTCTGCCTAATAATTTTCATTATTGTTTTTCTTTCCTTTTTCTAATACAGTTAATAGAAAAGGATTGAGGAATCAACTAGTAACAAGTGGATCTAAAATTTAAATTTAATAAATTAAATCTTTAAAAAAATTGTACTAAATTTATTATATATTTTTAGAATATATTATGAATTTTAAAGTACACTGGTTCATTTAAACCCATAAATTATAAGCTATATCCGCCTCTACCACATATCTAGTTAACGGTTATTAAGAAGAAACCAAATTCACATTCACGATACAGTCAAATCTCTCCATAACAGTATTGTTGGGTTCCAAATTTTTTGGCTGTTATAAAGAATGACGGTATAACAATTAATTGTTATAGGCAAAAATGATGTATAAAATATAATTTTTATTTTATGATGTTACAGTCAAACCTCTCTATAACATCATTGGGTCCAAACTTTTTTTATTGTTATAGAGAATGATTGTTATACACATATAATGACATTTGACATTTAAATAATAATTGATTATTATAGGCAAAAAAGATGCATATAAAATCTATTTTTTTATTTTTTAATGTTATAAAAATAACAAAATTGTTTAAATTTTAAATCTAAGAGATATGAATACTTCACTAACTAAATATTAAATAAAGTTAATATAATTTCTATAAATGCATAACTGAATGTGTAAAGTTTTAAGCTCTAAGGCACATATTTTTTCAAGATTGATGGAGGAAATTTATAATTGTAGCTTGTTTAAAGAAATATTAGAAGGATCAAATATTTGTCTCTTTGCTTGCTCTAAAAAAATAGAATTTGTACTCCTTATTCACATTATTTTAAAAAAAAATATTTATAAGTAAAAATAGAAGATAATGATATTTTTAGATTGCAATATGCATTCATATATAATATTTTATCACAATTATAGTACATTAAAGTATCAAATTAAATATTTGGTTAAAATTTCTACATTTATTATTGATAATAGTAGATATTCTATTTTTATAAACATAGTTAATTATTATATTACCAGAAAAAAAAGATAATTGTTATATGGGTGATATAAAATAGAATATAAAAAATTGATTATGAAAAAACTTATTCATTATAGAAAGATACTATTATATGCGGAGGATGTTACATAGGTTTGTAATTTGAATTGTACCGTAACTACAATACGATGTAATTTGGGGCGTAAAATGACCAAAGCATGCAAAAAGCATGACGTAACTTGTACTAATATTCTAGACGTTTCGACTAAGACATTTTTTGTTTTAATTAATTGAGAGTTGTGCGATCAGAATAATCCACACAATTGACTTAATCACGAGAAATATTTTGTATATTAAGGGTACGGTACAATCACAGAATCCAACTTGTATCGGCTATGCATATACAAAAGATTGAGATCACATCAAAAAGTCTCCATCACTCAATTTTGTTAATCAATTCACTTGAAAATTAGGGAAATAAAATTATTTTATTGGGACACTTTATTTTGTTAGATCTCAATTACATCCGTCTTGCTTGTCTGCTGCTTCTTTTTTTTTTCAAGTGTAACAATGTTTTGTGATGAACAATAATGATAATATACTTTGTTGGACCTCTTGCAGTACAACCATATTTTTATGATGCTTTAAAGATATAATTGTATGGTCAAACACCGTAGTACTGTATATAAATTAATTGTGAAATACATAGATGGCTCCTTGTTAAACAAAAGTAATATACCTGTGATATACACTGAATATAGAGCAGTATATATCACATGTATACAGAAGCAGTGGCCCAGTAGCAAAGCAGTGGGCAGATTTGTATATTAAGGAAAATATATTTTGTGTATATTGTAGTGTATTTGTTACCTAGATTAGGATATACACTTACCATAATTGTATAGTTAGAATTATGGTAGAATAAGGTTTTAGGAATAGAATAGGAATAGGATTCTCCTATTTTGTAACTTGTATATATATCTATTCAATCAATGAAAATAATCAAGGGGATTATTTCTTTCATGGTATCAAGAGACTAGGTCTAAACAAAAGTTTTTCTCTCCCAACTTTTGTCCTCTCTTTGATTTTCGGCCGAGACACCCCACCCCCCCCTCGGGTTTCTCTTCCAAAATTCGTCTTCCGCTCTCAAAAACACCTCTCTTAAATTTCCCTTGCTTCTTTGTTCTTTCAATATGTCTAAGAACAATTATCATCCTGCCCTCATGGTTTCTAACGTCAAGACTAGTATCCCTATTGTCCTTGAGATGGAAAACGTCCAATATGGGACATGGG
The DNA here is from genome assembly GCA_029783415.1 of Anisodus acutangulus. Taxonomy (NCBI): domain Eukaryota; kingdom Viridiplantae; phylum Streptophyta; class Magnoliopsida; order Solanales; family Solanaceae; genus Anisodus; species Anisodus acutangulus. The sequence goes on from CM056492.1 coordinate 37,658,074, forward strand.
CGGAGTTGTTTAAAATTCACGCTATCTCCCATCAAGTTCTTCATCACATCATTCCTCCCGCTAGACCTCTTCCTACGAAGGATCCTGAGTTATGGATTACTCTTGATGCTACCGTTCTCCGGTGGATCTACGCCACTATTTCGGTTGATCTTCTACAGACGATTATTGAGCCGGATACCACGGCTATGGCTGCCTGGAATAGATTGCGTGACATATTCCAAGACAACCAACATTCACGTGTCGTCACACTCGAGCAGGAATTCTCCCTAGTTCGAATGGACGAATGTTCGAACGTTTCTGCATATTGCAAGAAACTAAAGGAGTTGGCGGATCAACTCCGGAATGTTGGCGCACCGATAAATAATAATCGTCTAGTTCTACAGTTGGTTGTCGGTCTTTCGGAGGCCTATAATGGTGTTGGAACTCTCCTTCGCCAAAGCAACCCTCTTCCTGACTTCTATCAAGCCCGCTCCATGCTTACTTTGGAAGATGCCAGTTTGGCTAAAAAGACGGCTACCGGAGCAAGTCCGTCGTCATGGTGGCGTCCTCTCCTAGTTCTTCGGGTTTTGTTAATAATTCGGGCCAAAACCATAATCATGGTGGCGGCAAGAATAATCGCAAGAATAATAACAAAAACCGCGGGGGCAAACGCGGCGGTTCTGGTGGCGGTTCCGGTGGTCAGCAAGCAGGCGGTGGGTCCCATCCAGGGAACAGTGGCCCACCACCCCCCTGGGCCCAGCAGTGGGGCCCATGGCAGTGGGGCTGGGGCAGTGGACCGTGGGCCAGCAGCCCTTACAATCCAGCAGCCAATTCCAGCGGCCAGTGGGCTGGCCAACAGTTCAGGCCCAACACCCAGCAGTGGAGGCCCACTGGCCAGTGGCCCAGCAGCAGCTACGGCCCAGCTCCATCACGAACAGGAATTCTTGGACCCCGACCTTCGCAAGCCCATCATGCAACAGGCCCCACTCAAACCGATATCGAGGACGCGATGCACACATTGGGGTTAACTCAACCGGACCCAAATTGGTATATGAACATCGGTGCCACTACTCACATGACTTCCGAATCAGGTATTCTCTCATCTTATTCCAATTTGAGCACCCCTCGGGGGATAATTGTTGGTAATGGCAGTTCTATTCCAATTCTAGGGTATGGTCAGAAAAAGTTGTCTCCTCCCAATCCACCCCTTCTCTTGAAAAATACTTTACATGCTCCTAAATTGATTAAAAATTTAGTGTTTGTCCGAAAGTTCACTACTGACAATTCCGTTTCCGTTGAATTTGATCCTTTTGGTTTCTCTGTGAAGGATTTCAAGACGGGGAGTCATCTCATGAGGTGTGATAGTATGGGGGATCTGTATCCTTTCATGCCTGGTTTCAGTCCATCGAGTCAAGCCTTGCCATCAGCTTTTGCAGCCATCTCTCCTTCCATGTGGCATGCTCGTCTGGGTCATCCGGGATCTTCTATTTTATCAGTTTTAGATAAAAATAGCTTTATTTTTTGTAAGAGTAAGAGTCGTACTCCACTTTGTCAGTCTTGTTCATTAGGGAAAATTGTTAAGTTGTCATTTGTAGACTCCAATTCTCATACTTCAATGCTATTTGATATTATTCATAGCGACTTATGGACGTCTCCTGTTCTTAGTTCATTGGGTCATCGATATTATGTTCTCTTTTTAGATGATTATTCGAGATTTTTGTGGACGTTTCCAATTGCGAATAAATCACAAGTGTTTTCCGTCTTCATCAAATTTAGAGCGTTCATTCGTACTCAATTCGAAAGAGAAATAAAAAATATTCAATGTGATAATGGGAAAGAGTATGACAACAGGGAGTTTCGGGAATTTTGTGCTAATAATAGGATCAATTTTCATTTTTCGTGTCCTAGTACATCTTCACAAAATGGGAAAGCCGAACGCAAAATTCGTTCCATAAATAACATTATCCGAACTCTCTTAATTCATGCCTCCATACCTCCATATTTTTGGCATCATGCTCTACAAATGACCACATATCTCCTTAACATAATTCCTTCTAAAGGTCTGACATATTCTTCCCCCCTCAAAATCCTATATAATAAGAACCCTTCTTATTCTCATCTTCGAATTTTTGGGTGCTTGTGTTATCCGTTATTCCCATCCACCACAATTAACAAACTTCAGGCTCGGTCTACCCCGTGTGTATTTTTGGGTTATCCGTCGAATCATCGTGGTTATAAATATTTTGATTTATCCTTCAAGAAAATCATAATTAATCGCCATGTCATTTTTGATGAAACCCAATTTCCTTTTACGAAAGTTCATACTCCCGAGCCTAGGTCGTATAATTTTTTGGATGACCAAATATCCCCGTATATTATTCGGAATTTTTCGGACATATCCCGCACCCAAAATCCTCCAGCGGGCCCACTGTACCGTGCACTGTTCCAGTTACTGGATCAGTCCCAGCAATTGGGCCAGTCCAGCCCAATTCTGGAACTGGTCCAGATGATGATTCCAGTTACCGATTTGGGCCAGCAGGCCCACTGCCTGCTGGCCAGTCCGTCCCGAGCCCAGAAAATTCCCAAAATTCCCTCAATTCTTCCTCGAGTCATAGACCGGTCACTCGTAGTCAGCGGGGTATTTTTACACATAAAAGACATTTTAATTTACATTCTGATGTCTCTAAATCCCCTTTGCCTCGCAATCCTGTGTCCGCATTAAATGACCTTAATTGGAAAATTGTTATGACTGATGAATATAATGCTCTTATTGATAATAAGACGTGGGAGTTGGTGCCCCGTCCATATGGTATTAATGTTATCAGGTCTATGTGGATTTTTGCTCATAAGGAGAATTCTGATGGGTCATTTGCTCGACATAAGGCGCGACTTGTTGGTGATGGTTAGACTCAGCAGGTTGGGATAGATTGTGGTGAAACGTTTAGTCCGGTGGTTAAACCGGCTACCATTCGCACTGTGCTTAGCTTGTCTCTTTCCAAGACTTGGGAAATTCATCAGTTGGATGTCAAGAATGCTTTTCTACATGGTGATCTCAAGGAAACAGTCTATATGCATCAGCCGTTGGGTTTCAGGGATCCAAACCGTCCTCATCATGTATGTTTGTTGAAGAAGTCCTTATATGGGCTTAAGCAGTCTCCAAGGGCCTGGTACACGAGGTTTGCTGACTTTGTTTCAACTATTGAGTTCACTCACAACAGGTCAGATAATTCCTTGTTCATCTACCGCTGTGGTTCGTCCTTGGCCTACATTCTGTTGTATGTGGATGATATCATCTTGACTGCCTCTTCCGATGCCTTGCGCCAGTCTATCATGACCATGCTCAGTTCTGAGTTTGCTATGAAAGACTTAGGGCCTTTGAGTTATTTTTTGGGGATTGTCGTTAAGCGTCATTCAGGTGGCTTGTTTTTGTCTCAACGAAAGTATGCTGCTGAGATCATAGAGAGGGCTGGGATGTCATCATGTAAGTCCACTTCCACGCTAGTTGATGCAAACCCCAAGCTGAGTGCCGCAGCAGGTGCACCATACGAGGACCCGACCCGCTATCGCAGTCTTGCAGGGGCCCTCCAGTATCTTACCTTTACCAGACCGAATATTACGTATGTGGTTCAACATGTGTGTTTATTCATGCATGATCCTAGAGTTGAGCACATGAATGCAATCAAACGCATCATTCGGTATATTCAGGGGACACTGGACTATGGGTTGCACTTGTATCCTTTATCTACATCCACACTTGTCTCTTACACGGATGCTGATTGGGGTGGTTGTCCCGACACCAGACGGTCGACTTCTGGCTACTGTATGTTCCTTGGCAACAACTTGGTCTCCTGGTCGGCAAAGCGTCAGACAACTCTATCACGCTCAAGTGCAGAGGCAGAATATCGAGGGGTAGCGAATGTGGTCTCCGAATCATGTTGGCTACGTAATTTGCTTTTGGAGCTTCATTGTCCCATTCAGAAGGCAACCTTGGTATATTGCGATAACATTAGTGCCATCTACCTTTTAGGTAACCCAGTTCAACACCAACGCACTAAGCATATCGAAATGGACATTCACTTTATCCGTGAAAAGGTTGCAAAGGGTCACGTTCGCGTATGTCATGTCCCGTCTCGTTATCAAATTGCAGACATCTTTACAAAGGGTCTACCAGCGGTTCTCTTTGAAGATTTTAGGGACAGTCTCAGCTTTCGAAGACCGCCCGCTATGACTGCGGGGGTGTTAAACAAAGATAATATACCCGTGATATACACTGAATATACAACAGTAGATATCACAGGTATACGATGGCCCAAAGAAGAAAGCGAAAGCGTGCAAATTTCAAAAGCGAAGCGATGGCCCAAGACGCTGAGGCCTATCACGGGATTTCCCCAGCAAAGTAGTGGGTAGATTTGTATATTAAGGAAAGTATATTTTGTGTATATTGTAGTGTATTTGTTACCATAATTAGGATATACACTTACCATAATTGTATAGTTAAAATTATGGTAAAATAAGGTTTTAGGAATAGAATAGCAATATGATTCTACTATTTTGTAACTTATATATATATATATATATATATATCTATTCAATCAATAAAAATAATTAAGGGGATTATTTCTTTCACTCCTTTACGTAATCAGATGAATATTTTAACTTTATTAAACATTAGATAGACACCTTTACTTGGTATAGATATGTCTCACAAACACGTAAGTACACTAGACGAATTACAATTACGGCTGATGTGTCATACATACAAATCAATGAATAACACGTGTATTCTTTAAAAAAGTTGCAATGTTGCATAGGCTATTATTGCTGTTATTGCTAGTTTTAGTTTCTGCACGTTGACATACTTTTTCTTGTTTTCCTTCTGTTTGAGAAAATACATTATTACCTATTACTAAACATTTTAACTTTGTGACCATCCTATTAACCCTAAACCTATTACTAAAATAAAAAGGCAATTCTGATCCATTTTGACACCTGCTCATAGGTCAAAGAGCAAAGTGTATGTGCCACTCCGAATAAAAAAAAATATATTCTATCTTTTTGGACTCGTGTAATATTTTTAAACCCAAATATTTTTTATCCGATAACTATTAACCTTTTTCCTAATTTTCAGCAAATCCATAAAAGAATTCAGCAATGGAACTCCAAAATTTTAAACGATCCACCAAACAATTCTTCACCAACGTGCAGATTACGAACTTCCCATCAGCAAAATCACAGGGGGGAAAATCAAGTTTTCAACCCCCACCCACCCAAACTTTAAATTCTCAGAAAACGCAGAATGTAATCTATAAATTTTAACAAAAAATAAAAATATATTTTTTAGAAAACATACAAGAAGAAAAAAAAGGCATTGTACTGAAAACATGATTTAAGAAATTAAACTATAAAGAGACCAAAGAGATTGAGTAAGAACAAGTTAAGCACAAAACCTATTCTATGTTTTTTTCCCTATAATAATAATGAAGGGGTTATCCTGGTTGTTCGGTTATGTGTGTTGGATATAATTGTTGTTGGAATTTTTTACTAAATGTGGAATTAAGTATATTTCATTATTTATGACTCAAATAATTGGGGCCCCGTACGTCGAAAGCATTGTTTCCACACACGTGCACACGTAGTGCCAAATATCACAAATTTTATTAGTGAAAGAGATATTGATACGTATGTAATACGTGTGAGACATAGAATTCTGGACGGTTATTGACCAAATAACAAAGTATTCCACGTTGGTAAACGAAGGAAGAAGTGTACGAAGTGTAAGATGAAACGAGTCGGATTTCGCTGCGGAGCCGTGGAGGGTCGCGATGCCACATCGTCGGAGTCACGGCGTCGGAGCGCCGCGACGCTAAATCACAGAGACGTGGCGCTTCAGAGGCAGAATGCTGCGACGGGAAGTAGGAAAGATCTGACCTTTGGGCTGATTTTAGAGCATTGATTCTCCATTACTTGACACATGAATTCAGCCATTTTTTGGCTGAATGTAACCCCTCAATCAAGTGCAATTACATGGCTATTGAAGGCCGTTAGTTGGCTAGTTGAGGGGTATTCTCATTACACTATAAATTGAGCCATTTGGTTCAATTGAAGGACACTACACTCAACACTTAGAAAATACTCCAGATTTTCTGAATTCATCTTCTTCCTCTCTAGCAAAGTTACTATACTCAAAGTTCTTCAAGAGTAACACTTGAGTTTCCTTTGCTCAATTGTTAAGTTGTTGTTGTATCTTGGGAGACTATTGCACGACAACGTAAAAGGAGATATATGGGGGCAATCTTGTCTTAAAGACAGAGTACCATCACTCGACTCAACAAATCACACAAGCAGTTTGTCAAGTTCTTGATTTCCAGTTTATTGTAATATTTAGTCTATCCTTCCTTACTATTGTAATAGTTACTTACTTCCTGTTCCCTGCAACAATTGTATCCCAACAATTTTAAGACAAGATTTGTGTTGTAAGTACCTAGAAAGATGACTGGAAGAGATCAAACTGCTTCTGATTCTGCTGCTGCTACTCAAGGCAATCCATCTGTCTTCTCCACTGCTCAAGGCACCCCTAATGCCTTTCCTGTTTCTCAAGGCTCATCCAACGCCTTTACTGCCGCTCAAGGGAACGTTGTCGTTCCTCCACCCGCTGGATTTCACCATGAACGCCCTAAAAAGTTCATGGGCTCAAACTTCAAGAGATGGCAACAGAAGATGCTATTCTATCTGACTATTATGGGAATGACACGTTTCCTAATAGAAGATCCTTCACAAGTTGGAGATGAAATGGACCCTTCGCCTTCTGAAATGGCTGAAGGGGGCCAAGGTATCCATGTCATTAATGGCATGAAGATGGTTCTTGATGCATGGAGTCATAGTGATTTCATGTGTAAGAATTACCTATTGAACTACTTATCAGACCCTCTCTACACGGTGTATTGCACCGTAGGCATTGCCAAAGAGTTGTGGGAGAAGCTGTAAAAGAAGTACAACGCACAAGATGCAGGTACTAAGAAATTCATTGTTGGGAAATTTATGAAATTTCAAATGGTGGATAGTAAAACAGTGATGTCCCAAGTCCACGAATTCCAAATGATTCTACATCACCTGGATTTGGAAGGTATGAAACCAAATGAGCAATTTTTGGTTGCATCACTGATTGAAAAGTTACCTTCTTCGTGGAATGAGTTTATGAGTTACTTAAAACTCAAGACAAATGAGATGACCTTTGAAGAACTTATTATCAAACTCCAAATTCAGGAAGATAATAAGAAGGCCTTGCCTAGGGGTAAATAACCCGCTGAGGTAAAGGCAAATCTGGCTGAGGCCAAAGGGAACCCAAGCAAGAAGCGCAAGTTCCAGAAAGACGGCAAGACCCAAGAAGCGGAGAAGTTCAAAGAAAACTGTCACTACAATGGGAAACCTAGTCACCTGATCAAGGACTGCCGCAAACTCAAGACTGAGCAACAAGAGAAGGCCATGGCTAAGGGCAAGACACATGTTAACGTTGTCAAATACCAGTTTCTGGATGACATGATTGAGGAGTTCTCAGTGGTGGTGCTAGAGGCAAACCTTGTTGAGAATCCCATGCAATGATAGATGGACACAGGTGCTATAAGATACATCTGTTCCAATAGAGATGCCTTCTCCACTTATACACCGGTTACAAACAAGAAGCTGTTGATGGACAACAACGCTTCCTCTAACGTGCTGGGTAGGAAAGGTAGTCCTGAAGGTGACTTCTGAAAAGGAGCTCACTCTGAAGGAAGTGATGCATGTTCCTGAGATTAGAAGAAATTTAATTTCAGGTCATTTATTGGTTAATGCTAGTTTTAGGCTAGTGTTTGAGTCCAATAAATTTGTAGTCACTAAGAATGGAACGTTTGTGGGAAGAGGATTCGTCTGTGAAGTCCTCTTCAAAGTTAACGCCATGTCTGTATTACGTACAAGCAATAATATTGAAGTTTCTTCTTACTTTCTTGAGTCCTCTAATTTATGGCATCATAGATTAGGACATGTCAACTACAAGTTCATACAAAAGTTGGTAAAATTGGAGTTGTTGCTGTCTATCGACGTAAACCCTCAACATAAGTGTGAGGTGTACGTAGAGGCAAAACTCACAAAGCTTCCTTTTCGATCCGTCGAAAGGAATACCACTCCTCTAGAACTTATTCACACATATATATGTGATTTGATGTTTGCACAAACTAGAGGGGAGAACAAGTACTTTGTGACATTCATTGATGATAGCACAAGGTATTGTTACCTTTACTTGTTGAAAAGTAAGGATGAAGCCTTTGAAGAGTTCCGGCGTTACAAAACAGAAGTTGAGAACCAACTAAACATGCGGATTAAATCCATTCGTAGCGATAGAGGGGGAGAATATGTAGCGCCATTTGAGGAATATTGTGCCCAATCAGGCATTGTTCATCAAACGATGGCTCCATACTCACCTCAATCGAACGGTGTGGCAAAACGTAAGAACCGCACATTGAAGGAAATGATGAATGCCTTGCTCATCAATTCCGGTCTTCCTCAAAACATGTGGGGAGAAGTTGTCCTTACCACTAATACAATTCTTAACAAAGCCCCACATACGGGTAAGGACAAAACTCCATATGAATCATAGAAAGGAAAGAAACCCACCTATAAATATTTAAAGGTGTGGGGTTGTCTGGCAAAGGTCGAAGTACCCAAGCCAAATCAGGTCAAGATTGGGCCTAAGACTGTAGATTGCATATTCATCGGATATGCAAATAACAGTAGTGCTTATAGCTTCTTAGTGCATAAGTCAGATATTCCAGATATCCATGGGGGTACAATCATGGAATCAAGGAATGAACAATTCTTTGAAGATATCTTTTCGAGAAAGTAAAAAGA